>CM046431.1:5913392-6280892 GCA_025506505.1 Flaveria sonorensis
AGTCAAGGAGGCTATGATAATATTGAGCAGGCTGTCAATAATCCACCTGAAGGTCAAAGTCAAGAGTCATGGGAGCATGTGGTTGAGTTGTTCTCAAATGAACAACATAAACATCTTTCTCAAAAAGGCGTAACAAATAGAGCTAAATAGCTCTATCCAAGTTTGCATGGTAGTCAATCATATGCTCAAAGGCGATATTTTCAGGTAAGAAAACACATATTATTTAAATATGTATTATTAGTTCTTTTCAAATGTTATGAATATTGTTTTTAATATTTTTAGGAGAAACAAACCGGGACCCCAAGTCACATCTAAACTTGGTGGAGGGCGCATTACAGTGAAGGGTCAGGATGGGTCAACCAGATGGCAGAAGAAGATTGGGTAAGCTTAATATGTTCAGTATGCTATTATCATGTGTTCATATGTTTATAATATATCGTGTTTGGTGATTTTGACCCAATATGATATATATGCTATCTATATTTGAGAATTGTTGGTTTTGATGAGTTGTTAGCTTATATGTTGAAATTTGGGAATTTTATGTTAGTTGTGCTTATAAATTTAAAAAACATGGTCTATATGCTATCAATATTTGAGAATTGTTGGTTTTGAGAAGTTGTTAGTTTATATGTTGAAACTTGTGAATTTTATGATATTTGTCCTTATGATTAAACAACATGGTTTTTTTTCCAGTTTATAATAGTTATGCTGTCGAAATTTCATAAGAATCTTAATACCGTTTCATGTTAATTCTTTATAATTGCAGGCTAAAATTGAAAATCAATACGTCCAAATGCAAATGGAGGCAGGTGAGTTGCCCGTTAATGAGATGAAATGTTTAGAGTTGGTATTAGGACAAAGGCGTGGTCATACGAGAGGTGTTGGACGAAAAGTAAAAAATATCTCTCGTTATGAACCATCAAGCGGGTTATCATCACATCGGGATGAAGAAATAGAAACACTAAAGCGACAAATGCAAGAAATACAAGAAAGAATGAATCAATTTGAAAGACAAAAGCATAATCCCGATAACAATGAAGATGATGAAAACGACGACAATTAAAAAGTTTGTTTGTTTGGGTTGTAAAAACTTAAAATATACTTTCTTTTTGTTTGGTATGTAATTAACTAAAATTGGTTGATTTTAATTTGGGTATTTGATATATTAGTGTGAATTTCTGTGTATTTGATTTGGGATCTTGATTGGTTTTTAGGTAAAAAAAACCTGAAAAAAAGGAATTTTAAAAATAAAATTTTTAACCAGATACCCTACGACGACGACATGTTGTCCCCATAGATAAAATTAATTAATTATTTATTAATTTCTATTAATTAGTTTAATATTAAATAATAATATTTACTAACCTTATGGCGACGACATGTCGTCGCCATAGGATGTATTTATGACCCTATGACGACGACAACTGGACTCTATCGCGACGACTTTTGTCATCGCCATAGCCACCTTTTCTTGTAGTGTTTTTTAGCCCGTATAAGACGCTAAAATATTCAGGACCGGCCCTGCCCTTTTCCGTTGTAATTCATGATCTCGGACTCTTATTGGAGCCACATGATCTTCCTTTGTAACATAAGATCTTAAGTATGTTGTTGGATCACCTTCATTCTTGCCTTGATCGACCAAACTGATGCATTTTGATAACTTGGAGCTCTGATGCAACATAATGCGGTTATTGTAAGCCATCGAAATGGCAGATGACTTCAAACTTTTTAAAACCCCAAAAAGCTATCGATAGATCAAATTAAGTGAAAACATAATTTATCATTCATCCCCATAAACACACGGTAATACTTATAAGAGTATACAATCACAACCAACAAAAGATTAAACCAAACAAATATAAATACTAAAAAAAACTATAATTCAAACTCTTAAGATATATCAATAACTGATGCAAGACTTTTACTGCCACACAAACTTTTCCTTTTGTGCGATCAGTTTACTTGGGTTAGGTTCTTAATGATTGTTGGGTTCTCTCGGGTTATTAAAAGATTTGGTGGTTAAATACAGATGCTTTGTAATCGATGGCTTTAACCTACTTAGGTTCCACAGCTACGACTAAGGAGATCGAGCATCTAACCCTAGCTCTAGTCATCGCCCATACACATCTTAACGGTTACTCGATCTCAATAGGATATTACAATGTTTTTTTCTTAGAACAAACTTTTAGTATATTTTTATTAATTGCTTATATCTACGTCGTATAATATTTAAACCATCAACTTTTTGGACGGAGGGGAGCCACTTAATTACCAACAAGATGTCCCTTGGGGACGGATATTACCAATACATTTATAAACTTAACCAACAAAAATGAAGTAATGCGTGATCAATTTGTTGCTATAACTAAGAACGGAAGTTCTATGTCCTTAAACCATGTGGGGGAGATGTGATTAGATCTATGTATATAATGCATGCTCAATCACTAATGAAAAAGAGCCAACAAACATGTATTGATTACAATGCAACTATCAGTCTTATTGTCAAACCAGCAACCATGTGTATTAATGTTTCTTGTTTTGATTGTTTCACACTTGGCCAAAGTGTGATAACGTTTTTATAGTCGCATCTAACACACAAAATTTTTAATTAACTTTACGGGATGAATTTATGTATGCATTAAACCAAAACATACTACCTATAAACATGCATAAATCAACATGTCGTAAATTTATGCTACAAAAATATATAACAACGTCTCAGGAATGCAAATAGAAATAAACATGTCATAACGATACATTCGGGATTTAGAAAGAAATATGTTGTTACGCTAAAAAATATTAAACAAATATTTAAAAAAGTTAGAACATTCGTAAACTTTGAAAATTTAATTCTGTAAAGAAACCTAAAATTATATAACATATATTAACTTTGATGGGTAATAAAAAATAAAGCTTGGTTAAAAATTTATGTTAGAAATAAAGCAAAACGTAACCGAGTAGTAAGAAGTTAAATTTAATAAAAAAATAAAATTAAAACATTATCTTTTTAGCCAAATAAAAAGAATGTGGATGGAAAAATATAAAAATATATATAAAAACATTTAAAACTAATAGAAATGAAAAGAAAAACTAAAATTAAAAAAGAGTAAATTGTCATTTTCGTCCATGTGGTTTGTTAAAAATTGCCACTTATATCCAATAGTTTGTTTTCTCGCATCTGGGTACCTATCGTTTAAAAATCTTGTCATAATCATCCAGTCCCTTAACTCCATCCAAAATTTTTCGTTAAATGAGGGTATATTGATCATTTTACACATATGCTTTATTTTTCTTTTTAAAAACTATATTTAATATACCCCCTTTAAGTACATTGCTATTTTAGTCCTCGTGGTTTGAGTAGTTTGGCAATTCAGTCCAAAAAGAACCATCACACCACTACCCCGTCACAAGAACCACCACCACCACCCCATAACAAAACCATCAACACCACACCAGACCGCCCACCACCACCACACACACCAGATTGTCACTGCCATGTAAACCCTAGAAATCGGCAGTCAATATTGAACTTATAACATACCACTTCGAAAAAGCATATCAAATCCCACTAATACCTTTACGATACTCGTTTTCAAGGGTTCAATATGATTTTTCAAATGGGTCTGTTACAAGTTTGAGATTGATGGTTTATTTCTCGGGTTTACATGGTGGCAGCGATCTAGTGTGTGTGGTGATGGCAGAGATCTAGTGTGTGTGGTGGTGGTGACTGTCTGCCTCTGGTGTGGTGTTGGGGTTTTGTGATGGGTGGTGGTTCTGTGATGTGGTGGTGGTGGGGTGGTTCTATCATGGGTGGTGATGATGTGGTGTTTTATGACGAGGTGGTGTTTTTTTTGGACTGAATTAGTAAACATGTCCAAACCATAGGGACTGAAATAACAATGTACTTAAAGGGGATTAGATTAAATCAGGCTTAAGAAAATAAATAAAACATATATGGAAAAAGACCAATATACCCCTCATTTAACGGAGAATGTTGAATGGAGTTAAAGAACTGGATGAATATGACAAGATTTGTAGATGACAGGGACCTAGATACAAAAGGACAAACTACTAGATGAAAGTGATAATTTTCACCAAACCACAAAAACGAAAATAACAATTTACTCTTAAAAAACCGACCAAGAAGGGTTGGTGAGGATAGAAGAAGCACCACATATTACTAACCAAGTAACAAGTGGAGCAACACAACCTTTTGTTTTCTAATAAAAAGAAAAAGATTACATAATCCAAAACATTGCTGGGGAATAAAAGAAATATAAATTCTAACCCTGCCATGAGGTAGGGTATGAGTGATTGTTAGATAAATGGCCCAATAGAAAAAAAGTACTATTCACACTACTTTTAAGTTCTAATTGTTATATTTATAATGTGATCCCACCATAGCTAAACTTTTTGATAGGATATAGGCTTAATTTGTGTTTATAATGAAAGATCATAAATGATGTGATAAGTTAAGCCAATATATAGTGTTAATGAGTCGACAAGTCGTACCTAACACAAACTTAAAACTTTACATGAACTTGAGCGAGACATGTCCCTGAATTTCGTATTAATTAGACACATAAACTCAAAATGAAATATGTATTTGTGGATTGGCATGAACTTGACATATTGAATAGCCTGAAAATAAATTATTTAATTTATTCAACATATTAATACTTCATATTTATAAATTAACACACATATGTATGAGAGAGATCTATACAAAACACTAAAAGTTGGGACACACATATAGAAAAGTGATCCATGGAGTGAACATGTACAAAAGAATATGAATCATAATTTTTTTCAACTTTAAAAGTGTTTAACATAAGAGAATTTATTCTATCTCTAAGAAGTTAAAAAAGTATATATGAGAAAATTCGTTTATGTGTAACACACGTGTGAAGGTGTACGCATATTCATGATAAGTATCATTAGTTGTAAATAATTCGTTTCCCTTCTAAATAGGCCCTTGATAATTAATGGTATGAATTTAAAAATGTCCATGATCACCACTTCCCATCATATATTCATGATACGGAATAATTAGGCTAAAGTTTAGCAGAATAAATCATTTCTTATATTTCAACATGACCAAAAGATAGAACATCATATTACAATACAGAAAAAGAAACTCTAAAATTTAACAATCGAAGCAAAATGCTCCATTAAGTGTCTACATTATTCTTGATATATATCTTCATGATGTAATAACTTTCGGCATGAAGAAACTTCATGAGTCACTACACTAGAACCAGAAGAGGATGAAGATGATGATGTTGTTGTTGCTGATGATGTTGATGATGATGATGATGGTTCATATATGTCATTCATCCCATCATTTCTCATCATTGACCCATGATGCAGAAGCTCTTTCTGTGGTGTTAAACCACTTGATATAGTCTTCCCATCTGAAACTCCTACTTTTCTACATCTTTTATTCAAGAAAATGTGACATAGAACCCAGTTTCCCATTTGAATCCAAGATCTCTGCTGAAACAAACCACGAAAGCGCGAAGATAATGTTAGAATTACGCGTTACTAAGTTCAAAATTTTAATAAAAGTTAATAATGATACATTTCATTGATTATTAGAAATGAAAAAAAGAAAGAACATTGTGTATTCATAAACTTAAGGAGGATAATACACGTTACTATACCTTGCCACTTGAGCTTGTTTTTGGTGAGTAAGGTGAATGAACGAGACGATACTCGTGCATAATCCAACATGTTCTCGTGGTCGATTCCCCGTATGTAGGCTTGCCTTTGTAGAACACAAGTGTTTTCTTCATCCCTGTGATGATCTCCTTTCTTCTCGAGTTACAACACCTTGTGATCTGCTTGTCGAAACCAGTTGCTTTCCAATATCCGTCATCGCTTGCGCGATTTGATCTGTGCCCGTTGCTATACTTGGCTTCATTCTTGCTAAAGAAGTACCTATCTTGCTCCCAGTCCCCTATTTATCATTGAATTCAAAATTAAAAGTTGCATAATTGGGCTGCATGTAACAAAACATGTAAATTTTAATTAACAAATGGTTTCTTTTACACTCTTGTATATACACTGACGAAACCAGAAAATTTTAGTCGGGTTATTATAAGGCTCTCTTCTCCACCAACTACTAAGAATCCAACTTCATTTATTCCCTGAAATTTTCAATTTTTATACATAAAAAACAACAAACTCTGGTGTTGACACGCTTGACCCTCCCTTGGTTCCGCCTATATAGTGGAGAATTTTGATGGAATTTATTACCAACAGATGAAACCTTCATGCATGTTACATTTGGTTATAACCTTTATAACAAAAATTTGTGACATATAGTTTTGAATTCGTCTTCAATATGAAGATAAAGCTGACAAAAATAACTATGAAGATTAGCTTTTGTGGCATGTATGAGCAGCTAGCGACAGAGATCCATCATGTTTCTTTTAAATGCATGAAGATAGTCTATAGTAACTAATAGTACTCAAAGTTCTTCTTTTCTTAAAAAAGAAGAGAAAAGTTGGAATCAATAATATCACTAACCAGGCAAGTCCCAAGGATTGAATTTACAAATGTTGACGATTTCAGGAACAATCGAAGCAGGAAGAGGGCACGCAAAGACTTTACGAATCAAATACTGAAACACAATCTCTTGATCGGTCGGCTGAAACCTGAAACCTGGTGGCAATCTAGTGGCTCCATCTCTAACAAAATTGAGCTTTGATACCTCTAATCTAACCTTTTCTTCATGCTTATTTTGATGAGTTGACATCCAAAAACCCTAGAAGTTTGCTTAAAATAAGAAGCTCAAGAAGATGAAAATGGTTTAAGTCATAAGTTGAAGTGGAGCATGTGCTTAGTCTTTATATAGTAGTTGTTGTATAGAATCAAACCAAAAGGTTATTCTTTTTATCATTTTGGAACATATACCATATTGTACTTGTCCCTTAAGTTTTTCAAGCATACTATGCACAAAATATTACTTTTTTCTTATAAACTTTAGTGAACATTTTTTTTAAATTATCTTTTAAAGACATGTATTTCATTTGAATTTTCAAGTATATATTGAAATTAAAGTAAAAGCGGAGGTGTTTCTTTACTTTTAATTAGGCTTTGTGCTTATGGTTTCTACAAAAGCATGCTTTGAGTAGGTCATATGCATTAAACATGTCTCACAAATGCTTTATGCGGAGTCATATGTATTAAACATGTCTCACAAATGCTTTATGCGGAGTCATATGCATTAAACATGTCTCACAAATGCAATTGCCTTTATCCTACATACCCAGTTGATTTATTGGCTTTTGGATCCTTGATTCTATCTAGATTTTTCCTTCATTTGTAATGTAAAAGTCTTATGACATCAAAATCTTTAAATTATCTTTAGAAAAAGTTGCCACTTGGGCATGAAGAAACAAGCTTTTTTTCTATGTAAAACAGAAAAACACAGCAGATGGGCAGCATATCGCTCGATTCTTGTTATGGTTTATGACCCTAGTTAACTTACTTAAATCATGTAAAACAAGTTTTAGCAATATAGAGGGAAAAAAAGAACAAAAACACATTGAAAAGAAATAGAAGAAATTTTTTTGATAACAAGTAAACATAGCTTGAGCTATTCACGTGACCTTCAAGCGTAGCTAAAACAAGCAACAGTTGTAAGCTGAAGTTGGATTCGAACGTAAGACCCGACTTAAGCACTGTGCCACCGAAAGTTAAAAAAAAACATCAAATTTTACCATGTCATTAACAATCCTATAAGTGATTAGTTGTTAAGAGGTGTTTTCTTTATATTTGACTTGAATTTGCTTGCTTTTTAAAATAAACAACTTTACAACTAATGAAAATATGACATTAAAAGGTCATCAATCCAACAAAGACTTCTTACCAGTTATTTTATTTTTAATCTAAAAAACAAAACCCAATATCTTTTCTAAAGGCCTGATGGATTTGGTTTGTATTATAAATTGAAAAAGAAAGAAAAGCATGAAAGACTTTGAAAGGAAAAAAGCAAAGGTAGAAGCCCTTATGTGAAAAGCATTGAGGGATAATTATTCATTAGCAAGTAATGGAAGCATAAGCAGCAGGGGGAATTGATCTTGTCAATTGGGTTTTTGAGCATAGGTGCTTTCCTTACTTCTGAAGTTGTAGCTTTTCTTGAACTTTTTGATTTTTTTTATAATATTTTTATAACTTTTTATATTTATACCAGCTTAAAGATAGAGTAAGAAACTGATGATATATAAAATTTTGATGCAATGCTGATGATGATTGAGGTATCTACAGCATCAATAAAATTAAGGCAACAATGTCAAACATTCTACTATATATTATGGATATAGTATGAACATTTATCATGAGCTGCAAGAAAATTGTTCCATCTGAGTGTTTTCTTAGGTATATGTTAAATCAGTACAAATCAAGAATTATTCTGAATGCACTTATCAATACTTAACATTATCTCTTCATCTTCTTCCAGTTTCAAGAAAAAATAACCAATATGTCAATTTCTTTTAATATACTTATATGTTACTAAAACAAGTTTAACCTTTGTAGTCGCAAAATTCATGAAAAAAATTCGCCTATGCACTTTATTTTCAGATTTTGATAGTACATGACGTTGTTTCGTTGTGTGAAGTTTGTAGATTTTTAAATTATTTGTGAATATATGGTGATAGAAGCGAAAATTATCAAGTATTTCGTTGATATGGGTATAAAATATACTCTAAGATTAACGTACAATACATAAAAAATACAACAAAAGATATACGTAATTGTAATATGAGATCAGTAACAAAACATACTTAAAAATCATCTCTACGCCATAAACTTTGTTTTTTCTTTTTTTTAATTACAAGATAAATAAGATCACGACTAAAAGGCAAAATCATGTGGATGTATAGCTGATTATTGGTTTTTGACACCAAGGGCTTGAACGATATATACGATGGACACTCATGTCGAAGAGATAACCTCACATAGCGCAAATAATCTCTTGCTCGGTCTAGAAGATACTTGAGCCGAGTAGTGTTACTTATCACTTGATAAATTTGATTTACCTCTCACGTAATAAGAAACTTTAACTGTTTGGGTATATGTAACTTCAAAAATTAAACCGTTTACGAAATAATACTAACTGAAAATCGTTAACAAAATTTTTTATTAAGTGGGAATGAAAACATGTGTTGGAAGGATACTTCACTTTCAAGCAACACCAAGTTCAAAGTTAAAACCTTAATCTCTCACTTGATTCTTTCCTTAAAGATTCTTCCTTTCATAATTCACTCGCCACATTTATCCTTTAGTGTTATCGAAAGAATTAACTTTTTTGAAATTAGCATTTGAAAAATATCATGCTTCTAGAAACCTAATAGTTCTTTCACATACACGAATATGTATCCATAATAAATATGTATAAATCTATAAAGTGGGTGTGTCAGAAAGTGACGAATTTTAAGCAATCTTACGTAAGGGGTGAATTTAAATATTTTTAAAGTGAACGAACTTGATATATATAAAAAAATTTATACTACTGGTTCAAAAATTTACACTATCAGACCAAAAATTCTATTGACGAAAATAAAGATGCCTCCTCCGCCCCTTATATCCTTCTCCCTTGGTGTTAGACCCATTTATACGTGAGCAGGTGCGTAATATACAAATGTTTAACCACTTTACTTTTAATATCACTACGTCTGCAGTTTGTAGTATTTGAACCCTCAATCATTTGATTAGAGGCCAAAGAGTATATTATTTCACCACCGAGATGTCCTCTTGATAACGACCCATAAATTTTTATGTCAGCTTCTATATAATTGAAACATATAAAAACAATGACTCTATGAAATAAATTTCTAGATATGTCATTGAATATGACTAGAGGTGGAACCCATTAGGCTGTATCATGAGATCAAGTGACCCCATTAAAAGTTTCTTATATGCATTGCACTTATACTGGGTAATTTGGGTAAAACCATAAGCTTTATGAGAACTAAACTCATAAAAAAATTGCTATGAATGAATAAACAGGATGAAGTAGTTGGGTTGGTTAATTTTCTATAAGCAAACAACTAAGTTTCGAAACCATATATCTTTTACTTATTTTATTTTATTTTATTTCTTGTGTGGGTTCTTAAAAAGGAGGGTTAGTATACATTAAATTGATAGAAGAGTTGTACCAAACACATGTTTAACTATTATCATATGTAAAAAAATTGATTGTAAACTAGTCAAACCCTCTTGGTATCGACCCATAAAAACTCGAATTGAACGGAGCTAAAACGAGCTCAAGCCTGACTTGATACGTGTAAACCCCTAATGTCGCATATGATTTTGAGTTATGTTACTTATCATGCTTAAATACAAAATAAAATAGAGGGCTAAAAGGCTACTAAACTTGTTGATATGTTTTTGCAATGGCTTGGCTTGTTATTATTTTCGAGAACAAAACTAAGAACTAGAGACAAAGGCCAAAAGTATTCTTTATGAGATATTATATGCATTTAAGCTCATATTTAAATATTAAAAATTTAGAATTATATGTTTTGTCCGTATTTGTTTTATAGTCTTGGATCACGGTATGTATAAATTATATATTTTACCTATTTTGATCTGTACATTTTACTACAATGGATTGGGGAATAAAGTTTATGTAAACTTAGTTAGTACAAAGGATTGAGATTTAGAGCTAGTTAAGAATCAGATTGAGGATTAAAGTCGTTTCAGTTCGACTTGACCTGACCCGAACAATATGTAAATCGAGTTGATAGAAATCAAAATGCCAAAACTTAGAGACCCCGTTGTTAAAAAACTTTTGGGAAGCGGATTGTTGTCAAGAGAAACCGGATCATCACTGGTTCCGGTTTGGGTCTCTATCATGAACTTACCATAGAGCTTATGGAATGGTGAGAATATTAGTCAAATAGTTAGTTGTATTGGGGGTCTCTTATGCTTGACAAGCATACTTTTATGCTTGACAAGCATACTTTTATGCTTTTGTATGATGCAAGACTAAGGTCTAAGGAAGGGATAACATTATATGCTCGAGTTTTGCTTAACGCAACAGTCGAAAATGGTCTCCGGAAAAGGACAAAGTCCAGTTCCTAACAAAATATGTGCTCTAGGTAAAGTTTGCTATTTTACATTATCGTATAAGTGGAAGCCTCTTGTTGGTCATACTGTTGACACTAGAGTAGAGGTGCACATCCAACCTGGTTACCCGATCTGGGTTCAACCCGGTAGCTCCCCAACCTAGGTCCAACCCGATTCAACTATAAGGTTCAAACCGATTTGTCCCCTACACACCTCAACCCAGGTTCAACCCAAATTTTTTCAACCCGACCCAAACCGGTTTAAACCCGGTATATACCCGATTTTTACCATTTTAAAACCGGGTTGGACCCAACCTGAAAGTTGGTCAAACCCGATTTACATTTTTTTAACCAAAAACCAATCCGGTTTCAAGTTTCAGTCCGGTTTGTGCACCTTAGTTTGACACATGTGTGAAGAAACTCGTTAATATTATCATCATGCAAGTGTTTTAAAAGGTCCAGCAAACACTTTGGATATTAACAAAGATGTAACGACTCCAATATAAGGTTGTTCATGAACCAAACCGAACCGAACGTAGCTCCGCTCGAACTCGGTTCAGTTTCAAACCGAGCGGCTCGGTTCGGTTCGAATTTACATATTCGAGCGCAAACTACATGCTCGAACTCGGTTCGGTTTTAACCGAGAACTCGGTTTTGCTCGGTTTCGTGTTACAATTTAAAACAAAAGTAATAATTCATTCAAGTTTTAATATTTAAGTTCCAACTCAAAGTCAACAAAGTAACAAATAAAGCATACAAAACAAATTCAACAAAATATAAATCCAACTATCTAAGAAACATAAAGTTTTAACTCAAACTCTAATCAATCACCATAAAACTCAAGTCCACCACCTCTACTACAATCATTTCAATGTCCATTGTATCGGTTTTTATTCTTTGGTCATCGGCATCCAACAAGCTTGTCTTTACACTAATCAACCTAATTCAAAGTTTAAAGAAACATGAAGTTAATTCAAAAGATAAACAAACATCAATTGCAAAGTCCATTAACAAAACAAACAACTTTATTTTTTGACAATAATTAATATTAGTAAATATTCTAGTAACTTTTCTCAAGAGATATTTTTTCATAAATTAGTACACATTAAAAAATTATAAATATGTAAATATAGAAATACCTTCTTCTTTTGTTAGTTGTTGTCACACTCATTAGGAACCAACATATCAATTTTCAAATTTTTTCTTTTTTTGCAGATTGTTACACATAAAAAAAATTTATACATGTTAGTACATAAAGTGTAAACATTACAAAAGAACTAAAAATATGAATACTAACTTACTTCCAATGTTTTTATGGTTGTTTTTGAGATAGATCTTAACCAATCACCTCCACAAACGAGGAGTTCCACCATATCCTTTGATAAAGAGCTTCGATAATCATCTAATATACGTCCCCATGCGCTAAAGGCTGATTCGGAAGCCACTGTTGTGATTGGAATGCCAAAAATATCTTTTGCATCTTACTTAAAACAGGAAACTTGGTTGAATATTGACTCCACCATGTAAACAAATCAAACTGGGACTCTAAATAAGTATAATTAGGCTCTCTAAGTACACCTCAAGTTTAGTTTTTTGTACATTCTTAACGGGCCTAGATTTCAGGAAATCAATAAAATCATCTCCATGTACCGCTTGATTGTTAGAAGATGTTGAGGTTGTTGAACTATTTGTGGCAGCCTTGGATGCTTTAAACGAGTTGAAATACTTTTAAAAAAGGGATCTTAACTTACTAGTCACATCTTCTACATGTCTATCACATTCATCTTTTGAATACAACCTCTCAAAAGTCCACTCAACTAACATCAACTTAAAACGAGGATCTAAAATAGATGCAATAGACATAAGTACTCCAATTTCCCCCCCAATATTTCTCAAATTTTTCATACATAGGTATACTCATGCTAGCCAAGAAATTATCATCTGATATAAAAGCATTATTTATCTCTTTCTTCACTTTGTATATCTCAGTAAGAAACAAGTTTGAAGTTGGGTATGATATACCTGAAAACAGATTAGTAGCTTTCAAAAAAACTTCAAGTAGCTTGGAAACCCTTTCTGCTCCAGACTATTCCTTATTTGTGGGGGACCATATAAAGTTAGAATCTCTTAATGTATAACCCTGAATAGCTTGTTTATAGTGAATAGCCGATTCAAGCATTCGATGTGTTGAGTTCCACTGAGTTTTTACATCGGTGCAGAGAGACCGACGAGTGGAAATACCAAGAGTAATCGCTATTTCACCAAATTTCCATAAACGACCAGAAGACTTTCTCAAATACTTGACACCTTCTCTAATTTTTGAAAGACATGATTCAATAGTTCCCAACCCATCTTGTACTACCAAATTTAAGATATGAGCACAACATCTAACATGAAAAACAACCCCTCAAAATGTAATTTTCCTTTCAACTCAAAGTTATTCCTTAAAATAGTGGCCGCCCTATCATTGTTGGATACATTGTCTAGGGTAATTGTGGTTATCTTGTCTTGAATGCTCCATTTAATAAGGCATTCTAAGATGCCATTTGATATGACCTCACCACTATGGGGTGGTGCAAGTTCATAGAAACCAATTATGTATTTTTGCATTTTCTAGTCAAAATCAATGAAATGAGCCGTTAAACACATGTACCGAACAGTTTGGTTTGAGGTCCAATAATCACTTGTAAGTGATATCATATCAATTTTTTTCAAAATTTTTCTTATTCTTTCTTTTTCTACATCCACCACTTTTACACAATCTCTTGTGATTGTTGACCTGCTTACTTTTTGATATAAGGGATTGTTATACTTCATTAACTGATTAAACCAATGATATTCTACAATTAAGAAAGGTAACTTTGCAATGATCTCTCCACATTTCATTGGATCATAACCCCCACCTGAATCAAAACTGATGAAAACATTATTGTTATCACTGGCACTTGACTCAAAATTAATGAAACCTTTATTATTACCTTTCGATCTTTGGAATAATGCACACTCATTGAGATGTCTCTTAAGACTTGACGTGGTGCCCGAGGTATTTGCTACGTAGCTATGCTTGCAATGGATGCATTGTTTTTTTTATACCATTTTTCCTTTATACATACCTTCAATGTCTACAAAATATTCATGCGCTTCAGAACTATTCTTTCGCTTACCCTTTGCTGCACCATCTTTAGTTGTGTTGTCCTTACTTTTCAATTCATCAATTAACTCCACACTCTCAGCATCACTTAGCTCAACATTAGGACCCTCGATTCCATTTGATTCTTTACGAGAAGACATTCTACAAAAAAAAAAACACATATATTAAGTTTAATATGAACTAATAACCAATCAACAAACTAGAATCAAGCTAAGTTACTATTTAGCTTCCTTATTTAGAGAACAAAGGTAGTCATGAATCTGAGATATTTTCAACAAAGAGAGCATCAAGCCACCAAGTAACCACAAGTCCACAAACTTTTGAATCTTCAAAATCATGTCTAAATGCAAAGGTTTGGGATAAGGAAGTAGCTCAAACTAATTCATATCTTTAACAATATTAAATCTTAACAATAGAAATGCTATACAACAAGGGGATACTTTTGAAACTTAATGAAAGTTTGAAACAATGCTAGCACCAACTTCAGCTAACAATGCTATACAACAAACTTCTATATAGTTACCTACATTGTTCCCCTATAGGCCCTTCCAAGAAAATCCGAATACTACATTATAGTATCCAGAAATGTATTTAATGTTTGAATACCCAATGAAAGGGGCACTCTCCTAGATCTAGCAAAAGACTTTAAAATTTAACTGAAAACGATAATGCATAATCTAACCTCAGGGGAGCAAATCAAACGACCTGCTGGAGGGTGGAATCGGGATTCAGGAGGGCTCGATTGTTGGCTGTTTGGTGTTGTCGAGACTCAACTGAGCAAGCAGGGGTGTCGGCGGCCGCAAGGGGGCTCGATTGTTAGCTGTTTGGAATCGGGATTCAGGGTGGAATCGAACGACCTGCTGTTGTCAAGACTCAACCGAGCAAGCAGGGCTGTTTGGTGTTGTCGAGACTCAACCGAGCTTTTTTCGAATGAGTTAGATAGAGTTTCGAGCTTCGAGCTATTTGAACAACCCTACTCCAATATGAAATGAAATGAGGCTATAGATGGGCCTACTAAATCATAGGCCCAATTGGATATTAATAAGGGAGAAGATGGGCTTAATGATTTCATTGTCGCGAAAAAAAAAAGAAATGGAAGAACCGAACACAAGTGGGTTGCCAAGCCCACTGGACCTATGCAACATAACAGACCAACTCAGCTGGATCCATCGGGCTTGAAGGCTAACTCAAAAAACAATCTAATTGGGCCGTCTAAATCTAATTAATCCTTGCTTGTCGGCCCAAATATAAATTTTGTAAGAAGGGCTAGACTTGGGCATAAAAACCGGGTTTGGACCCGACCCGGAACCGGGTACGGGTACGACCCGGTATATGCATACCCCGGTTGGACCCGAAAAAAACCCGTAGGGTTGGAACCGGGTATGATTTTCTAGAATTTCTTAGAACCCGACCCGAACCCGACCCGAAACCGGTTGAACCCGGGTTGGACCCGGTTTCGACCGTTTTTTTTTTTAAAAGTGGCCGTTTTTTAACGGCTATATAGCCGTTACCTTCGATTTGTGACCGTTTTTTTGGTCACTTTTTCCCTATAAGTTAGTATAAATAGGTGTGGGTTGATATGGTTTAGTACCCAAGTCTCAAACGCAAAAATATACGCAAAAAACGCAAAAAATACTCTCGTTTACTCTCGTTTTACACGTTCACTCTCTCGTTTTACACTTTCACTCTCTTCAATCTTGATATGGCTCACTCACAATCTTCCGTTGGTCAAGGTTCGTCCAACGCTCCAACCGTCGTTCGTGTTCTTGCACACAATCGTAACATGGATGTTTGGTGCAATTGGGATATGGTTGAGTTGAGTGACGGGTCTGTAAAGGCTCGTTGCAAGTTTTGTGGAGCTTTGCTTGCTAAAGATTCTAACATGACTTTAAACAAACACATTAGCAAGAAGTTTTGTAAGTCGTTGAAAAGTAATCCGGATTCGCAACAAACACAATTGGGTGGAGACGGTGGAATCTTTAATTACGATGTTAATACGGTTCGAGATCGAATGGCGAAGTTCGTGATTCAAGAAGCTTTGCCTTTTAGTCACTTCGACAATCCTCGGTTGACCAACTTAATTCGAGAGACGCTTCAACCTCGTTACACTCACGTAAGTCGTACTACACTTAGACATTATTGTTTAAAATTATGGAAACAAGCAAAAAATGATTTAATTGTATTATTTGAAAATTTAAATACCGGTGTAAACTTAACTAGTGATGTTTGGTCGGCTCCACACGGTTTACCCGAATCGTACCTTTGCGTCACCGCTCATTGGGTGGATCCCAATTCATGGCAATTGATGAAACGTACGATTGCATTTGATCTTTTTCCACATCCACACACCGGAGAATTTTTGTTTTACTTTTTAGATAATGTAATAAGTACTTTTAAATTAGAAAATAAACTTTTTTCAATTGCATTTGATAACGCCTCTAACAACACACCGCGGTTGAAAAATTAAAATTAAAATATCTTCCGATTGCAAACGGTGATTTTTTCCATACTCGTTGTGTTGCACATATTATTAATTTAGTAGTGCAAGACGGACTATCCGGGCAATATGTTAATAACTTTATTACATCTTTTCGATTTATGTTACATGACGTTTTTAAAAAAAGTAGAAGAAGATATCAAGATTATAAACAACTTTGTAAGGATACGCACTCTAGATTTTTAGGTCCTAATTGGGATGTACCTACTCGGTGGAATTCGACTTGTCACATGTTTGAATGTGCTTTAAAACAAAAGGGCACTTTGAAAGCTTTTCATAATAGTCTTTCGGATAATGGTGAAGCCGACCCATTTCTGGATGCGGGTTGGGAGAATCTTCAACGTCTATCCGAGTTTCTTGAGGTTTTTAAAAACTCAACAACAAAATTATCGGGAGTTTATTATTCCACTAGTTATTCGGTGCTTCAAGAACTATATTTTATGTCTTTGAATTTTAAAATTTTTTAAAATAAAAATAATATGTTTAATCAAATGATAGAACCAATGAAAGAAAAGTTTAAAAAATATTTTAAGGACTTACCACCCGTTTTTACGTGTGCCGCCGCTTTAAATCCGTTTCTAAATGTTGCGGGGGTTGAATGTTTGATAGATGAGATAAATGACAATTTGGATATGCATGACGAAAACCCTGATTTTTCAAACGAGGCAAAAGAAAATTTTAATCATAGTTTGAAAACAATTTATAATTTTTATTTAAATAGATATGGGTCTAACGTAAACATAACCATGCCAAGCGGATCAACCTCAAGTGCTAGTACCTCGCTTAAAGACCCTGTTTTGACTATGTTGAATGTTGTTCGGGATGTGACGGCTAAACGTCAAAGGGGTAACACCCCAACAAGTGAGCTCGGTAGATATAGTGGAACGGATTTTATTTCCACTATGACTACGGAAGATTATCGTGCATTCGATATTTTGGCTTGGTGGAAAGGAAAAGAATCTCAATTTCCGATTCTTTCTGCTATGGCCCGTGATTTACTAAGCGTCCAAGCTTCTACGGTAGCTTCGGAATCTGCTTTTTCTCTTAGTGGCAGGGTAATATCATTACGAAGAACAAGACTAACTCCAGAAGCAGTGGAGATGTGCATTTGTTTAAAGGATCACTTAGACGTAACGGATCGTATACAAGACCAAACAAGCCTCGAAGACGAGATTACACTCGAAACTAAAGTACATGATGAAGAGGTAGAAGACGGAGTATCTTCTGGCATATCCGATGAAGAATTAGCATTTGATCAAGCATCTCGTAGTAGATAAAATTAGACGATATTGTTATTTTTAAGTTGTTTTAATATTATATGTCTTTTATGTTCTTTTTAAATTTCTTTGTCATTTAAATGTTTTATATAAAAAGTATTTAATATTTGTATATTATAAGTGTAACATTTTCTGCTCAAGATTTGTATATATTTATATATTAAGTTGTTTAAATTTTTGTCATTCAAGTGAACCCGGTTAGGAAAAGAAAAATAAAAAGAAAAAAAAGAAAAGAAAATATAAGAAAAAAAAACATACGACCCGGTGTTCGACACACACACAAGAAAAGAAAAAAAGAAAAAAAAAAAGGCAAAAACCCGGTTGAACCCGGGTTTCATACCCGACCCGAACCCGACCCGACCCGGGTATACCGGGTAGGGTTTGTATCTCGCTGAACCCGACCCGGGTTCGTACCCGGGTTCACCAATATCCGGGTACAAAAAACCCGGTTGGGCCCAAACCCGGTTTGTACCCGGGCCCGGGTCCGGCCCAAACCCGTTTTGTGCAACTCTAAGAAGGGCTTTGTGTAATTGTGTTAACTTCCAAAGAAACGACTTCAAATCCCTGTATGTTCATTCTTTTTCAAATCAATGTTTCATTATTATTCTAACTTTTACTTTTATTTCACATGAATATTGATTCGTTTAACCCATTTGTTACAACACACCAACTTGGTTATGACAAAGTAAATATGTTTACAACTCATTTACAACCTTAATATGTTTGACTCATTTAGATAAATCGTATAAACAAGTTGTGTTCAAGCTATATAATTTTAATTGTGTCCGGGTTAAAGTTGATCTTTCTAACATGAACACATGAACATATATATTAGCCATCTTTGGATTTAATGATTCAACCAGTAAACCCGATACGATTACCACCTCTAACTTAAATTTAATAGACTTGAAATTAACCTGACTCAAAACCGCAAGGCAAAACAACAGTTAACATGATCAAGCAGAGAGACTTCCCTATAACCCAAAAAACTAATAATTGTAAATTTCCAAAACATAAAAAATCTAAACAAAAGGGACTAATTTAAAAACATGATCAAGCAGAGAGACTTCCCTATAACCCAAAAAACTAATAATTGTAAATTTCCAAAACATAAAAAATCTAAACAAAAGGGACTAATTTAAAAACAAATGTGTATATGAAAAAGGTCCTACCGGGAGTCGAACCCAGGTCGCTGGATTCAAAGTCCAGAGTGCTAACCACTACACCATAGAACCTTTAGTTGTTCTTGATTCCAGTTTATAATATTTAAAATCAATTAGCTAATATGGACAAAGGGTTGATTTAATTACATATAATCTGAATGGATGACAAATTTTGAAGGTTGATATAAAATTTAATACGTCATTAGAATAAGCTGTTTAGATTTAACGCATTCAAATTTTGATGATGATCTAGATTCTTTTTAATTTATGAAGAATTTTAATGATGATCTAATTTTTTTTTTAATTTATAAAGTACTAGTTGGTGAAATCCGTGTGCTGCGGGCGGTTGTGTCAGAGCTTGTAAGGCTCAGTTTCAACGACTTATACATTAGTATTCACCTGTGGAAAAAATTCACGAGTACACACTAATAATATAGTTGAAACAAAAACTCCCGAATTTCATAAGACATCATATTTAAAATGTTATTAAAAACAAAAAACAAAAACCTACAAAAATGAAACATTCAAGCAACTTTGACAGTTTACGTTCTTGCTTCGCTCGAAAATTCTGTTTTGAGTTAAATTTTATCAAAATATAGATATAAATAAACATATTACAACGATACATATATTTAAATTGTTATTACTATTATATATATAAAAATCCTATCTCAGTTTTTACAGTAAATTTTTTATTATTTTTTAATCTTTTTAGTTATGTTATATACGCATATATACTTTTCTGGCACAAAGCAAGCAATGCTGGCTTGCGCGTTCCACCCCTATACCCATGACATGGGCTCATATTATACTATGTGTCCACATGTGATAACTTGTATCATCAAAATTATATAATGATCTACTAAGTTTTTTATATCATTTTAAAGCATTATATTGTTATATATTATATTTTTACTATTCAACGCAAAACAAAGTTAGCACAGTTGGTTTGTTCTCTATGCTTCTACAAGATAGTCCAGTGGTTTGAGTCTGTCAACCGTTTTTTTTTTTTTTTTTTCTCACCAATTACATACAAATTGAAAAAACCTAGAATGATTTCACGTGCACTAGCATCTCGTGACGGCTTGTAGTCACTAACAATAATTTATTGTGTAATAATTGAGTACCTAAGAAAATATTTTTGGAGTAAAATTACATAGTTAAATAAACTAATATTTACTTTGTAAAAATTGGTAGATATGTTTTTGTTATAACAATTGGTTTGTATATCACATAGTTTATATACATATCTAAGCAAACTATCTTTCTGTATAATCGTTGGTCGATATATGACGTCGATTCACTCTTATGTTTGAAAATATCATGACATTTCGACACTAAATTAAAAATAAGTTGATGATTTCTTACTCTTTTATGCTAATATGGTTTTCATGGCTTTGCGAGAAGACCCATGCGGCAACGTGGGGGTTTATCTTAGTTATTATTAAAAGGTTAAGTAATCACTTCTTGAAATTACATTATTTTAGATTTAGTAAAAAATATTTTTTCAAAAATGATTTTCTAAAAAGAAATGTTTAATAATTTTTAGTTTTTGGTATCAAATGAACTTTTAATAGTTTACTTTTTCTAAAATCTTTTTCAAAAAATGTCTTTATTGCTTTATGTTTAACAAAAGCACTAGGTAACAAAATTATGTCACTAAGTAATAAAACTATTATGTCATCAAATTATGTCAAAATATGCCATAAATGTCAAAATTACTAAATACAAAAAAAGCCCCTATTAAGTATCTTAGAGTTATATGAAATGTGAATTTTACGCTAGTATAGATATAGATATAAATAATTATTCGGAAGTTTTATTAACATATTAATATATTACCAATAATTTACTCATGTATATAATATACTAGAGGGTGTGATCCGTGCTATGTAGCGGGGTTATAAAAATTAAAAGATTTAATTCTGATAATTTATACGTTAATACTGACCACCTGAAAAAAGATTACGTGTGGAATGCTGAAAAAAATGTAATAAAAAAATTAAATGTCTCAAAATAGAAAAGAAAAATAACAAATGCGTAGGTGACTTTGCTATAATTGACGAGCTCTATTGTAAATTGATTAAAAGAAAATTTGACATAAGTTGAAGACTTAGGTATAAAACTTAAAAAAAGTTCAGATGATTAAATATAAATTTGACATAACTCGAATACTTAAGTATTAAATTTAAAAAAAAAGTTAAGGTGATTAAATATAAATTTGACATAATTCAAATGCTTAAATATACAATTTAAAAAAAAACAAAACGAGTAGGTATCAATTTGGAAAATAAAATAAAGAGAGATAAAGTATTGTGGTTAGTTTCAAAAAACATTTAGAGGTTTAAATGCAAAAAAAAAAAAAAAAAAAAAAAAAAAACAAAAGTAGGTTTTTAATTAGTTTGAAGGATAAAAAAATTATCGTGATAACATTGAGAAAACTTACACATCCACTACTCATAATTTTTTCTATTTTTTATATATAGTGATGTGACGGGTGTTATCGAGCCTCTTTTTCGATATGTTTTATATGTTGATATATTTGGGTATTATTATTATAACTAGGTAAATATTTAGTGATTTTATACTTAAGTGTTAAAATATAATAATACTTAAATCACATAGTATTAAGTTATAAAAATATAAATAATAAATATATATATTTTAATATTAATTTAAAATATTATAAATAAGATAGTAATTAAAATAAATATATATTAAATAATATATTAATTGAAACAAATTTATAAAATATGGGTAAATTAGAAACTATAGTATCTAGCACTTGTACCTTATGTTTAAAAAGTTATATTAGATGTTTTATATTTTGAGTAAAATTACAAATGTGTTCTCATAAAATGCTTTATATAATAGTATAAATAATATAGATATAGATTATTATTATTATAAAAATATTTAGTAATTATATAGTTAAGTAATGAAATAAAATAATACTTATAATTTTTTATTATTATTATAAAAGTATTTAGTAATTATATAGTTAAGTATTCAAATAAGATAACACTTATTAATAAATTTAAATATTAATTTAAAGTATTTTAAATAATATAATATATAATATAATGAAGTAAATAGTCTAATGTTATTAAAAAATATATTAATAATATGTATTATTTAATATATTAATCAAAAGAAGTTAATTAAATGATGGACAAAATAAAATATTTGCATAAAGCACTTGTATCTAATGCTTAAGAAGTTATATTAGGTGTTTTAATTTTTATAATATTACACTTGTGTCATGAAGTTTTGATTTATATAATAGTATTCATTAGCTATAATAGTAATACATTTTTGTCACATTACATTTTAAATGCATGTGAATAATTTAATTAGTTTGAAGGGCGTATATGAAATTATATGTTAAGAACAAAATAGTTAAAAACATTTTTATTATTTTAAATAACATGTGTTATCTTCTTTTTTTCGATAAGAGTTATAAAAGATCAACCTTTAATTATATGTCAATATCGAGATAATTCTAAGGATATGAGTTATTAGCAACAACAACAATGGCTAGCGAGTCATGTTGTGAGGTTGATTTTTTGGTGTGTGATGGGGGTTCACTGGAAATGCGGCTCGCTAGAAAAATTCTAATTGTCAAAGTGTTGTCAGTGAGTTTTGAGTTAGGAGAGGGGTTGATGACTTTGGGTGGGCCCATATGTAAATTGTTTTATCATTATTTAGTGTTTTAATAAAAATTAGACTAAAGGGTTTAATGTTTTTTTATACACGATCATCCATCCTAGAAAGAAAGATGTTACACTTATCAATGAAATTATAATAAACATTTAATTTATGAAACATAGGGATGAAATTTGAAATTTAAGTAAACATCACGAACCATCTATGTAGTTTATACTCTATATTTAACGAAGCTTATCGTTTACATTTTCATTTTTTCGATTCTTTGATACCAACTAAATAATTTTTCTTGATCCGTGAGAAAGCCTTAAACCATGAAACTTCTCAAACATAGGAACATAATTGATTAAAACTGAAGAGCATAAATCATTTACACCGGAAACATTCAAATCACAACTCCAAGTGGCAGTAGTTTTCACTATTATTTTTTTTCAAAGTTTGTATGTGTCTCTCTATGTAGGTGTACTGTCCATTATAGAAACAAAGAGATACGTACAAGATACAAAGACGTTAGCAAATGGTACATGTAGATTTATAATCCTTATTTAAAATACAAAAGTGAGGCGCTTTTTGATGGTGTTAGGTGTACATCCCATCGCTACAAAATAGAGGTTATTATTATTAGGCTACACTTTCTACAAGATAAACTTGATTAGTGGCCTCCATGGTTTTCATTTGGCTGTGATCTTCAATAACACCAAGGGTTTGTTCCGTGGATGTACAACCCATCGATGCTTCGAGGATCATGTCTTCTTTCATGACATCTTTATTAATCACATCATTGATGGGTTGCATTGTCCTAATCAATATTGGTTCCTCGGCTCTGGTTTCTACATTCTCCTCTTGTGTGGTTTCTAACGTGATAACTTGATCACACGTGTTGGTATCTTCTTTTGCATTGTGTTTAGGAGCATCACAAACGGGGTATGTGTCCATAGTTGAAATTGTAGTTGGTAGTTTTTGCTCCAAGTCAATCTTGTTCTTGTTGTAATTCTTGTAGATAAAGTATAATACCATTTGGACAACTCCAAGCACGAATCCAATTATATTTGGAAGCTGAAATGTTGTGTTTGTAAATCCATTAGAATCGAAATGGAAAGAAGAATATCTTAAATAATTATAATCAAAGTTATCCAAATATCATATCATATAGAGTAATAAAACCTAAAAGATATTTGACCCTGGCTATGATTTGATGTGTGTGTATAAGACATCCATTTCAAAATCAATATCACGTTAGACAACACGAAAACCACATCAACATGCGTATATAGTTTTACATTAGAAGTTGTAAGCGAAAAAATTTACTTTCTACCTCGAAAATCATTCTTTAATATTGATTTTTCAAATAAAATGTAACTCGTATGTGCATGAAGACAAAATGCTATCAACATACCTATCTTTTTTTAAATAAGTCTCATACACATTAAATTTCTTGTATTTAGTTAATTTATATAATAAATATATATAGTACAATGATTATAAAGTTTTAGAGTTCTTAACATATTATTAGTTCTAAAATATTACTTTTAAGTCTAGTTAAAAATTTTATAACTTGTAAGAAACTTAACAATTTCAATATTGAATTTAATTATTTAACTTTAAAAAGTTGAAAGAATTCAACTTACTGCAACATATATGTCTTTTTGTAGCAAACCATAGAAGAACCACATCACAGCACTTAAAGCCAAGAAAAATGACAATCCAAATGGCATAAACTCTACACTCTTGGTCCTTATAACCTTTTTCTGCATTGCATACAAAAAATTTTAAATCCATATCACTACAATTGCATCAACCCAGCTCGCGCGATTTGACTAAGGAGCTACAAATTACACATACCATGATGCTTAGAGGCGCTGCAAATACGCTAACAGAAATGACCAAACATATCCATCCAAGAATCGTGGCTCGGGTTGGGCCTTCAGCTAGGTAATGAGTCGAAAGAGCAATTACCCAAAATCCCACCAAGTTCAGTGAAACAACAAGTTTTGTGGTTTGAATCTGCAATACTAAGTGTATTAGCTATCGTATCTCTAAATACACACACATATATATATGTACATATATCTTAGAGATTTAATTTACTATACGTTACATTAGTTATTATCTTTGTTTTATTATTTTTATCTCCACGTCAAGTATATAGTTTGTTAGACTTGATATATAATTATCTTGTGTTAAGAGAATGTTCATTTCATAAACAACAATACGTTGAGATCTTTTAAAATTGCATGATACACATATGATATATAAGACAATCAACTAATTAACCATCTCACTTTATCTCTCTTACAACTTTAAATACCTTCTATACACTTACACTATGTAGAAGTGCATTATATGATTATCGTAGTTCTTTTTATATATTACTAGTTTTTTAGAAAAATACATCCTTGCCTATAAGTTATCATATGTAAAACACATTCAACATTAATATTGTATTGTGTTTTCTCCTTCGAATTCTTTCAAGGTTCTATAAATTTTGCAGTAAACATCAATTATAATTACTAAACCAACGAATAATTTCAAGATGTAATTTACCTTAATGTTCTTGGGGGCGTAAGCAACATAAATGGTTATGTAAAGGGTCTCAATAACACAGCCGAAGGCGTTGATGGTGACGAGAAGGATAGCGTCGGTTTTAAGCGTCGCGTAATATATCCAAATCATCGAGCTAAAGAGAGCCACCACATACGGTATAGATTGAAAGCCTTCTGTTGATTTCTTCTTGATGATCCTGTAGAACGTCGGCCTGCATGCATGCATGAAAAGTATGATTTTAATAAGTTTTAAATTAAAAAGATTATTTCATTTTATAGAAAAAGAGAATAATAATAATAACTTACGCAGGCGCAAGATACACCATGAAGGAAATGACATTTCCTGCATGCAAAGGAAAATAGAATTATTTTTATGTAAAATAAAGTCTGCACAATTAAACAACGTAATAGACAGAAAAAAAGAATAATGATTTATTCTTAATATATAAAAAATAATAACATATAAAACACATTCCATTAACAGTATTCTATTTTAATCTGAAGTATGTAATGATTTATTTTAGAACTCCATAAATAAATAAATATATAAATGATACTTAATTCAGTAAATGTTCTATATTTACATTAACTAATTTTCATAACTCTTACGATATTGAAATAGCGTGACAAAATCATGATTTCACATACGCTAACATATGAAACTATATTTATAATAAATATAAAGAACCAAATCCAATAAAACTGATAATAAGATCGCAAGGTTGTAACTATCCATATATATAAGAAATTCAAAACTAATCACTTTATGTACATCCTAACAAATAGCTGTGAAAATGAGTCGAGCAGTCACTAGTTACCTACTCGAGATTGGCTTGCTAAAAATATGAATCAAGCCGACCTTTTAAATATTATAACAAACATTAGAAAATAAAGAAATTGGGTCAAAATTGCACCTAGAATCCCAAAAGTAAAAGTCAAAGGATGTTGAATATTGGAGAAAATGGTCATTTCTTTCCCCTCTTCTTCAAAAATGGAAAGCTGATGGACCAAAAGAGAAATGTGGGATTCTCTTACTCCAAATAATTGTAATTTAATGGAACAACATAAAAAGTACCTGGGTTTACAACATATTTATAGACAAGAGAATTAATGAATTAAATACTAATGGTTTACTACATGTGGCATGTAGAACATGATTGATCTAATTAAATAAACGAGTTTAACTTTGCAGCAGCTAATATCCATTCATTTTTGCTCAAAGTGGTGTTGATTTGGATCCAATCTTCCTTTTTTAATTAGTTGACGAATGTATGATATGGTTCTTAAATAAACTTGTTAATTATATTGATCAACCTAATAATTTTATACAATTCATACATAACTAGGGAAACAAATGTTTGTGAACATCAAAACAACTGTAAATCAGTTGTTTATGGCTTTTAATGAACGTAAGTTGGCCGTTAAAGGCTATTAACAATTGATTCATGTCCCATAATGACACTTTCAATTTATTTCGCTGTCAACTCAATTTGCGAACACTCTATGAAAAACTTCGCGATCGATTTTAGCGACTAAAAAGATACCTCTAAACTGGCAACCCATTCAAGTTATGGGCATTTTAATCTTGAGTATAGTAGTGGTTATAATACTAACCTTTTGATTTTTTAAGATTTTAAGAAGTGTTTAGTGTAAGGATCGGTTCATTACAAATAAGATCGATCTAGTGAAGAAAATGCGAAATGTTAACTTCACGGAACAAGATTGAAAGTAAGATGAAGAACACAAATGTAAATAACTTGTTGATTATATTGCTCTCTGACTTGTAAAGTGTTACAATACGAATGAAATCAGGAAAAATGCATAAGCTCTCTTAATTACATTACAAACAATCTATTTATACTAAACTCTAAAGTTCTTGCACGACTAACAGGTTCTCGCACGACTTCCATGTTTTCGCACGAGAAGCAAGTTATCGCGCGACAACTTATAACTTTTCGCGCGACTTGATCTTCTTCATCTTGATTTTATTTTTCGAGGCTCTAGATTCAACCCCTACAATCTCCCCCTAGGCTCGGTAAATCAATGCGTTAGAAGTCCACGTCATCCACTTTGTAACTGCCTCCATATGCATACATCTTGTTGTCTAGGTCCTTTGAGATCATCCAACCAAACTATGCTGCTATGAAATGTACAGATTCATCAGCTGCAATTGGACAAGCCTGCAACCTCATCAAATCTTCTTTTCTAAATTTGACCAAATCCATAGCGTCAATGACACAGTAATCTTTATCCATACAATGAAGTAACGTGTGCCCCGTCTCCTTCTCACAACTCCACCATATTAGCTTGGACAAGCTGTTAACTGGCACAGGAGCGTGTATAGGGATCTTCCTTGCATATCTTGGATGCTTGAACACTCATATCTTTATCGGTTTGTTCGTATTAGGATCTATCCGTGTCTCATCTTCGATGACTTTGGATTTGACAGTTTTAAAGTCTTTGAAGTTGGTCTTGCTTTGCTTCCAAATCATATTCCTAATCCATTATGCCTTGTTGTAGTTACTAGGGTTAATGAACGGAACACGACCCATTGCATATAAATCCGATGCTCTGAATGTATGGAAATCATGTTCGTCCTGATAGTACTCGATAGCTCCACCCTTTCTCTTAATCACATACATCTTCTTCTCCGCATCGTAAGCCCAACTAAGTATTGGTTCTGAGTTTCCGTACCTTGTAAAAGGTTTGGAATGTCTCAGCGTATGAATGTAAGCTGGTGGAGAAGGAGCATCGACAGTAAGATTACCGACCTGACGCCCTACAATTTTTCCTGTTACATTAGCAGTCTCGTCAGTTATTTCTTGAGAGCTCATCTCTCCAATGATCTCCCCTTCTTCAACCAAGATATCTGAGAATAAATCCTTAAGACTATTCCAAAATATGTCTGTATAATCTATTCCTTCATCCAAATCATCAAAAACATCAAGATCTTCTTCTGTCTCCTCAGCAACGATCTTTTGCTAGAATGTATAGAACTCTCTGTCATAAGCTTCTTCTACAGTTGGGTCTAATGGTGTATACTCAGTGGTATCATTGGGACTTGGTCCGAAGACATTGTCAGTACCCGATGATCCAGATGCACCAGCTGCAGAGCCTACATCTCCTCCTTGATCGTCATCGTCATCTTTCTTATCATCATCACCCTCATCTTCTTCATCATCATCAACCTCTTCTTCATCTCTAAAGTCATAATCCACTAAATCCAAATCATCATCATCGCTACCAGGCTCAGGAATTGGTAAATCATGTTCAGGCTCCACAAATGCCTCTCCAGTAAAAACCACATGTTGATCCTCAATAGCCATAGTATGATCAGTGATAAGTGGCTCTTGATCAACTTCAGCAGTCTCTGTTGTCCTTTCTGTAACAACAGGATCAATATCATGTTCTGTAGTGTCAATAGGATCTTGCGCAGTTTCAGGATCAGCATATTGCTATCCACTTGATTCTCCAACTTTCGTGGTTCTTTGTTGTGTAGACGAGAAAGGCACACGAGAAGTGAGATCTCTTAAGTTCTGCTCCAGAATCTGAACATAACTAAATATGAAATTTTATTGATGTTCAAGATTCTTTATCCTTTCATCATTTTCAAATAATTGCATCTGCATATCATCTATGATCTGAGTCTTTTCTAACATCTCCCTCTCTAATGTATTAACTCTCTGCTCAAGTGTAACAAATGTAGGTGAACTAGTAGAAGCACTAGCACCTTGTGCTTACGCAGGAGGAGTGTTAAGAAATTCCTCCATACCTACTGTCTCCTCAAATCCTTGATTTCTCGGTGGAGTACTCAACACATCCTCAGTAGCAGGCATAGTAGATGATGACTCTAATGTAGCAGCCTCGCTAACTGTGGCAGGAGTCTCAGAGACAGGTTCTTCTTCTTCAGTTGACACAGTGGTCACTAGGGTCCGACGCTTTCTCAAAACACCTCGTCCTCTACCCCTACCACGTGGACTTTCACCAGCTCTTCTTGCCATTCTCTTCCTTCTACCCCGAGTAGTTGGTACATCTTCAGGAACAAAGTCTGCATCACGTTCCTCAGCAGTGCATTTGGCTGGTGTTTGTTGCACTCTGGGACGTTCCTAAAAGACATATGGCACATTTCCAATTTGATCACTATCAGTTTCACTTCCAGAACTAAACCATGAATCTATCTCAGCATCTATCGAAGTTCCAGCTTGTTGTGAACTTTAAGGAGCATCTTCACGAATAGTAGTCGAAGGGCCAGCTTGTTCAGCTTGTGTGGCCATATCTTCAATCTGTTGAGCCTCTTCTTGATAATCTTCTACAAATCTTTCAAGTTTAGAAAAATGAGCTCCATCCCACACATTACCTCTAGCTCACATAAGATAAGTGAATATATCATTCTTCATCATCATCACAGCATAAGTAGATGAATCAGATATTGCCAACTCAGGATGAGCAACATTCACTATCAGCTGTATAAATCGTGGGTACATAATGAATTTCTTGCCAACTGTAGCTATAACATTCTTCTGCATCTCCGCAAAAATTGCCTTGGATATGTTGTATGGTAAATCATCAACTAAGGATATCAGCAGGGATCCGAATATAGCACTTAGACTATCCATTCCAGCTTTAAGATTGCTTAGGCAATGTATAACAACATGAAATAAGTACTTCCAGAATGGTGGAATCTACTTCTTCTCAAGAGATGAATATCTATGATCATATCCCATCCTCTTCAGGCAATCTCTAACCACGTCATCATCAATCTTGATGGGCACATTTGGTTGATCTTCCAATAACAGAACACTACTTATTACTTCGACAGTAATAACAACTCTCTTGCCTTTAACAGTAGCCGAAATACATAGTTCGCCTTGTTCACCACTTTAATTTATAGCGGACTGCCAAAACTGATCAATCACGTCTGTATAAATAGTCGGATTAGCAGAAATAGCATGATGAATCCGTGGAGTCTTCAATCCATCAGTTAGTGATCTAAATAAAGCTTTATCATCTGGAACTTCTCCAAGATAAGCCACATCATTATGGTTCTTATTAAAAACCATAGATCTCGCCATCTGAAAAATTAAACAAACTTGTATAAGGACACAAGAAAAATTTCACACTTAGAAAATTTTTTGAAAAATTAAACTTCTCGCGCGAAAACATTATGTTTTCAGATTCTACTTTTTGCACGACAAGGAGGGTTTTCGCATGAAACTAAAGTTGACCAGGAGTCAACTTCTCGCGTGACAAGTCTGCTTTTCATGCGAGTAGTTCTATGCGAATTTAAAAGTTCTCACTTCCGTTCATTTTCAACATACTTTTCGCATGAAATAAGTCTGTGATTTTTCAGATTTTCAATCAGTCATTTTCAAAGTGTTTTAACCGATAAAACATGTTCATTAGGGGTCGATTAAGTCATTATTAAGGTTTAAGATGTTTAATTTTGTTCAATTTAACGTGTATGAGTCCTTTAAAGTTCAGTCATGAATCAAACACACTTAAATCTAATCTGTTATCATTAAAATATCTTAATAATCACTTTAGTATCCAAATGTGACCACAATGAACACTAATATTGAAGCAAATAAGGTTCTAACACTTAGAATTTTGAGAGAATTTTTTCAAGAAGTTTTAGATCGAATAGTATACTTTTCGCTCAACTGTTCCTTTTATAGTCTTTTGACTAGATACTTTTCGCCCAACTGTTCCTTTTATAGTCTTTTGACTTCTCGTGCGAGAAGTCAGAGTTCTCGCACACAAGACTTTTCGCATCTGTATACTTTTCGCATCTTAAACATTTCGCATCTTGAAGTTTTCGCATGCAAGAAGTTCAATTTTCTTTGAACTTTAAAACTTTTCAAGTTTTCAAATTTATTTATCTTATTAAGCCATTTGATTTGTTATGAGAAAGATTATGTTTAACTATGTGTTTACAATTGTTGGTCCTCGTGATCGATATAACAGTGCAATTGATGAATAAAACTTAGAAATCCCACTCAAACAACACAATACTCATAATAACATTATGAATAAGTTTTGAATCTATTCAATAATCATAAACAAAGGTTCAAAAGCAGTAACAAATATGCTTCCAGCCGAAAACACAGAGTTATAACAATAATATTTATGTATTAGGGTTTTGCCAAACTTATCCAAAGATAGAAAATGACAATATATAAGCAGTGCTAGTTTCGCTGACAGTTTCTCTGGATAGCAAAATTGTCTTGACCATCAACTAGATTCACCCAATAGCGAAAGAAAGTTTCTCCAGGTGACCTAGGACAGCTCGTAGTTTCGCTGGGTCAGAGAAACTAACTAATACAAAATACATAGAAATAAACTAACATTCATCCTATTACATAAAAGACAAAATGATCCTAACAACTATGGTGAGTCCAACCTATACTGAATCATCAACAATTATCCAAGAACCCTTAATTTCTGCAAATTTTTGTGAAATTTTTGTAAAATCAAAACAAATGTAAAAGCAAATTTTTAACCTAAAAATAAACTGATATTTTTCTTCATACTTATAACTTAAATGTTTTTGGTAAATTTTCAAGTATAGGATCATATTTCTTATGAAATCGATCATAAACATTATCTAGCTTTATTCAAGTAAGACTGGTTATGTTGATTGTTAATATATTTTGTCCATTTTAAACTTACACTTCAATATTTTTACTTGAACACATGTTCTGTGATTTTATCATGTTTAGATTGAGTTATATAAATCTGTGAATCTCAAGATCCTGTAGAACTCTTATCCAACTTCTAGATACTTTTGAAAATTCAAGTCACCTCAATTTGACTTAAACCTTTTACCTTTGATCGGCCTTTTCAGAATTATTTTTCTCTATTATAATATCAATTTAGAGCATAACTAGCCTGAGAAACGTTTCTGAACACAGAATATTAACAAGTTTTAGGACTTATTAACTGCCAGTCGGACTTATGTTTTGCCCTCGCAAGACGTTTAGAACTTATGTGCCAAATAGGACTTACATGCCCCATCTTTTGATTTTGCCTCCTGTGTCAGAACATATTCTCAAAAAGAAAATATTTATCATATATTATGTATGTCTATGACATATCTTTTATTATTATACTAATTGGCATCTTTTATTCCTATAAGACCTTTTGGCATCTTTTTTCTCTTTTGATAATATTCATGTTCTCTTTTTGTCTTTGCTTTTCATATCTTTTTCTTCTTTTGTATTAATATATACATGTTTCATATTTCTTCTGAAAAACACTGAATCAGATAGTAACTGGCTTGAGTATGACTAAACTGTAACTCTTAGTCTGTTTTAGCTTGGAATTAGTGTTACCACAAAACCTTGATGAGTAACCCACTTCAATCATTTCGAGTTTACTTTAAGTGTATCACAGATCATAGTGATTTTCAGTCTTGAAAGTCAAGCCTATCAACATATCAAACATAATCCAAGTCAGTTTCTTTTATGTCTTAAGATGTAATGAATCAAAATTAAGAAATGTACTATCATTTCCTATATATCCTTGAAAATTTTAATTTTCTTAATATGTAAAACAAAATATTTTTGCAAATTTTCTTTTACTTCCCCTAAGAACAAAAATCTTTTTCGAGACATTTTCAAAATTTCTCCTCCTAAAATTGTGATTAATTGTAAGAAAATAACAATTTTACCTAAGAATGATTTTTTTTTTAAAAAGGGTGTTTGGATAAATGTTAACTAAAGTTAAAAATTCCCAAAGATTGGACTAATAAGTCAAATTTGGAATGATCAAACGTCTTAGTAAATAAATCAGCAATGTTGTTTTCTGATGGAACTGATTCCAAATGAATAAGTTTTTGATAAAAATAGTCACGGATAAAGTGCATGTGGATGTTGATGTGTTTAGTCTTTGAGTGTTGGATTGGATTCTTCACAATATTTAACACTACAATGTTATCACACAAAATTTTGGTATCATAAAGATTAAGGCCATAATCAAGAAGCTATTGCTGAATCCAAACAATCTGAGAATAACAACTTGATACAGCCACATATTTAGCCTCTACAGTGGATGTGGATACTGTCTGCTGCTTCTTGCATTTCCATGAAATCAACCTGTTTCCAAGAAATTGACATCCACCGGTGGTTGATTTCCTGTCCAAGTTACATCCTACATAATCACTGTCACTATAAGCATATAAATTGAAAACGGAATTTTCAGGTTACCAAAGACCGAGTGTTGGTTGACCCTTGAGATATTTGAAAATCCGCTTGAAAGCTTTCATGTGAGTTTCCTTCGGATTACTTTGATAACGCGCACACTGACAGACAGGAAACATGATGTGTGGTCTAGTAGTAGTGAGATACATTAGAGATCCAATCATTGACCTATACAAATACTAATCAACGTCTTCACTCATGAGATCTGGAGTTAAATTTGGAAGAGAAGTCATTAGAGTGGAAGAAATCTTGGAGTCTTGAAATTTGTATTTTTCAAGGATACTTTGAACGTATTTTTCTTGATGAATCAGTATTCCCTTATCAGCTTGTTTAACTTGGATACCCAAGAAAAATAACATTTCTCCAAGAGAACTCATCTCAAATTTCTTCTTCATCACAGCTTCAAATTCCTTGCACAGTGCATCATTGATAGATCCAAAAATAATGTAATCGACATATACTTGAACAAGAATAAGATCATCACCAGTCTTTCGTAAGAATAAAGTTTGATCAATCGCACCCCTTGTATAACCATTCGCAAGCAAATGTTCAGTAAGAGTGGCATACCAAGCTCATGGTGCTTGATGTAAGCCTTACAGTGCTTTCTCTAACTTATACATATATTCTTGATGATCTGGATCTTCAAAACTAGGTGGTTGATAAACATAAGCTTCTTCTTTCATTTCACCATATAAGAAAGTAGTTTTGACATTCATCTGATACACCTTGAAGTTCTTGTATGAAGCATAAGCCTAAAAAATGCGTATAGTTTCTAGTCTTGCAACAGGAGCGTATACTTCTTCATATATAAGACCTTCTATTTGATAGAATCCTTGAACAACAAGTCTGGCCTTGTTGCGAACAATTTCATCCTTTTCATCCGTTTTGATAATCAAGAGCTTCAAAAGTGTTTTGAAGCTCGATAAAAGTTCTAAAGGATTCTTGATTGTGAGATTCACAGATTTCATATAACTCAATCTAAACATGATGAAATCACAGAACGTGTGTCCAAGTTAAAATATTGAAGTCTAAGTTTAAAATGGACAAAATATATTGACAATCAACATAACCAATCTTATTTGAATAAAGCTGGAAAATGTTTATGATTGATTTCATAAGAAATATGATCATATACTTGAAAATTTACCAAAAACATTTAAGTTACAAGTATGAAGAAAAATATCAGTTTGTTTTAGGTTAAAATTTGCTTTTACATTTGTTTTGATTTTACAAAAATTTCACAAAAAATTGCAGAAATTAAGGGTTCTTGGATAATTGCAAACATTTAGTTAAACATAATCTTTCTCATAACAAATCAAATGGCTTAATAAGATAAATAAATTTGAAAAGTTGAAAATTTTTAAAGTTCAAAGAAAATTGAACTTCTCGCATGCGAAAACTTCAAGATGCAAAAAGTTCAAGATGCAAAAAGTCTTGTGTGCGATAACTCTAACTTCTCGCGCGAGAAGTCAAAAGACTATAAAAGGAAGAATTGAGAGAAAAGTACACTATTCGCACGAAAACTTCTTGAAAAATTCTCTAAAAATTTCTAAGTGTTAGAACCTCGTTTGCTTTAATATTAGTGTTCATTGTGGTCGCATTTGGATACTAAAGTGATTAATAAGGTATTTTGAGGATAATAGATTAGATTCAAGTGTGTTCGATTCATGACCGAATTTTAAAGGACTAATACACGTTAAATTGAACAAAATTAAACATCTTAAACCTTAATAATGACTTAATCGACACATAATGAACATGTTATATTGGTTAAAACACTCTGAAAATGGCTGATTGAAAATCTAAAAAATCACAGACTTATCGCATGCGAAAAGTACGTTGCAGATGAAAAGCAGACTTGTCGCTCGAGAAGTTGACTTCTGGTCAAATTCAGTTTCATGTGAAAACCTTTCTTGTTGCATGAAAAGTAGAATCTGAAAACATAATTTTTTCACGCGAGTAGTTGATGTTTTCGCGCGAGTAGTTGATGACTTCTGGTCAAATTCAGTTTCATGTGCTTATGCAAGTTAGTTTAATTTTTCAGATGGCGAGATCTATGGTATTTAATAAGAACCATAATGTTGTGGCCTACCTTGGAGAAGTTTTTGAAGATAAAGCCATATTTAGATCACTAATTGATGGATTGAAGACTTCACGGGTTCATCATGCTATTTCTGCTAATCCGATTATCTATATAGACATGATTGATCAGTTTTGGCAATCGGCTATAAATGAAAGGGATGAATAAGGAGAACCATGTATATCGACAACTGTTAAAGGCAAGAGAGTCATTATTACTGCCGAAGTAATAAACAGTGTTCTGTTATTGAAAGATCAACCAAATGCACCCGTCAAGGTTTATGATGAAGTGGTTAGAGATTGTCTGAAAAGGATGGGATATGATCATAGATATCCATCTCTTGAGAAGAAGTACCTTCCATGATTTTGGAAGTACTTGTTTCATGTTGTTATAAAGCAATCTTAAAGCTAGAATTAATAGTCTAAGTGCTATATTCGGATCCCTACTGATATCCTTAGTTGATGATTTACCATACAACATATCCAAGGCAATTTTTGCGAAGATGCAGAAAAATGTTATAGCTATAGTTGGCAAGAAATTCATTATCTACCCATGATTTATACAGCTAATAGTGAATGTTACTCATCCTGAGTTAGCAATATCTGATTCATCTACTTATTCTGTGATGATAATGAAGAAGGATATATTCACTTATCTTATGGGAGCTAGAGGTAATGCGTGGGACGAAGCTCATTTTTCTAAACTTAGAAGATTTGTTGAAGGTTATCATGAAGAGGCCCAACCGACTGATGAAGTGGTCACACAAGCTGGCCCTTCAACTACTATTCCTGAAGATGCTCCTGAAAGTTCACAACCAGCTGGAACTTCGATAGATGCTGAGATAGACTCATGGTTTAGTTCTGGAAGCGAAACTGATAGTAATCAAATTGGAAATGTGCCATATGTCTTTCAAGAACGTCCCAGAGCGCAAGAAACACCAGCCAAACGTACTGCTAAGGAACGTGATACAGATTTTGTTCTTTAAGATATACCAATTTCACGGGGAAGAAGGAAAAGAATGGCAAGAAGTGTTGGTGAAAGTCCACATGGTAGGGGTAGAGGACAAGGTGTTTTGAGAAAGCGTAGGTCCCCAGTGACAACTATGTCGACCGAAGAAGAAGTACCTGTCTCTGAGATTCCTGTCATAGTTAGCGAGGCTGCTACATTAGAGACATCAGCTACTATGCCTGCTACAGAGGATGTATTGAGTACTCCATTAAGAAATCAAGGATTTGAGGAGACAGTAGGTATGTGTCACACCCTCAAAATCTAGGTGCGGGGTTTTACCGCGAGGCTAGTGAACAAACCAGGATCCCAATAATTAGTTACTTAGAACGACACTATATGCAACCTTTAAAACAATTCAGAGTTTGAAACTTTAAAATATTTGCGGAAGCGTTTTGTAAATAACCCAAACACAAGGTACTAAATGTAAACTACGCAAAACACGAGCCTAAACCAAAACAGGTAGTAAATGCTAAATTAAAAGTAAACAATGTTTGAACAAAGCATGCTTGACACATGTGTGTTCCTATGGGTAGCTGCCAACCTAAGAAAAACATACTAAAAGTGTCAACACGATGGTTGGTGAGTTCAAGAGTTTGTAATCATCGTAAACAGTAGCGTTAATAAAATATAAACAAGTGCATTGAAATAGATAGATAGTCTAATTTCATTAATAAAATATCAACAAACATTCTAACATGATCCTAACATCATAAACATGCTCAATTAACAATATCCAATGATCTACATAAATAAAGTTTCCCTTTCGGGAAAGTAACACCCAAAACCAATCTAACATCCAATTCTTTCGTAAATTCACCAACTTTATGCCTAATCAAGTCCATAACAACCATCTAGACATGACAAACATCATCAATTCATCATAATTCATCAATTTCATGCATAAAAGTTACTATTAATAGTAAGGTATGAACAACCACTCAATTTCATGAATTTCTTGCATAATCCACGTAAACTAACATCAATACAATCCAACTAACATCAAAACATCATCAAACAACATCAATTTCGACATTCATCATGATTTTCAAACTAGGGTTCTTCAAGAACCAAAAATCATAAAACTAATAAAAAATCTAACCTTTTAATCTTGTAGTAATCAAGAATTGATGCTTGCTACACGTTGGAATGCTTGAAACTAGATCAAAATCGATGCTTGCTTGTTGTTTGGATCAAAAATCGAAGTGTGTGTGTGTTGATGTCGCGACCGATTGTGGGGAGGGTGGGGGGATTAGGGTTTGATTTTTGTTAATATTTGGTAATTATCATTTTTACCATTAAACCCTCCTTAATTATATTTTGTAAAAACTTAATCCTTTTAAAAATTTTTTTAACAACATTAACTACAAAACACAAACATTATTAACCCACAATAATAATCATGTATATTTTCCACTAACTACAAAACACATGGAAAAACTATAACACGTTGGCACGTTACAAGGTAAAATTCACAAATAATATTTAAATTCACAAATCGCATAACTACAAATTAATAATCAACATTATTAATCATGTTATTATCAGATAATCATTGTTAATTATTTTTAAGTAACCAACGTTCAACGACAACTAGTGTGTGCTCACGACACGTGTATGCAGTACCTAACGGAACTAACAGAGTTTGGTAATGGAAAATTACCGGATGTCATATTATCCCCATATTGAAAGAATTTTCGTCCCGAAAATTACGTTACATGGTTGTGTTACATCACTGGTCTACTGCATTGGCACAAAGTAATCGGGTGAGTTTCAGGTGGGTTGTCACATTATCCCCATGTTGAAAGAAATTTCGTCCCAAAATTTAATCATTACCTTCGCCGGCTGTCGTCGTCGTTTCGAACAGATGAGGATACTTAAGCTTCATCTGATCCTCACCTTCCCACGTGAATTCCGGTCCACGGTTCGAGTTCCAATGAACTTTGACTATGGGTATGTTGCTTTGCTTAAGAGTCATGACTTCACGGTCCATCACCTTAACTGGTTCCTCAATGAACCGTAGTTGTTCATCTACTTGCACTTCCTCTAGTGGTACAACCATCGTCTCGTCCGATAAACACTTTTTCAAATTTGAGACATGAAATACATTGTGAATTCCACTCAATGAATCAGGTAGGTCTAATCGATACGCCACTGGACCTATTCTTTCCAGAATCTCAAATGGTCCAACGTATCTCGGATTAAGCTTGCCTCTTCTGCCGAATCGAATCACACCTTTCATTGGTGAGACTTTCAGTAAAACTTTGTCACCGACCTGAAACTCCAAAGGTTTCCGTCGCTTGTCTGCATAGCTTTTCTGTCGGTCACGTGCTGTAGCCATACGGTTCCTTATCTGTACGATCTTCTCGGTAGTCTCATGCACCAACTCGGGGCCTGTTAGCTGACTATCACCGATTTCCACCCAGCAAACTGGTGATCTACACTTTCGCCTATACAATGCCTCAAATGGTGCTGCCTTAATGCTGATGTGATAACTATTGCTGTAAGAAAATTCTACCAACAGTAGGTGAACTTCCCAATTATTCCCGAAATCAATCACACAAGCACATAACATGTCCTCCAATGTTTGAATGGTACGTTCACTTTGCCCATCTGTTTATGGATGATAAGCAGTACTCATATCCAGACACATACCCAGAGATTTCTGTAATGACTGCCAGAAATGTGATGTGAGACGAGTATCATGTCAGAATTAATTGAGACTGGTACACCATGTCTCAAGACTATCTCCTTTAGATAAATTCGGGTTAACTTGTCCATTTTATCTGTTTCCTTGATTGCCAAGAAGTGAGCAGACTTAGTTAATCGATCTACGATCACCCATATCGTGTCACAACCAGTGGGAGTCCGGGGTAATTTGGTAATGAAGTCCATAGAAATCTGTTCCCACTTGCACATAGGAATCTCAGGTTGTTGTAGTAACCCAGAAGACTTCTGATATTCAACTTTAACTTTTGAACAGGTTAGGCACTTGCTCACATACGTAGCTACATCTGCCTTCATGTTAGGCCACCAATAGTGCGCCTTTAGATCATGATACATCTTGTCAGAACCAGGATGTATAGAGTACTTAGACTTGTGTGCCTCACACATAACCAAGTCCTTATGTTTGCATACAAGGGCACCACCCAGAGTCTGTCCATGAAATAATGAATTCCATCCACTTTCACTTCAAACTGTTTGTCCATCCCACTTAAGGATTCAGACCCAATGTTTTCCGCTTTCAAAGCTTCCGTCTGATCTTCACGGATTTATTCAGGCAAGTGATTGCTAATCGTAAGCTGCAAAGCTTGCACTCGTCAGGGCTTAGCAGTTTCCTTTCTGCTCAACGCATCAGCGACTACATTTGCCTTTCCTGGGTGATATTTGATAGCGCAATCATAATCATTCAACAATTCCACCCAGCATCGCTGCCTCGTATTCAACTCCTTCTGCTCGAAGATATGCTGAAGACTCTTGTGATCGGTGTAGATAGTGCCCTTGGTACCGTACAAGTAATGTCTCTAGATAGTGCTCGTATTCAAGGCAAAAACTACCGCACCCAGTTCCAAGTCATGAGTGGTGTAGTTCTTCTCGTGTACCTTTATTTGTCTCGAAGCGTAGGGTATCACCTTATCATGTTGCATCAAGACACAACCAAGTCCTTGGATAGAAGCATCATAATAAACCACGAAGTCATCACTTCCCTCCGGTAATGCCAATATCGGTGCGCTACACAGTTTCTGTTTCAACAACTGAAAAGCAGACTCTTGACTATCACCCCATATATGTTGTTCCTTTGTGGGTCAAGGCTATGAGAGGTTGAGCGATTTTAGAGAATCCCTAAATGAATCGCTGATAGTATCCTGCCAGTCCAAGAAACTGTCATATCTCGCTAGGCGTCTTGGGAACCGACCAATTCTTTATCGCCTCAATCTTTGCAGATCAACATGTATTCCCTTCTCATTAACATTGTGACCTAAAAACTGTACTTCATGTATCCAGAAATCACACTTGGAAAGCTTGGCGTAAAGTTGTTCCTTTTTAAGTAGTTCCAAGATTAGACGTAGGTGCTCTTCATGTTCCTTCTTGGTCCTCGAATAGATCAATATGTCATCGATAAACATGATAACAAACTAATGGTGATAGGGTTTGCACACACGATTCATGAGATCCATGAATACTGCTGGTGCATTTGTCAACCCAAATGGCATGACCAAGAACTCATAATGACCATAACATGTACGGAATGCGGTCTTCGAGATGTCTTCCTCTCGGACCCTCAGTTGATGATACTTAGACCTCAAATCAATCTTAGAGTAGCAGCTTGATCCTTAAAGTTGATCCAACAAATCATTTATCCGGGGTAAAGGATATCGATTTTTTACTATAACCTTGTTCAATTCTCTGTAGTCGATGCACATTCGAAATGTGCCATCCTTTTTCTTGACGAAGAGAACAGGTGCTCCCCAAGGTGATGAGCTCGGTTAAATAAACCCTTTATCCAACAGCTCCTACAGTTGTGCAGATAGTTCCTGCAGTTTGTTCGGGGCTAACCGGTAAGGTGCTCTCGCAATAGGAACGGCTCCGGTATTCAAATCAATCTGGAACTCAACTTGACGATGAGGTGGTAGTCCAGGCAGATCCTCTAGAAACACCTTCAGAAAGTCACAAACTACCAAAATATTCTTTTTCTTCTTTTCCTCCGGTTGCTTGTCAGTTACAAGGGCTAATATAGCTAAGCGACCCTTACGTAGCCACTTCTGCACTTTCATAAAGCATATGATGCCTATCACAGCACCACCTTTCTCTCCCTTAACCAAGAGAATTTCCCCCTCCAGGAGAGGAATGCGGATAACTTCTCATGGAAAATGACTTCCGCCTGCTTCTCGGACAGCCAATCCATGCCCACGACCACATCGAAACTCCCAAGCGTAACAGGCATGAGGTCTATGTCAAAAGTATGACCAGCAAGTTCTATCTCGCAACCCTTAAGGATGTGTGCAACGTGGATTTGATTACCATCAGCTAATTCTACTGTATATTTAGATTCCAGCAGAGAAGGCATATCACTTAAGAGACTACTAAACTTAGTAGAGATAAAACTCCTATCGGCTCCAGTGTCAAACAATACAGTAGCAAAACAACCATTAACAGGGAATTTACCGGTAACAGTAGTAGGGTCGTTTAGAGCCTCACTTGAACCCATGACGAAGGCTCTCCCCTTAGCTCTTCCGTTGTTGCCCCCATTAGTCACCACTGCCATTGTTGTTGTTGTTATTTCCACCATTTCCAGCACCATTCCCATTCTTCTTCAACTGAGGACAATTCCTCTTGTAGTGTCCTTCCTTTCCACATTCAAAGCAACCTTTTGGTGTTTCTTGGGATTGCTGAGGCTTCTTCATCAACTCACCACGACAATCCTTTGCCGCGTGTCCAGCCTTACCACAACGCTGGCATAAAAAATTGTCACACCTGCAAGTGTGGTGGTAGTTGCATCGATTACATTTAGGATAATCCACCTTTTCCCTGAGATGAAGAAGATGACTGACTGAAACTATGGTTGTTGTCAAACCTCCTTTGTTGCTGTTGATGCTGATGCTGATAAGTGTGCTGTTGTTGCTGAGGTTGGCTGTTTGATGAAGATCCCTTGCTGCCAGAGTTGTCCCACTTGCATTTATTGTTAGGCACGCTTGCCACAGCGCCCCGTTTGGGTAGCTTTCCCAGCTTTACCACTTGGTCAGTAAGCTTGTGAGTCAATCAAATTACCTGCTGGATAGTGGTGAGGTTCGCAGCAGTCACCATACTTTGTATCTCTGGAACCAAGCCACACACATAAAGCTCAATTCGTTTGATCGGCGGGTCGATCATGCCAGGGCAAAGTGTCGCTAACTCGTGAGACCTCGTAATGTAAGCCGCGATCTCAGATCCTTCTATCTTCAACTGCCAGAACTCAGCTTCCAGCTTCTGGACTTCATTGCAAGGACAATATTCCTCCATCATCATCACTTTAAACTCATCCTACGGTAAAGCATTTGCCATCGCCTGGCCAAGCATCTGCACCTGTGCATTCCACCATGAGAGCGCTGCACCCTCAAGTGTCCCATGGCATATTTCACTTGGTCCGCCGTCAGACAGATGCACTTGGCGAAAACCGACTCAGTCTTCTCAAACCACTGCACAAGCCCTACGGCTCCTTCAGCTCCACTGTATGTGTGGGGCTTACAATCCATGAACGCCTTATACGTGCATGCTGACGGTCCTGTATTCAATGTTTTGGATTGCTTAGTCACACCAAACGGATTAACCATCTAATAGAAGATTTATGTGGTTGATGACCAAGGTCATCGTTTACCTCCAAAATGGGTAGCTTGAGCACCTACTGCTGCCTGCACATGTTGGTTGATTAAGGCGGCTAATTCGGCTGGGGTCATGTTTACAGCACTGGCACCACGTCCACCGGCACCACGTCCACGGCCACGTCCACGTCCTCTACCACTACCGTGCATATTTCACTTTACATTCACAAATACAATAATGAGTAACATCCAACATATTAATCTCATCGAAGTATGGTAAATAGTTAGAAATAATGAATTTGTCACAACCACAACATTTATAACCAAAGATAAATAAATTGTAAATGATTCATAAAATATTCCATCAATGTCAAAATTTTCAGTTGGGTGGGAAACAACCCTTCCCACATAGGTTTCAAAAAATAAAAGAAACACTATGTAGTCCGAGTCAAATGAATGTGAAAATCAATCCAACACATCAGATCCATCACTGTCCTCTTCCATCTCTTCCGGTTCTTCTTCTTCCGGGGCTTCCTCCGGCTCTTCTTCAGGTTCCTCTTCAGGGTCTTCCTCATTAGGGTCTTCCTTAGGTGCAGGGTCGTCCGCAATCTGAAGTGCTGCTAGCTGTGCCTCCAGCTCAGTCAATCTATCATCTGTCCCTACACTGTGAAGCTCTTGCGCGGACATGCGCTCAGTAAGTGCAAAAACATTACCAGCCAAGGTATGATGCCCACCAATAGACATCAAAAGTCGCTCCTGAAGAGTCTCTACTAGTAAACGCAGCTGACGCATCTCGTGTCGTAAAATGGAGTTCTCGTCAGTAAGTGCTATGATGCGCTGTCGCTCAGTGCCAGTGTAGCAACCAAAGCCGCAACCGCCTGCTCGAGAGGAATACTCAGAGAAGGAAGGGTAGGTGTCGTAGTGGCAGTCACCGACCTAGTCCTAGGGCCAGTAGTAGCTATAGCTGGAACACGCTCCATGTAGACCATGTGATCAACATAGGTGGGATAGTAACTTTAGTTCCGTGGAGCGTCGCGCTCGGGTAGTGCAAAAGGCTGATCCCAGTCTATCTCTTCAGAAGGATAGGGATTTCGGGGCTAGTTAGATCCTCTATTAGGTACAGGAAGAGGAGGAGGTGACTCAAAACGTGCAGGCCTCTTACCCAGAGCCCGTGATGACGATGCCATGCTGCGAGGTACGTGACGTGTATGCCAATGAGTATACAATAAGGGATAAGTAACGAGTAACTAACAAACTGTGCGGTTATAATCTAGTGTGTATGCAAACTAGTTCCCTATAACCAATGGCTCTGATACCAATCTTTCATACCCTAAAAATATTCGTGCGGGGTTTTACCGCGAGGCGAGTGAACAAACCAGGATCCCAGTCATTAGTCACTCAGAACGACACTATATGTAACCTTTAAAACAATTCAGAGTTTGAAACTTTAAAATATTTGTGGAAGCATTTTATAAATAACTCAAACACAAGGTACTAAATGTAAACTGCGCAAAACACGCACCCAAACCAAAATACGTAGTAAATGCTAAATTAAAAGTAAACAATGTTTGAACAAAGCATGCTTGACACGTGCGTGCTCCTATGGGCAGCTGCTAGAAATGACTTGAGAAAAGCATACTAAAAGTATCAACACGATAGTTGGTGAGTTCAAGAGTTTGTAATCATCGTAAACAGTAGCGTTAATAAAATATAAACAAGTGCATTGAAATAGATAACTAGTCTAATTTCATTAGTAAAGAGCAATAGTGATTTCGCGATCGAAGCTGACTATGTTTGTCTGTTTGCCTCCCGCCACGACATACCAGGTCATGACGTTGTTAGTAGTTTATGACAATATTGCACCCGTTGACTTCCTGTCACATGGGTGGGGCTTGTCAGACCCAATAGTACTACCCAAAATTTCCTGCTAGATTCCTTAATTAACGATCCGAAAGTGTGAGGGTTTTCTATGGTATAAACCACTATGTCTTACCAAACACATGTTATAACAATAAAGCGTTTTAAAACCAAGTATGCTTTCTCCCCCAAAAAGAGATGTAAGTAAAAGTGGGGCATTGAACTCACCTGGTACGCAAACAAATAATTGTAAAAGATAATGATGAGTGGAAAGACAACCCTTCAAAGGTTACCTAGAACACACAAGTGCATAAGTACGTGTACATAGATGCTTAACAACCCTAAGTGCTCAACAAACACATTGACCCAAGGTTTTGGAAAACAAGACTCATTAGACCTAGTTGACCCATTTGACCTGTTGGTGACATGTCAAGTTAAGTTTTTGTTTGATCAAGTATAGCAATCCATCATACATGGTTATCATACAAGTTATTCACGTATGCCACATTACAAACCCTTAAGTGCTATAAAGCTCATCATATACCATGGTTTATCAAACAAAACATATAAATCCCAAGAATTCCATAATTACAATTTTAACTAACATATCATGCATCATCATGATTCTATCATAATCCCAACATAGCTCCATAATCACCTAACAACATCCATTATCATGTATATTCCATAAGAGCCTAAATTTCCAAAGTTGTGCATCAAGTATTCATACAACCCAAACAACACAATCTACCACCTTAGACATCATCAACAAATATTCTAACTTGATCCTAACGTCATAAACATGCTCAATTAACAATATCCAATGATCTACATAAATAAAGTTTTCCTTTCGGGAAAGTAACACCCAAAACCAATCCAACTTTATGCCTAATCAAGTCCATAACAACCATCTAGACATGACAAACATCATCAATTCATCATAATTCATCAATCTCATACATAAAAGTTACTATTAATAGTAAGGTATGAACAACCACTCAATTTCATGAATTTCTTGCATAATCCACGTAAACTAACATCAATACAATCCAACTAACATCAAAACATCATCAAACAATATCAATTTCGACATTCATCATGATTTTCAAACTAGGGTTCTTCAAGAACCAAAAATCATAAAACTAATAAAAAATCTAACCTTTTAATCTTGTAGTAATCAAGAATTGATGCTCGCTACACGTTGGAATGCTTGAAACTAGGTCAAAATCGATGCTTGCTTGTTGTTTGGATAAAAAATCGAAGTGTGTGTGTGTTGATGTCGCGACCGATTGTGGGGAGGGTGGGGGGATTAGGGTTTGATTTTTGTTAATATTTGGTAATTATCATTTTTACCATTAAACCCTCCTTAATTATATTTTGTAAAAACTTAATCCTTTTAACATTTTTTAACAACATTAATTACAAAACACAAACATTATTAACTCACAATAATAATCATGTATATTTTCCACTAACTACAAAACACATGGAAAAACTATAACACGTTGACACGTTACAAGGTAAAATTCACAAATAATATTTAAATTCACAAATCGCATAACTACAAATTAATAATCAACATTATTAATCATGTTATAAAAGACTGGAAAGGGAGATGTTAGAAAAGACTTAGATCATAGATGATATGCAGAGGCAATTATTTGAAAAGGATGAAAGGATAAAGAATCTTGAACATCAATAAAATTTCATATTTAGTTATGTTCAGATTCTGGAGCAGAACTTAAGAGATCTCACTTCTCGTGTGCCTTTCTCGTCTACACAACAAAGAACCACAGAAGTTGGAGAATCAAGTGGATAGCAATCTGCTGATCCTCAAACTGCGCAAGATCCTATTGACACTACAGAACATGATATTGATCCTGTTGTTACAGAAAGGACAACAGAGACTGCTGATGTTGATCAAGAGCCACTTATCACTGGTCATACTATGGCTACTGAGGATCAACCTGTGGTTTTTACTGGAGAGGCATTTGTGGAGCCTGAACAAGGTTTACCAATTCTTGAGCCTGGTAATGATGATGATTTGGATTTGGTGGATTATGACTTTAGTGATGAAGAAGAGGTTGATGATTGTAAGGACCCCTTCCCTGGAAAACCCCACAGTTGGTTATTCATAGCACATTACACATTAAAATATATTGAGTAAGAAAACATGGCAGCGGAATAGTTACACAAAAACCATTCATGCATTGAGAATAACTTTTGCCAAGAAATACATCGTTGTTACAAGTTTCAAAAGAATATTTAGTTGTATTACAAGAAAAAAATATCATCTCTGCTTAACATGGATGCTAGTCTTTATTTTACTGAGTAGCTTCAACCTCGTGCCATCCCCAGCAACATCATTACCTACCAACTGATATGCATATAAAAAGTCAGCGTTGCTGAGTGAATTCTAGTTTTGATAATATAGAAAATATACATTATATAAGCTTCACTGGGTGGTCATCCATTATTATACATATTCATTCGTTAAGAGATTGTTTATCTTTCTTTCTTTCATTATCTTTCTTTTTCATTAACTAGGATTGCACAAAGCGAGTGCCTACATTGTTGGTTGGCAACAAATGCTGAACCCCTGTTCGCAAACATTTATCATGGTAGCTAACCCTTCGACAGTTGACCCACACTGCTAGGCACGAAGCCTGCTTATGAATACGGGTCTCATTCATGATACATTGGTCAATCACAAGGATTAGACCCCAGATGTGCATCCTCATGGGCTGAAACTGCCGCACATCAGTTGAGCTAACGACAACATGGTCGTGCACCTCCATTCATTGTGCTTGCAAGGCTTTTCATTCATCATATGGGCTCGGGGGTAACATTCATTAGGTTACACTGTCTATCTTTTATTCTTTTGTGACCACTTATTTATGAATAATTCTTTTAACTTATCCATTGTATTATAATCACATATCATGAAATATTAAATAGTCATAATAGCAGCACCTAAAAAAAGAGTCAAACATGCAATATAAGTCCTCTGAAATTTTTCTAACAATCAACTAGCCATCACATCACTAATACTAATACTTCCGAAGGCAAACATAAGCTTTGGAAGAATCAACCTTCGGATGAAACAACCTTCAAAAGATATCATCTTGGCTTCGGAAGATTTCTTCCTAAGCTTCGGAAGATTTCCTACACTTTGCCAAAGTCCACAGTGCATGAATGAAACACTAAGTGTGTTCATAGTGGATGGCTAAAGGTTCACAGTGGACATGTATGCATACTTAAAAGGTCTACAGCGGACATGCATTGTCCATAGAGGATGACTTAAAACATTCTAAGTGTCCACAGCAGATAGTCTAAAGTACTTAAGGGTCCACAGTGGACAGTTTTTGTCCATAGCGGACAACATAATAATCCCTAAGTGTCCGCAGTGGACATGCAGAGTCCACAGCGGACATGCAAAGTCCACAGCGGACAGTCCCACTACCTAAGTGTCTAAAGCGGACACCTTATCCATGCTCAAGTGTCCACACCGGACAACTAGTGTCCACAGCGGACACCAAGTCCAACACTTGTGATTCAACTTATGCAGTTTCTAGCCCATACATCATTTCTAAATATATACTTAGCATAGATCTACCAGTCACACGCTTAAAACATAACAAACATCTTACACAACATCACATAAATCTGTTAAAACATACATCTTTCATAAACAGTTGTACTTTTGTGGAAAACTGCAGTACGTTTTATAAAACAACAGTTTGATATACATATCAGCCCCAAAACATAGAAAAACACATAAAATAGGAGATCTAGAACTCACCTCTAATAGCTTTCGAGTAAAACACCACCAACCTGAGAGCAACATAGAGTTATAGCACCTAAACACACGAAAACAGGCAACCAAACACACAGAAACACATAAAGATCGGTCCAAAAGCTTAAACCCAACTGAAACCGAGAAGAAACACCTTAAAATCTTACCTTACTAAAGATTTATTCTTCTTTCTCTCACTAAAATCGGTTGAGAGCTTCTTTTTCCTCACTCTAGCCGAAAGTTATGCATGAGAGAAGGTGTATGGGTGGCCATATCACCTTTTTGAACCCATTATGGGTAGGTTTGACCTTTGCACACCTTTAACCCCTTGCTTTGAAATAATTCCCTTTTTCTCCCTTTTTATTTTCTTTTCTTTTTCTTTTCTCTTTTTTTTTAATTTCCAGGTGTTACAATGATGATGAAGATGATGATGGTGATGAGGGTGATGATGATAAGAAAGATGATAAGAAAGATGAGGATGATGATCAAGGAGGTGATATAGGCTATGCAGCTGGTGCATCTGGATCATCGGATACTGACATTGTCTCTGACCAAGTCCCGATGATACCACTGAGTATACACCATTAGACCCAGCTGTAGAAGAAGATTTTGACAGAGAGTTCTATACATTCCAGCAAAAGATCATTGCTGAGGAGACAGAAGAAGATTTTGATGTTTTTGGCGTTTTGGATGAAGGAATAGATTACACAGACATATTTGGGAATAGTCTTAAGTATTTATTCTCACATATCTTGGTTGAAGAAGGGGAGATCGTTGGAGAGACGAGCACTCAAGAAGCGAATGACGAGACTGCTAATGTAACAGGACAAATTGCAGTGCGTCAGGTCGGTAATCTTACTGTTGTTGCTCCTCCACCACCAGCTTACATTCACACGCTGAGACATTCCAAACCTTTTACAAGGTACAGAAACTCAGAACCAATACTTAGCTGGGCTTACGATGCGGAGAAGAAGATGTATGTGATTAAGAGAAAGGGTGGAGCTATCGAGTACTATCAGGACAAACATGATTTCCATACACTCAGAGCGTCGAATTTATATGCAATGGGTCGTGTTCCGTTCATTAACCCTAGTAACTATAGCAAGACAAAGTGGATTAGGAATATGATTTGGAAGCAAAGCAAGACCAACTTCAAAGACTTTAAAACTGCCATATCCAAAGTCGTTGAAGATGAGACACGAATAGATCCTATTACAAACAAACCGATGAAGATACGAGTGTTCAAACATCCAAGATATGCAAGGAAGATCCCTATACACACTCCTGTGCCAGTTAACAGCTTGTCCAAGCTAATATGGTGGAGTTGTGAGAAGAAGACGGGGCACGCCTTAATTCATTGTGTGGATAAAGATTACCGTGTCATCGACCCTGTGGATTTGCTCAAATTTGGAAAAGAAGATTTGATGAGGTTGCAGGCTTGACCAATTGCAGCTGATGAATCTGTACATTTTATAGCAGCACATTTTGGTTGGATGATCTCAAAGGCCCTGGACAACAAGTGTATGCATATGGAGGCAGTTACAAAGTGGATGACGTGGACTTCTAACGCATTGATTTACCGAGCTTAGGGGGAGATTGTAGGGGTTGAACCTAGAGGCTCGGGAAATCAAATCAAGATGAAGAAGATCAATTCGCGCGAAAAGTTATAAGTTACCGCGCGATAACTTGCTTCTCGCGCGAAAACATGGAAGTCAAGCGAGAACCTGTTAGTCGCGTGAGAACTTTAGAATTTAGTATAAATAGATCGTTTGTAATGTAATTAAGAGAGCTTTTTGCATTTTTCCTGATTTTATTTGTATTGTAACACTTTACAAGTTAGAGAGCAATATAATCAAGAAGTTATTTACATTTGTAATCTTCATCTTACTTTCAATCTTGTTCTGTGAAGTTAACATTCCGCATTTTCTTTACGAGATCGATCTTATTTGTAATGAACCGATCCTTACAAATGGGTTTTAGTTGAAAGCCTATGCATATATAATATGATAAGTGTTTTTTATAGGTACAACGATTAAATGATATATTTGTGCAATTGTAACAAGAGGAAGTTATAGAAAAACTAGAGAATGAAAAAGAAAAGATAGAGAAACGCACAATGATAAAGCAAATCAAGGAAAATATAGTTGTAAAAGCTGCAACGAACGAGACAAACATAAAAATGAAACAACAAATTAATTTTTTTTTTGCAGAGCATACATATATATCCCTACTATCTAGTTAATCATGTGAATTTTTAGTTAACATGGTCAATTTAGGTAATGTTAGATATCATGATATCATTATTTTACACTCAGTCCAATCTTCATTAGTGTTAATAGAGTAAAAATTGTTTTTTATACATGAGATTTAACTAATTTAACTATTTCATTTTAAAAAATAATCTTTTAACATATCATACCCTAAGGTTTGCATTATTTTACCATTTTGGTCCCTAATGCTTACGCCACCAGAAAAAACGTTAAACTTTTATGAAAAGACCAAATTACCCTTGTTAATAAAAAGTATTATTATTTTTCTCTTTCACTCAGTCAAAACCCTTATCATATCTCTATTATCTTTAATCAATAATCATATTCTCCACCTCCAGCTAGCACTTACACCACCACCTCCCACCTCAATCTGTCCATCTCATCTCTTTAATCATTGACCATAGGTTAATATTTTGTATTAGGGTTGAGCCACCTCAATGTTCATTCGCCATCAACCTAAATACCGCCAATTAAACGCTGATGACTTGATTTCAGGCTGCGAGAAAGTGGCATTTGAGTTATTCTTAAGTTACATCATTACCTTTATATCCATCTACTATCTGTCTATTATTGACAAAACCAAATCGCGGCTTCTGTTGTGTGATTGAAGCTATCAAGTAGAATGGTTCGAATGAAACTGTAGGAGAAGAACGATCCTGTTTTAGGGGTTGTAAAAACACAGAAAGGTTTGATTAAAGCCATCAACTGATCGTGTTTTACTCTAATGTTTCTCGATAGGTGAAGTGGAGAGTAGCCAACAAAACTAACACTCACCACCCAATGAAGCTCTTAAGACTATAAGAAGCTTCCCGACCTGGAGTGATGTTTTTAGGGGTTTTAGAACATGAAAACGAGGGTTTAATCAGTAGTCATTGTAGAGCACAAGTAAGAGGAAGATGAACAAAATGGTTAATCTAAAATTGTTAAATTAGTCAAACCTTAGGGATGGAAAACAAAATTTACTCGTGTTAATAATCTATACTACTATATAAAGCATTACTTTGAAATACAAGTGTAATTTATAAAAGGAATTAAGGCGCCTGATATCAACTTTTTAAGGATGAGGTACAAGTGTTCTATATAATATTTTCTGTTTTGCCCCTTATTTAATAAACTTATTTTAATTAATACATTAAATAATTCATATTATTAATACATTATTTAATAATATGAGATTATTTAATTCACTATATTATATATTTTATAATTTATAATACTTTAAATTAATATTTAAATTTACTAATAAGTATAATCTTATTTGAATACTTAACTATATAAGTATTAAATACTTTTATAATAATAATAATAATAATAATAATAATAATAATAATAATAATAATAATAATAATAGAATTTATAAATAAGTAATATCTTATGTAAATACTTAACTATATAATTAATAAATACTTTTATAATAATGATGATAATAATAATCTATATCTATATTATTTATATTGTTATATAAAGTATTTGAATAGCACACACTTGTAATATTACTTAAAATTTAAGACACTTAATATAAAATATTATCTTATTTATAATACTTTAAATTAATATTAAAGTACATATATTTTTTATTTATAATTAAATAGCTTAATACTATTTGATTTACGTATTATTTTATTTAAACACTTAAGTATATAATCACTAAATATTTACATAGTTATAGTAATAATAATACCTAAATATATTAGTGTTTAAGGCAGGTCGGAAAATATGCTCGATAACACCCATCACATGGCTATATATAACAGATAGAAAAGATTATGAGTAGTGAAGATATAGTTTCTCTCAATATTACCATAATAATTTTTTACCTCCAGACTAATAAAAACCTACTTTGTTTTTATATAATTTTATATTTAAAACTCTAAGGATTTTTTGAAACTAATCATAATACTTCCTATCTCTTTGTTTTTTATTCAAAATGATACCTACTCATTTTATCTTTTTTTAAAATTTTATAATTATGTCTTCGAGTTATGTCAAATTTTACATTTAATCACCTAAACTTTTTTTAAAATTTTATACTTAAGCATTCAATTTATGTCAAATTTACATTTAATCAAACCTGAATTTTTTAAGTTATATACTTAAGTATTCGAGTTATGTAAAATTTTATTTTAACCAATTTACAATAGAGCTCGTTAATTATAATAAAGTTACTATTTACGCATTTGTTATTTTCTTCTCTGTTTTGAGGTATTTATTTTTATATAGTTTTATATATTACACCTTTTATAAGCGGTTCACACAAAAAAAATTCAGGTGGTTGGTACTAATTTATAAATTATCTAAATAGAAATTTTCAACTTTTATAACATCCGTTTTATAGCGTGTGTCTCAACCAGTAATATATAAATATAAATATGAATGTCTTTAATTGCTCTTTTTTTTACCACGGTATTCAATATACATATGCTCGGCGAATCTTTCAGACGCTCATACAATTTGCGATCATGACCATTGCTTTCCTCATGCAACTTTCTATAGTCAAATTTTATTTCCTAAAATAATTTCTGTGTTGTTTGAACCATACATCGTTGCAAAAGAATGGGGACGTTGTCGGCTATAGATTCTTCATTTTTGAGGTACAATTACTTCAATGTATAACTTCTTATAAAGGTAATTAAATAAACTCTTTGTTTATTTTTCTTTACTTAATTTGCTACATTCTCTTTGACCTTGTCACTTGCTAGTGTTTTGCATGTTGAAAGATACCTGCATTTCCAAAATGAAAATAAATAAATATTGGGGAAACCATAATTTTTTTTGCAATAACCTCTTACTCGTAAATATCACTAATTAACTTTGCATCTGCAAGGATTATACCATTTACGCAGTAAAACTCTCATTTTGAATGCTGTGAATTGCACTATGCGGTTATTTGTTATTTAAACCTGTGAACTTAAATCGACTATATACCCCTCACACATTAAGCTAACACATGAAAACGTGTCGCCACCTGATTGTTTTCTATGTTTACTAGGTGAAATCCTTAAAAACTGTAACCTACCCATATTGACACACATAATTTGTTGAAACTCTAAAAGAATGTTGACATTAATATTTAATACCTCTCTTTTAGAAAGAGATTCATTCCAATTTATTTAAGTTTGGATCTTTACACTTGTTTAGAATCATGAGGTTCGTCAAGTTCTTGAATGATTTAGTATCAAAGATAAAAAGTAACGAACAACGATGATTGTGAAACCACAATCAAAAAAAATATTCAAGTTAAAACCCCTACTTCCAAACATATTCAAATGATGACTTCCTCTGCATGCTTAACAAAGCTAGTGGTGTGCTCATTACATTTCGTCATTTCTTGGGTGTGTTTCATAAGATAATAAGAGTAACTTGTTTTCTTATTATATATGGCTTTGGAAAAATATTATTTTGATATCATTCCTTGAATACAAATATGTTTATTGTAATAAACTTAAAGAATTTTGGTTGATTATAATTATATACTTCCTTCGTTCGAGAACTAAATTTAGTTTCTGTAAAAATATAAATAATAACAAAATAATAATTTATAAGTTTTTAATTTACTCTTAATTATATACTACTTATTTTATCTATATAACAGTTTTTAATTTATATAACACTTAACTGTCTAAATTATACTAAGTTAATAAAAATGTTCCTCAAATTACATTCAACCCATTCCCATTTCAAATCACTACCTCTATAAAATAGTTGTTAATCATAAAAATACAAAGGGGTAAACACCAAGAACCCTAAAATCTTCACCAAAAACCCTAAAATCTTTAGCGAAAACCATCTAAAATTAATGTGTGAATGATGGTGGGATGAACTTAGATGCGGTTTGTCCAATTGGAGCTTCGATTTGAAGCATTTGGAGCTTCCATATAGGAGTGGGGATGAGGCGGTAGTGGATAGGTTGAAGGATCTGAAATGCATTTGATCTGGGTTTGATACATGAGAGGCAATAGAGATGGTTGGAGATGGTGGTGGTGGCTTGTGTTGGGTGGTGGTGGCTTGTGTTGGGTGGTCATGATTAGGGTTTTACAGGGGAAAGGAAAGGGGATTTGATGATGATAGCTAATGGGGATGATGGTGAGGGTACCAAAGATGGATGGTGGTGGTGTGATGGCGGGTGGTGGTGGTGGTTAAAGTATATTATTTACCTAAATAGTCCTATAATGTGTGTATGTATGTGTATAGAGTTATATATAAATATAATATTTAAATTAAATTACACAAATAGTCCTTCTCATTTACCTAAATAATCCTATAATATGAAAATACTAAAATATTATTAAACTTAACAAAAATCTTACGTCTATAAGTGTTAATACTTAAATTTGTTACAAATTAAAAGTGATTATTTAAAGTTGTTATTATTATTATTGTTATTATAGTTAATTACATAAATAGTCTTTGTGGTTTGATGAAAATAACAGGTTTGGGTACTAACTTTTTCTAGTAACAAGTTAGGGTTTTATGATTTCAGTTTTATAACGAGTTTGGGTATTAACACTAATTTCCGTTAATTTTTTTGTTAAATCATGGCAAAATGACCAAAATACCCTTTTTAACTAAAGGGATTATTTATGTAATTAACTATATTTTAATCTGAACGGACTATTTATGTAATTAGTTCTATTTAAGTAGCCATATTTGCATATTGTTTAAACTTTCCACTAAAGTTGCCCATTTGTCATCGGCCACCACCATGGAACCATCAGACCTTGCCTACTCCGACAACGACCGATCCACCACCATGGCACCAACACACCTGAACTTCTCCGACCACCACCTTACAACACGTGAAAAACTCGCCATCTCCCTGAAATCTACTCCAACCCGTTTGTCTCCCCCCATCTATTTCTTGCTCTAATGATCTGCCCTTCTCGCTAATCAGATCTGAAACCCCACATCATCATCGCTTTCTCTCCAAGAAAATTTGAATCCGATGAGAATAGGTGGTGGGTTGCGACATAGTGGGCGAGTATAGGTGGTGGTTACGCTGGTGCTAGCTAGGTTGCCCAAATTAAAGAACATAGAGTTGAGAAATGGAGATAAAGAGGGCGGCGGTGATGGTGAGCTTGGTCACCGATGATGATGATGTTCGTAATTTGGTAGGAGGCGGTGATTTCAGGGAGGGTGGTTGTCGGGAAAAAGCAAAGGGGAGATGAAGAAGGTAGTAGTGATGGTGTGCTTGGTCACCATGTTGATTCCGCCGGTAATCGGCTTTTAACAGCCTTCTTCTTCGTCGAAGGACAGGGTTGGGGTTGGGTTTTAATTTAGAGTAATTTCATAAATTGTCCCTGATTAGAATAAAGTTAATTATATAAATGGCCCTTTTGTTTATAAAAGGGTATTTTGGTCATTTTACATCAATTTAACAGAAAAGTTAACGAAAGTTAGTCTTAATATCTAAACTTGTTACAAAATTAAAAGCATAAAACCCAAATTTGTTACTCAAAAAAGTTAGTACCCAAACATATTATTTTTATCAAACCACAGGGACTATTCGTGTAATTAACTCTTGTTATTATTATTATTATTATTATTATTTGTTTTTGTTTAGTATCCAAACTTATGATTTTACATAAAACACATGGACCATCTATGTAATTAATTTTTAATTTTATGTATGAGAGAATGTTAAACAAATCTCAAACCCATTAAATTCGTCATGTATGTAAGAGCGAGTTTGTTATTTTTTGTTTTATTAAATTACTAATGATATTTTGGTCAATGTACAACACTTAACGGGAGGTTCCTAACACCGTTATTCATTTACATGGGCGAAGCTCTTTAGGGGCTGGGAGTGGCCCCCGTCCCCTCTCTTTTTTTAATCAGTAGTGTTAATTTGGTTTGATAGTGCAAAATTTTGGTCCGATAATGTAAGTTTTTTCATATATATATATCGAGTTCGTCTCTTTTAAAATAAATTAATTTTGCCCCCGCTCATATAAAAGTATCTAAGCTTTGCCACTGGTTATGTAGATTGAAATCTTGTATTGAAATGATAAGAAATGCAAACCAGAATGTGTAAACGAAAAAAAAAATTAAAACAACTTCTTTTTACCAAACCTTGGTGTTGGGAACAGTATTTATCTCTTATCTTATAGTTTTATGCACAAGTGTTTTAAGTTCACGCGATATATTTTCTTTTTTATAAAACATGGTATCTAAAGTTTAATATCGATTTAAAATTAACATAAAATAATTTTTATGCCAGAAACTCTTATTGTTTCTTCTAAAAGCTACGCTAACTTTACGCTACACCAAATATTCTCAAGATCAACATATTTATGATTAAATAATCATAGGCTTAAAGCTTACATAATTATGATTATCACAACTTTCCGTCAAGATTTGATAGAAAAGTTAGTCTTGGTCTTTCTTGTTCAAAGCAAAGGTCACAACCGTAGAATGCTGCTTAAAGAAATTATGAAAGGTTGATGGTGAATGACTTGGAATAAAAAATGCTAGAATTATAGAAACCAACGGTTATGATATTTCTTTAGTTCTAATGGTAGTACTTTAGAATTAAGATAGCCATATATTTATATATATTGGCCACCTCCCCGAAAGAAAAATGTCTTTTTGTTTTCGTATATGAAGCTTGCAATACTACACATGTATTTTAGGTAAGATGTATATTTGCAGTGGCGGAGCTTGAACACTCCCGTAGGGAGGACAGGGGCGAAATTAATTTTTTTTAAGGGGAGCGAACTTGATATTTATATAAAAATTTACACTACCGAACCAAAAATTTACACTACCGGACTAAAATTTTACACTACTGACGAATAAAATTGCTATCCTCCGCCACTGTATATTTGTATATATAATTATAAGCTATAATTACATAACATATAAGTAAAACTATACAAAAGTTGTAGTTTTTTATATGCATAATTCATGCCAAGTCTTGATGCCAGGTAGCCTGCTAATCCATGTCTTCCATTCCATAGCAAATCAACAATCTATACCTACGTCAACCTAATATGCCAAGTCTTGATGCCAGGTAGCATGCTAATCCATGTCTTCCATTCCATAGCAAATCAACAATCTATACCTACGTCAACCTAATATGCATACTAAAAATTAGCCAACTAAATGAGCTCTAGTTTAAGAAAAACATTTATGTAACCAGAAATACATATTTCACATAACCCTTCTAATAGTGCACAAAACAATAACTTTAATTGTAAGCATAACACATAATTATATCAATCGATGACATAACTTTCAATTATACTAGTATAATCCTTTTCACTTTACTAGATCTCTAACTCTTGCATGAATTAAAGCACCTTAATCTAAACCTCTATCACATGGGTAAACTATAGCCTATAAATATTAGACTTGTACCTTATACATGAACTATAGCACTGTAAGGAATACACTTAAAGGCTAATGCAACCAAAGAACAACCAAATAGCTTTCAGCATGCACATGTGAAGTACTAGGAAAGTACTTTGGAAGATTGGATACAACTCAGTGAATTATGCTAAGTATCAAATCTTTCAAAGCCAAAGATGAAGCCTTCTGAAGCTTCAAAGAACAAGTCTTCTGAAGCCAAAGACTGATTTCTTACGAAGACAGAGAATACATGCTTTCTCTGACTTACTTTTGACAAAAGCTAAACCACCTTTTCGCTGCCATTTCTGAAGACTCACCAACCAGCATGGTTTGGTGAAAAGTTCATGCTTTTATCAACTGTAGATTAAGGTGTTAAGCCTGTAACTTTCCAACTATATACTTTTATCCTTTTTGTATTAGATAAGGATGTGAGCTATGGCATGTCATAGTCACCAGTCAAAAAAACAATCTGCCTTTTTGACTCTACACTATTCTTGTTGTCTAGATTAGTGTTTTCAACTGGCCTTCAAAGTATGACCGGCTGTAGGATGTAGTATAAAGTATCTCAAGTACTTGTATAATTAAGCTTTGTAACACTTGTAAGAACTTAAGAGCAATATACAACATTCTTGAAAACCATATTATATTGTTCTTGTTCTTGTTCTTTTACTTGTGTTCATTATTTCATCATCTTAGCCAGTTTCCTATTTGATTTTCTAAGTGTTCTAACTCTCTTCATCTTGTGAAACTGTTGCATTGACCATACTTCAACGGTCCTGCAATTGGTATCAGAGCATTTCAGGCTCTTGATTGTAAGATCTCACCATCTTAAAAATCTTTAGTTTCACAAAACACTTATCAACTCAAATGGTAGCTATTTCTAAGGTTGATATGGAAACCGGTACTATGACAAAGTCTCCAATGATCACTCTTGATGACTTTGATACTTGGTGCCAACGTATGGAAGGGTTCATCAAGTCTCAAGACAGCAGGATGTGGAGATCTATTGTTGAAGGACCTCACATCCCAAGCAGCTCTTCAACCACTACTGGAGGTGGGATGATACCAATGGAAATGGCTGACTACTCTGAAGAAGATTGGAAGAAAATAGATGTAGATCAGAAAGCCATGACCGCTCTTCAAACTGCTCTTCCAAACACCATATACAGAGGCTTCAAAAAGTTCAAAACTGCTAAGCAGCTCTGGGATGCACTAAAGCTCATGTATGAGGGTTCTGAGGAAGCCAAGAAGAACAAGAAAGACATTATAAAGTAGCAGTTTGAGAACTTCACCTACAAGATAAGTGAAAGCATGACTCAACAATACTTTAGGTATGTTAAGATGGTGGATACTCTAATGGATGTTGGAGTCAAGCTTAAGAATAGAGACATAGTAAGGAAGTTTATGTTCTCTCTTCCCAGATAATGGACTCACTACTGTATGGCCATCAAGAGAATTGAGAACCTCTCCACTCTTACTCTCATAGAGCTGTATGGTATCCTTACTGGTTACCTGATGGATATGAACCTGCAAAATCCCTTAAGCGGCTCTTCCAACAATCAGCAGAGTTCAGCCCTTCATGTGGTTGAAAAGGATAGCAGAGAACCACAAAATCATCTCATCTACTTCCCTGATAACTCATAAAAGGGTTCTTGCATCACCTTCCCTAAGACACCAAGGGAGAGCTACATCCAAGGAAGCCTATTCTAAGAGACAAGCTCTGTTCAAGCCTTTGTGTCTGCTGATGAAAGTTGCGGAAACTTTCTTTTCACTCTTGAAGACTTGGATTGCATCTATCCAGATGATCTGGAGTACATGGAAATAGTTTGACAGATGGCTCTCCTCACTTATAGAGCCAATAAGTTCTACAAGAGAACAAGAAGGAATTTCCCTAGCAATATGACCAGTGGAAAGTTTGGCCTGGATAAAAACAAGGTGAAGTGTTACAACTGTAATCAAATAGGACACTTTGCTAGAGAGTGCAAGGCACCAAAGACAAATGGTGACCAAACACAATCCAGAATAACTACACTGATGCAGCTCCTAGAACTGAGAAGCCAAGCCAACCTAAATAACATGCTGGTGTTGCTGTTGAAGAAGGAGGATTTGACTGGAGCTTTCCGGTAGAAGATGCTTCTCCAAACCAAGCACTATTGGCTGATCATGAAGAAGCCAAGGTATTAGAACATCTTTGTACTCCTGAATGCATTGCTAAAGTTAATATGTACAGGTCCTACAACTTGGAAGTGAGATCAGATCTTGAGTCCTTAAACATTTTAAAAGCTGATTTTAAAAGAGCAGAAAATGATTATAAACTTAAAATTAAAGATTTAGAGAAAACCATTTACTCTTAAGCATGAACATACAAACTACATGACTCAAAGCAAAGATCTCATAGCCAAGTTAATTGAATGTCAGGCTGAGCTTGTAATCAGCAAAGCCTAGAAAGAAAAATATGTTCTTGAAGAGGAAACCTTCAAGAACATAATATCCACATCCTTGCATGCAAAAGTTTGTTACAAAAAACAGGCAGGGACTAGGGTCAAGTGAGATAGCTCCTCCACACACACTCCTATCTGTTAGATCTCAAAGGTGTGGAACTTGTCAAGATAAGCTGCCTCCTATTGATCATATCCAAGAGAAGGATAAAGATGTAGAGGAGATAGTGAAGGATGAACCCGAGGTGAGTGACAAGAGTTATCCTAAGAAGGGTCACTATTCTTCGGGAGAGAAGAAAGAACCAGGGATGACCAAGTCTTCAAGGAAGAACTTGATCAGAGAAGCCAAAAGAAAGTTAAAGAATATGCCATGCAAACTTTAAGAACATGAATAAATTAACTAAGAATGATTTGGTAACTGGAATGCCAAAGAAAGAGTTTACAAGTGATGACCATTGTGTTGCATGCCTGAAAGGGAAGCAACACAATGTGTCTTACAAGCCAAAGGAAATAAACTCCATCATTACTCCCCTACACTTATTACATATGGATCTCTTTGGCCCTACCAGTGTAATGAGTCTAGGAAGGATTTCATATTGTTTGGTGATCACAGATGACTTCATAAGATATACTTGGGTCTTCTTCTTTAGAAATAAGGATGAGACCCCTGAGATCTTGAAGAGCTTCATTCTGAAAATTAAGAATCAATGTGATCACAAGGTCAAGATCATAAGATGTGATCAAGGAACTGAATTCAAGAACCAAATCCTTGATGCATTTTGTGATGAAAATGGTATTATAAGACAATATAGTGCTCCCAGGACTCCTCGGTAAAACGGTGTTGCTGAGAGGATAAATATGACACTTATTGAAGCTGCAAGAACCATGTTATCTGACTCTAAACTGCCAATTACCTTCTGGGCAGAGGCAGTCAACACTGCCTGCTATATGTAGAATAATTTTTTAGTAGTCAAGACTCATGGTAAGACTCATTATGAACTGTCGCACAAAAGGAGACCTTTCATTGGTTTCCTCAGATCATTTGGATGTCTTTGCACCATCTTGAATACCAAGGATCATATAGCCAAATTTGCTAAGAAATCAGATGATGGATATTTTATTGGATACTCTTCCCAAACCTAAGGCTTATAGAGTATATAATCTTAGAACTAGAGTAGTTGAGGAGTCAGCCAATGTGACCTTCAATGAGCACACACCCAGTGTGAAAGGTTCTGGTCCTGATTGGCTATTTGATCTTGACTTAGTTACTAACTTTTTTAACAAATCTTGTGAAGATGTTTCAGGATCTATAGGTGCCTTATCAGCAAGAGATTCTGATCCAAGATTTGAGCTGAGAAGACCAAATGTTCAAACTACTTCAGCTCTAATGGTAACTAGCCCTGCAGTTGAAAATCCTGTCAGCACAACCATGACAAATTCTTCAGCTGATACATCTGAGGTGCCTATAAATTCCAGCACAGAGGCACTGAACTCAAATGAAGGAATTTCCAATGTAGGAGGAGATGGAGGTGGTGATAGTGATCAAGAATTTCTTAATGCTGATAACCACTCCATAGAAGACAACATTAATGATATGACACACTCATTGGATCAAGTTTCTCTTGATAAGTGTCTTGATGTGGCGGATGATATTCAAGCACCAGATCTTAATTTCACCAATTTAGATATGTCCAACCAACTTGCTGTGATTCCTCAACTGAGAATCCACAAGTCACACCCCACCACAAACATCATTGGAAATATTAAGACAGGGGTGAGAACAAGAGGACAAACCCAAGACAAAAATGTTTGTCTTCACTCTTGTTTCTTGCCCCAGATTGAGCCTAAGAATATTGATGAGGCTCCAAAGGATGGAAGTTAGGTTGAAGTAATGCAGGAGGAACTGCTTCAATTCAAGAGACAAAAAGTTTGGAATCTATGTCCTCTTCCTCAAAGGAAGACTACTGTAGGTACTAAGTGGGTATTCAGGAATAAGAAATATGATAGAGGACTTGTCATCAAGAACAAGGAAAGACTAGTTGTTCAAGGGTACACACAAGAAGAAAGGATTGACTACACAGATGTTTTTTCTCCTGTAGCAAGACTTGACGTTGTTAGGATATTCCTAGCTTTTGCTACATCCAAGGATTTCAAGGTCTATCAACTTGATGTCAAGTGTGCTTTCTTATATGGGGTGATTGATGAGGAGGTGTATGTCAAACAACCACCTGGCTTTGCAAACCCAGATCATTCTGATTATGTCTGCAAGCTTGACAAAGCTCTTCATGGGCTACATCAGGCTCTAACAAAGTGGTATGAGACACTATCATAGTATCTCTGTCAGCATGGATACAAGAGGGGTACTATTAATGGAACACTCTTCATTAAAGGAATAGGAAATGACTTGATGCTGGTTCAAGTTTATATGAATGACATCATCTTTGGGTTAACTAATCCAAAGCTCTATAAAGACTTTGAGAAGCTAATGAAAAATAGATTTGAAATGAATGCCATGTGGGAACTCAATTTCTTTCTAGGAATTCAAGTGAAGAAGGTTGACAATGGAATCTTTATAAACTAGTCAAAGTATGTACAAGACATACTTACCAGATTTCATCTGACTGAGTGCAAGGTTGCTAAGACACCCATAGCCAGAAATCACTCTATAGGACTAGATCTTGACGGGGAGTGTGTTGATGAATATCTATACATGGCTATGATTGGGTTTCTTATGTACCTCATAGCCAGCAGGCCTGATATCATGTTTGCTATATGTATTTGTGTAAGATATCAAGCCAACCCCAAGATGTCACACCTGGTTGCTATCAAGAGAATTCTTAGATATCTTAAAGGTGCTCCTAAACTGGGCCTTTGGTATCTAAAGAATTCTGACTTTAATCTGTATGCCTATATTGATAGTGGTGGCTGTAATATGAATGAAAAGTCTATATCTAGGGGATGTCAATTTCTTGATGGAAGGATCGTCTCATGGCAATGCAAGAAACAATCTTGTATGCCTGCATCAACTGCTGAAGCTGAACAAATTACTGCTGTAAGCTGCTATGCTCAAGTGCATTGCATTCAGAATCAGATGCTAGACTATGGATTCAACTTCAAGGAGACTCCCATTCATATAGACAACAACAGTGCTAACTCTATTATAGAGAATCATGTATAGTACTCAAAGACAAAGCACATCAACATCTAGTATCATTTGATTAGAGATAATTTTAAAAAGGGATTGATAAAACTAGTCAAAGTTAACACAAATGAACAATATGTTGATTTGTTCACAAAAGCTTTTGATTAGCAGAGATTTAAATATCTTTTATAAGCTATTGGGATGATTAACTTTGAGTAGATTTTTTTTAAACTAAACTCAAGATTATTTTTAATATGTATGCCTTAAGTTGTCTATATCATCACCATAGAAGCCCAATTTATTTTGGAAGGAACTTTTCAAAATGATATTCCTTAAAATTTTGAAAATTTTTGATATGTTTTCTTTGAAAGAAATCAAATTGTCTTCAGAAGAAAGTTATGTCTTCAAAACAAATAACTACTTCTGAGAAATTAACCTTCAAAAGGAATTTTGTTATATCTTCTGAAGCTTATATTTGCCACCAACTACTTATATGTGTTGAAGGAATATTTTCTTCCGAAAGCAATTAAGTCTTGGAAGCTTTATTCTCTCTTTGAATAAAATTTCTGATATTTGATATCTTCCGAAATAAAGTTTGTCTAAGAAGTAAAAATACTCTAAGCATTTTTCTTCCGAAGCAAAATTTTTGAAAGACTAAGGAATATCTTCCGAAGCCAAATTGGCTTCGAAAGTTTTCTCAAACCTTTCGAAGTCAAATTACCTTCAGAAGATTTTATACTTCTAAGAAAACTACCTTTTCTGGCACTTTTTCAGAGGTGGGACCGATATCTGGATTTCAAAGTTTATCCGTTTGCATTAACTTTGTCTCAAATCCTTACCATATATATAGTCGTAGTTCCCCCTCTTTCATCTTCTCCTTCATTTGCAAAAGTTTAAACCCTAAATTCACCCACAAACTGACTTTGTTCTTACCTTTCTTCGCTTCAAAGCTACTCAAAATGGCCAACCCTTATCCCCGAAACCAACCTGATTTTTTCATGAAATTACACAGGCAACACAACCAAGTTGCTCTATTATAATCTGAGAACGATCCAGGTTTCTCAGATGTTTGCCGCTTCTTATCTATCTCCAACTACCTCACTACCCTCATAATAGACCCTCCATTATATGAAGATCAGCTCTTAGTGTTCTGGAGGACCTGCCAAGAAGTCATCTTGGATGGTGGGAAGGCACTGTCTGCCACAGTGTAGGGGAGGACAATATTCATCACTCCAGCCACCATCAGCTCTCATATAAGGCTGGATGATGAAAAAGGCGAATTGTCCTTCCCCAAATGTGCTGTAAACAACTCAATCTGGCAGATGGGCTATGAAGGGGACTACTCAGTAAGAACTTTCAAAAAGGGTTAGGTCTCATCTCAATGGAAGTACCTCCTCCATGTGGTAATCCACTCTCTATCTAACAAACATGGAGGTTGGGATCAAATTTCTTAGGACTTATCCTATATAGTCCATGGGATGGTTCAATGGGTCAAGTTCAAGTACTCATAGTTTATATTTACAAACTTGCTTGCTAACTTGGACTCCTTCGAGTATTATATGTTCCCTAGATATGTTCAACACATTTTTAACTGTGAATTGGGCTCACAGTTAAGGGGAACAGGTAATATTCTTAAACTGGGAGAGATGAAGCCTGACATCTTTAAGACAATAAGAAAGTCCACGTTGGCTTCTCAGGGGTAAAAATAGCCCTGGTCCCAAAAATGTTAAAGCTTATTGCTCAAGGTGACAACTTGGTAGCACCAACTAATGTTGAACCCACACCCTCTATATCTACACCACCCATACAGCCACAAATCACCATCACTTACCAAAGAAAGTCCAAACGAACCCTTGCTTAGTCTACTCAAGTTGAGCAGGCCCCTAAATCACCAATCTTGCAGGAAGAAGTGGACACTTGAGCTCCCACTTCTCTTGAGGAGCAGACCACTCCTATTATCTCTATGATCAGTGCTGAGGTTCCTCATGCTCAGCTTGATGAGCTCATTACCCCGGCCTTAAGCCTTCACTCGAAGTCTTAAAACTCTAGTGATCAACCTTTAGGGGAAAGTTACCATCCCCAGCCTTTAGACCTCAACCAACCAACCCCCAACCTACAATTCTATGATGATGAGTATGGATTTCAGTGAGTACCATGAGTCTCTCTTCTCCACCCCTACTCAAGGAGAGATGAGTGCTCCTGAATCACCTATATCTAGCCTATATTATCCACCCACAACTGAGGTGGACCTCCTTAAACATGCTCAAGAAGTCCATATGGAAGAGGCTCTCACTTCTGTAAGTGATTACATCATTAAGACCTCAACTATGGCAACCCAGCTCATTGACACTTCTCTTGAAGCTGTCATGGTGTAAGGGAAATCCAGCAGCCAAGAACCACTAGCTGGTGATAAGGAAGAAGACTTTGGTCCTATTCTCTCACCCCCCCCCCATGATTCTTCTGATGAAGATGAGAGAGTAAGCAACTAAAGGTGAAAAAAATGTCAAAAACATACACCTATTTATTTTCAAATATGAGTCACCTAGAATCTCAGGTGGCTACCTTACAAAGAAGGGTCAATGACCAGCAATTTGAGATCACCGATCTCAAGGGAAAGTTAGATGAGAGACCCATCCAGAGGACTCAACCAGGCCCACAAGAACCTATGGATGTGGTGGACCTAACCCTTAGCTCCCCTGTGCAAGAGGGTGATGCTACCAAAAAGAGGGGAGAAAGTCCTACCAACAATCACAGAACTTGGGAGTTCCTCTCAGAGTATGGATATAGAGGACTCACCACCCTCACTTGAAGTTGTCCATACTCAACAACCTCCTTAGGTCCATATTGAAGTGGACTAACTCATTCAAAGCTTGTTTGAGTAGGGTATACTAAGGGCTATACCTACTCCATCTCACCCTACTGAAAATCCAATAGTGGGATGGAGGTATGATACTGAAAGAAGAGCCCTGGTAATATCTAGGTGTTAGGGATAATAAAAAATCTTAAACTTCTACAACCTAAGATACTATGAGAGCACCTATTTAGTTGACCTCCTACTTGGCAACCCAATTCAAAACAGCCAGGCTGTAAGGTTAGCTGATAGGATTCAAGATAAGGTAGCTGAGATCCAAATTATATAGACAAAGGATAGCAAGCAAGACTGTTGGTCAACTGGATGCTAAAGTGAACCCTAGGATTAGCTTAAAAAGGGAAACCTTGGCTGAAGGCCCGGTAGTTGAGCCTGTGAACCTTGAGACAGGAACTGCTTCAATACCTATTACCCTTAGTGAGGCACTGGCTGGTGAAGGTGTCCCACAGCCTCTCTCTGGCCGGAGCTCAAGTGCAACACCAAGCAATGAAGGCTAAAGCTCTCTTCACCCTAAGTCACACAGTCCAGTGACTGACAAAGGGAAGAGGGAGATGACCTCTAAGGAGATTGAGGAGGAGAAGAAAGAAAGGAAGAGGAAGGCAAGGGGAGAGAGTTTAAGTGGGACCCCTGGCTTCATGGAAGCTGTAATCAGGGCTGGCCCTAGGCCAAGCACTCAAGATGATTAGTTAAGGGCAACTAGATTGAACTATCTGGGGTCTAGGAACTATATTGTTGATGAACTCATCTCTTTCCCCTTGGATGAACTAAACAAACTGGCTAACATGGAAGTGTCAAAGGAGAAGAGGGAAGTAGAGGATGCAGAATTGCTCCTCAAGATCAAGGAAGAAAGGAGGAGAAAAAGACTCTACAAAGCTCTTACCCTCTCCCCAATTCAGGAAAGTCATGAGGCAGAGGCTATGGCTACTGAGTAACAAACTCAGGTAGGTAGGGAACAAGACAGGAAAAACATGATAACCTCCATGAGTGCCACAAGTCTCTATCAGGCAGTAGACATTCTCCCATTGCCATATGAATACATTGAGTTTTAATACCTCAAGCAGCTTGAGCAACAAGTGCTAAAAGAGCAAAAAACTACTAAGAGGAAGATGAGGGAAGAGGCTGGAAGGTCAAGAGCCACCATTAGAGCAAATCTAAAGAAGTCTGCTGATAGACAAAAGATGGTGAGCTTCTTGAAACGGTATGGATTCTTCGGAAGGAGACTTGATCCAATGTCTCTATCCACTATGGATGAGCACATTAGAGTGATCAAGCATAAGAGGTTGACTTGCATTCTCTACCAAGTCAAGACTACACCTGAATCTGAGGTCAAGGTTGAACCCCAGGAGACAACACAACTTGGACCTAGTGCTGCATCACAGCCAGCTTTATCTTCTGATACATAGCAGGGTCCTGATCCTTCTCCTTTTGAACCTGTGAAGGACAAGGACCCAACTAAGAAGGACAAACAAGAACAATCTGGTACTATAGGCCAGTCTTCTTAATTAAAGTACAGAAAGAGAAAAATGATGGCCATAAGAAGGGACAAGAAGAAGAAATCCAAGGTATCCACTTCTGAACGTCAAAATGGATCAGAACATCCTAAGGGTTCTCAAGAAGAGGTTGCTCAACAAAGTCCACTTATAGTAGAGCCTCTTGCTGCTAAGAGACCCATCTTGTCTTGGGTGTTTGCTACTAACCTAGACAGATGGTGTGTCACTAGAGATCAAGGAGGTAAAAACATTTACTTCTGGCAAAACATTCTTGATCTCCTTTTGTATGATCTCTATGACATGAGAAGATACTTTAAGAGTCTGAGAAATCCTGACAAACTGATGATAAAGGGAATGGTCTTGATTCTGATGAGGACTATCAACAAATGAAGATCAAGACTCAAAGGTCTCTTCAGTTTTGGTAGTATCAGCCTAGGGGGAGCTTGTAAAGAATACACTTAAAGGCTGATGCAACCAAATAACAACCAAAAAGCTCTTAGCATGCACATGTGAAGTAATAGAAAATTACTTTGGAAGATTTGATATAACTCAGTGAATTATGCTAAGTATCAAAACTTCTGAAGCCAAAAGACCAATTGTTTCGAAGCCAAAGATGAAGTCTTCCGAAGCTTCAAAGACAAAGTCTTCCGAAGCTTCAAAGACAAAGTCTTTCGAAGCCAGAGACTGATTTCTTTCGAAGATAGAGAATACATACTTTCTCTGACTTACTTTTGACAAAAGTTGAACCACCTTTCTTCTACCATTTTTTAAGTCTTACCAACTAGCATGGTTTGGTGAAAAGTCCATACTTTTGTCAACTGTAGATTAGGGTGTTGAGTCTATAAGTTTCCAACTATGTACTTTTATCCTTTTTGTATTAGATAAGGATGTAAGTTATAGCATGTCATAGTCACCACTCAAAAAGGCAATTAACTCTACATTGATCTTGTTGTCTAGATTAGTGTTTCCAGCTGGCATTCAAAGTATGACTGGTTGTAGAATGTAGTATAAAGTATCTCAAGTACTTGTATTTAGAATTAAGCTTTTTAACACTTGTAAGAACATGAGAGCAATATAGAATATTTTTGAAAACCATATTATCTTGGTTTTGTTCTTTTACTTGTGTTCATTGTTTCATCATCTAAGCTGGTTCCCTATTTGATTTGCTAAGTGTTCTAACTCTCTTCACCTTGTGAAACTGTTATATTTACCACTCTTCAACGGTCCTACAAGCACTTCAGTGATAGTCAATGTGTTAATTACGTATCAATTAGGACTTCTTCATGTATACATTCAGCAACACACCTTATACATATGGATGCTAGCCTCAAAAGAGTTTAAAAGCGCTTGAAATAAAAGAGGTCTAAAACTCACATTAGCCTCTGCTACAACCGTCATTTTATTTTGCTAACATTGCATATACTTATAACATCTCATTTGCTAAAGTGCATCACGGAATCAATTGTCTACCGTATTGTAACCTTTCCTTAGACAATGCATGACCAAATTTTATAATTCAATCTATTCTTATAATCTTGTCAGCCTTACAACAATAATCCCTTATTGAGGATCATTTTGATTAAAAGACGTGCTTCTTTTTGTTCTAACGAAAATCGGGCATAGTTCCGTTTGCTTTTTTAGAAAATGCAACAACACAAGTGCCGGTACTTCATCACAAACTCAATGATATATATCAGAGTTTTCCAAAACAATTGCTACGAGCTTTAACTACCAATTACTGACTTGCTTGACAAATGACAATTATAACCTCATTCTTAATCGCTCTGACCCATCTTAACTCATATGATATCCCCCTCGTCAAAACTTTAACCTTGAGCTCATGAGATTACGTAAAGACAAAAAAATTTAAGGTGGTATAAGGGTCCTATGTAAGAATAGTCTATATAGATGGTTCAACAATGTAATACAAATAACCATACAATTTTAGTAATAGAGAAGAGGGAGAACTTTGCTGCACCATAGAAGGTAATATAGAAAACAAAAAGTTTAATGGCTAATATGTAGTAAAGGAAAGTGGCAATGAGAATGGAAAAATTAATTGGTATTAGGGTGGGAATGACTCCTTCAGTAACAGCCATAGCGGTGCCCATTAGGATTAGGGTTTGGGACGAGGTAGAAAGGAGGGGGAGGGGGGAATGACGATCATATAGGGTTTGTGAAAATTAATCACAAATCATAATGTATTTTTGATTAATTGTATATAGGATTATAGTGATATTTGAAGCAAAAAGACCAAATCAATTAGAATCTCCAAATTTATAAATAAGATCGAACATGAGAAAAGCGTTGTGATGACTGCTAATAAGATTTCACACAATGTCACGTAACTATCACGCAAACTATACTCCCACTCACTAACTCACTTACTAAGGAGGCTAATGGTGAGCGACATTTTCTCTCAACATTGATTTAATTTTATTTATATTTAATAAGTTTTTTATTCATAAATATAATACTTAAAAAATAATAACTTAATAAATAAAAACATAAAATTTATACTTAAAACAATATTAAATCGCGGTTAATAGACACCAGAAGGACTATTAAATTGTTTAGGTTGTTAGGATTATTTTGATCCATTGTTTTATACTTTTAGTGGTGTGTAAAAATATTTGAGAAAGTTTGGTTATTCGCGGAATGTGTTGTAATTAAAATTGATTTAGTATTCAATTTTTTTTTTAATAATTTGGAATTCAACGGAATTAAAATCTATAAAAGGAGATGAAATTTCAAATACATTTTAGTGGCAAAACACTCATAAAGGAAATTGAAACTTATCACTCATTGCAAACCGCCAACACTTCCGACTACCGATCACCACTTCAACATACCACCGATCGTGTGTCGCCCTCACCACCAACAATCGACCACGGCAAACGACCGCCGCCAACAATCATTGTCAAGCACATCCAAAACTGACTCGGTCGACGTCGACGGTACGTGGTCGGTCGCAGTTGGTGGAGACTCTCATTTGTCGGTGGTGGGCGTGATCAGCAGCGACTATTGATTGTCGACAACGGTGGTGGGCATGGTCGGTTGTCGGTAGGTTTGGGTTGTCGGGTAGGGCGATAAGCAGGAGGTGGGTTAGGCGTCAAACGGTTTTGGGCGGTCAACGACGGTCCCCTGTTAGGGTCGCAAGACGCCTAAGGGGGTCGGCGAATGGTGGCGGTTGGGGGCGGAGGTCGGAGGTCGGTGGAGACGGTGGTAAGAGGACGTTGGTGGCGCGCGGTTGGAGTTCGCTGGAAGTGACGGTCAGAGGTCGGCGGCGGCGATGGTTGTAGGCCGGGGGTCGGTGGAATTTGAAATCCTTCAAAAATTTTAGAGGAATTTAAAGTATTATTTGAAGGAATTTAGGGGAATTAATTCCAATTTCAATTTTTTTCTTAATCAAAAATGTTAATAATAGAATTCATACTCCAATTCAATCAAATTCCCGCCAATAATGAAATTAAGATTTCAATTTCATTAAATGTTTTTTGAATTATACTTACCAAACGCACCGTTATATTAACAAGTATTTATAGGGTAACATATAAAAAATGTTTCTTTTAATTTTTATATAATGCCATTGGGTAATAGCTAGTCCCCAACCGATCAAAAATGCCCAATTGGGTGTGTCACATGGTCATGAGAAATCTCATGAATTGTCCGTCACGCGCTACTCGCGCGTGAGCGAGATAGCACCTTACCTCTCACGCTCCAATTTCATGCACGACACCGTTCACCTTAACAAACACAATTTGACTTTAGATGATGATATTATTATTACTTTTAAATTATCTTCAATATCATTCACATAGATCAATTAGACTGTGTTTGTTATCAAACCAAACTCACCACTCTAACGATACATTAATCCGTAAAATCACACGAAGTAACGCAAACAATGTTAATACTTAAACAAAAGATTTACGTCATCCACCATATAAAGTGATAGAAGCAATTGGTTGAAAAGCCTCACCTTTTAATGAGTTGGTTACGTCTTCGACCACTTTAAGTGAATGAGCAAATACCATTTGTCACGAATACTAGGCAAATGTCGTGAAAAAGTTGTTAATGCGCTCAATCAGTCTATCTCCATCGCTTGATGCTTTTGTAATGGGTTGAAAATGACACTTTCATGCATCAAGGTGTCATGTAAAATAAGAACAAAATGTGTAATCCGTGGTACTAAAAATTAGGTGGGGCAGTGAGGGATTATATATTTAATTATGATGTTTAATTCAAGATTAATAAAACAATTATTCTGAGTGGAGCAGCAGCCTTTTGGTTTGAGGTGACATTTGTAAAAATTAATAAGATATCAATATACCTAATGTGGAACTAGCCGAGACGTTACATGAGGTATAATAATTCAGAGATTTATAGTTAAAAAACAATAACTCAAAATACATGATTAATTAGGTTTTTACGTCAATGGTGGCAAACTTTTGATTTAAAACAAATTAAATTTTAATAACCATTAACTTATTATTCATTTGGACGATTATAATTCTTATTATTGATTTGATTAATAACACTCATTATTTTTGTTTTTGTTAGCAATGACAGTATTAATATTATAAACATAAAACATTTATACTTGATTTCTCTTCAATTTCATTCACAATTAGAAGTGTTCAATGATCCGGTTTGTTCTGTTCAACTAGGATTTTTAGACAAATTGACAGTCTGTCGTTTTGTATAATCGTAAATCAAACTAGCCAATGGTTTGGTGGTCTGGTTTTGACGTTTTTGATGGTTTGACGGTTTTAACAGATTGAACCGATTTTTTTTAGTACTCAAGTTAAACTAGTTACTAAAATAGATAGAATAATGTTTTGATCAAACAATAACAAATAAGAAGAAATAAAAATGTTACCAACTCATTCTGAGGCGTGGGCTTGATAGCAAATTGTTATGTATTCTAATGCTCACTGGCAACGTTTATTCCAAATAATGCACTCGTGTCTCATCATATACTTAAATATTTTATAATATGAATTTATCATGTGTTCTTGATTATTATGTTTAAATTTCTAGAGGGACAAATTAGAGGAAGTAGTTTTAAGTGGATATATATGTACGTATATATGATATGGTCGGCCAAGTTTACATGACTAGTTCCATGTTCTAAAGCGTAAGCTGTCCAAATATGTACAGTTTAACGATTCAGTTTGTACTGTTTGAATTCTATATTTTAAGCCGGTCAACAAGCCTTCGGTTCGGCTAGTTTATAGAGTTTGTAGGGTTTATGAACACTCCTACTCACAATGTTGATTATAAAGGAAATGAAAAAACATACAAGCAAAATCAAATAAAAAATAAATATAAATTAAATGTGAATTTATGATAATTATACTATGAGTATTACCTATGACAAGAAATGAGAGTATCATTGGTTAAACTAAAAGTCTAAATTATTATCAGCCGAAGAATTATAGTATGAATAAATAAAATCTAATTATATTTTTTACAACAATTTCTAAATTTGTTATAATAAATATATCACAACCGGCACTTAAAAGGAGGATTTAAAGCCTTAATATCTTAATTATGAGATATATCATTTAACCATCATAATATCCTTTTATTGACATTAAGACCGCTAGATAGATGAATAACATTCCCATGTTATTTTCCATAATATCCGCATTTAAATTAAGTAAAATATAGGGTTTTAACATATATTATTGGCTTTCATTCTGTTCTCCAAAACATGGACCAAATTTAGAGATTCATTTAATTCATATGTGAAAATTCACCATTCACTACTTGTGTGATATTTAATAGATATTAATAATAAATGCAGTTAGTATAAAATGTAATATTACTAGAATAAATATTATTAAATCGAATAGAAGTAGATATAAGATATAAACTACGAAAGGTCGGAAACATAAACATATGTATATATAAATCATAGGGATAAAGAGTGGAAGGCAATGTGAATGCTATAATCAATATTATTCCTTTCATTCTGTTCTCCAAAACATGAACAAATAATGTATTAGTTAAAACAAGTGTATTAAATGAGAGAAAAAATAAAAATTATTGCATAGAACAAATAATGTATTAGTTAAAACAAGTGTATTAAATGAGAGAAAAAATAAAAATTATTGCATAGAACACTTGTACATGATGCTTAAAATCTTTAATAATTGTCTTAATTTTTTTTTTATAAAAATACATTTGTTTTCCAAAGTTTTACTTTAAATAATAGTATAGATTAAAGAAACATAATTTAAAAGAGCATAATAACTTATATGAACTTTAAATAATTAGACTATATTATTTATTTATTACAGATAAATTAAATATTTTACTTTGATTTCTAAAGTGGCAAAATAGTATATTTTAGGTTATTTAATTTTTGACACAAGAGTTTCTTTCTTTTGTTTTTGATCTTTTTTATGTTAGGGTTAAACAAAAAGACTTATTTAACCGGTTGAAGTAAAGTTTGGTTTTAAAATGCGCAAGGACAGTTGTAGTCTATTTTTATCATGTACATATGACGCTACCGCACATGTTTATTTTTATGTACGTTTTGAGTTTGTTTACGTTTTAACGTAAATTCTGTTTGAAGTCATGTGAAATACAATACGTTTTCGATCGCCGATATAAGTTCTATTTATTTTATGTTTCGATGTAAATTTAGTTTGAAAACGAGTTGGGGCGATGATAGTCTATACTTTACCCCGCAGCATACGCTAGCGTAACGTGCATCAGGTAAAATGCCTAGTTTTATATTAATGCTTCTTTTTGGTACGATTATATTTATAAGGATACATTCGTGATTTTGTAGTGAGAAGTGGTGAGGAATTCTTTGTTTACTACGTACTTTAAGGTTTTTTTGTCTTTTCCCATTTTTATATATGCTCTTTGATATTGCCTAAATACAATACATGATTAGTTTGCCTGATTTCTATTATGGTTCATAATTCATGAATGTTATTATACTAACCAATTTTCTTCCGGTCTCCTTTAGTTGACAAGAGATCTACCTACACTTCTGTTTAGTGACCAGATACGTACGTAGAAGGTTTTTGTGCTTGATATTTTGTTTGGGGTCGGAATTCCAAAAAAGATAAAGAAAGAAAACATTTTTTTCGCTACCAAAGAACAAGAAGGAAGTGAATATGCTTGTCACTTTCTATTCTTTAATTCATGATAGATCTCTTTGATCGATGTTACGATTATAAAGTCATTTTTTGATGGCTTCTTAAACGCGTTTTTGGTGTTTTTGATTGGTAGTACAAAAGGGGTTTATGTTAGTATTTAGTTATAAGTGATGAATGTGTGCGTGATAGATCATGTTGACATAGACCTAACAAACTTTAGCAACGTGAGCTTTTATATGTAGTCAACGAAGCATGAAATATCTAATACTTTTAAACTCTAATTATATGGCTACCAAGACTACAATTATCAATTTTTTATAATTATTTGAACATTTTGTGACATGCTTTTTGGTGCTTTAACTAATGCCATAATGGGCATGTGGTGGTATATTAGATGTAACTTGATGATTGATGTTAGGGTTTACATTTGTAGGATTCGGCTAATAATTGCTTGGGAAAGTTGCCTTCCAAAAAAAAGGAAAAAAAAAGGAAATAATTACTTAGGAAAGTTGGCCAAAGATTTTTAATCAACCAAAGTACTAGATAATAATACTTTTCGATTGTGTTATGGATTCAGAGTCTATCACTCCATCACTCGAACTAGGATACATAAAAGTCTAGGGCTACCGAAACATGGTCTCCTTGACAAAAGTAAGAATAGTGGTGTGTATTGATCGTGAGAGAAGTACATAGTTAAGAAACTAAGTGAGCTCTTCATATCCATTCTTAGATGTTCAAAACTTGTATTTTCCATAGTTGTGTGATGCATCTTGTAGATTAAGTAACCGATAATAGAATTCTTGATGTCCAAACTGAAAGTTACGTAGTACTATCTAGTCTGTTAAACTTTAAGGGCTAATGAGTACATTTTCTTGTTCTTATATTCCGTTATGAACTATTATGGCAGTTAGAAGGAGTTTATAAGTAGTGAGGAGATAACGTTTTCGAGAGTCGGTGGAGACCTTACTATTGTTCATCTTTAGAATTGTGATGCCTTTATTTGGTTGATTCTCATCGTTAAAGAAATTATTAACCATGGCATATTTCTCAGCCTATATTCATTGGTGTTTCTTTGGTGTTTAGAGTAAACTAATTTCAGATTCATTTACAACAATTGATATCAGAGTCAAATACAATTTAATTGGAAACGTAAGTGATTTAGATTGAGGAAATTAAAGCTTTCAACGAAATTCCATATGGAGGAATTTGACAGGAAGAACGATCTTGGGTAATAAAGGTTGTAAATGAGGGCACTATTATCCATCATGGAATAGTGGAGGCTCTTGCTGGTGAAGCAAGGTTAGCCGAAACACCATAAAACAAGGAGAAAACGGCATGGAAAAGACGCAAGTGCTAATCCTAAGTCCTAGTCATAGAGTATTGTAAGAGGTGTCAAACAAAACCTTAGAGGTACAAGTTTGGGCCAAGTTAGAAAGCCTATACATAATAAAGTCCCTCGTAATAGGTTATATGTCAAAAAGAAATAGTATGTATTCAAAATACCCTAGTAAGCTCTTATAAACCATACTGGTAGTTTAATAAATTGTTACTTTATCTTGAGATTATAGATGTAATGCTGGAAGTAAAAGATGGAGCCATTACCTTGTTGGCCACATCTCCTTGATCATAGGGGCGTTTCCTTGGTACTTTAATGTGTGAGGGATGTCTATCTATGGATGAAGTTGTCGCAACTATTGAATCTAAAGAGTTAACATAATGATTAATATAAGAGTATGGAGAGTGGTGATCTGTAAATGGTAAGCCAGAACAAAGAAGTTCTAAGGAGCCATACCAGGTCAAGATCAAAGTTTAAGAAAATTTTTTGTAGGGATTGAACCTAGAGGCTCGGGAAATCAAATCAAGATGAAGAAGATCAAGTCGCGCGAAAAGTTATATTTGCCGCGCGATAACTTGCATCTCACGCGAAAACATGGAAGACGCGAGAGAACCTGTAATTAATAGATCGAGAACTTTAGAGTTTAGTATAAATAGATCGTTTGTAATGTAATTAACTGGGGCTTTTGCAATTTTCCTGATTTTATTCGTATTATAACACTTTACAAGTCAGAGAGCAATATAATTAAGAAATTATTTACATTTGTGTTATTCGTCTTACTTTCAATCTTGTTCGGTGAAGTTAACATTCCGCATTTTCTTCACGAGATCGATCTTATTTGTAATGAACCGATCCTTACAAATGTTTTATATGCCACTCTAATAAACACTTAAGAAGGAATATCTTGAAAAAAAGGAGGAACGGAGAGGCTAGTTCATCAAAAATTCGTAACACTTATCACAAACTGCATTATTTAAAAAGTGTGAAAGTGAAGAGGTTTTTATGGTATCTAGTATACAAAAATACAAGGAATGAATTTTTGATTTACGTTGCTTTTACCATATGAAACCAAATTAACAAGGAGTTCTTCAAGGATTGAAGGATGAAGAACCACGTAATATGATGCTAGGTGATGTAGAACAAGCAAGATTCAAGAGTGTGGAATTATCATATTCAAACTATACAATAGGATCATGAAAATGTAATGTATTCTTGCTTTTTTAAAGGGATAATATATTATTGAGAAATTTTGAAAGCAATCGACTTCATGTAAAGTTGATTAATAGTAAAGCAAAGAGATGGAAGAGTCAATGATAATATTTTAAAACAATAAGAAAGAATAATATATACTTGCTAGATGGTAAAGTACTTTCTAGATCAGTCACTCACTGTTTCAAAATCAAGAGGAAATAGTGATGCAATGTTATTGTGTTAAAGGTTGGGTCATATAAGCAATTAAGGGCTCATTGAACTTAATAAACAATAAGCTATTGAGAGACTGGTTTTTATGATCATTGTATTATAGGAAAGTCACACAAAGTAAATTTTAGAGAGAGAAGTTCACACAAAAAAAAGCTAGATTATGTGTATTTAGATTTTCGGGACTGGTTAAGACTCCATCTCATGGTGAAACTAGTTACTTTCTTTTATTCGTTGATAGTTACTCAAGGAGAAGTTTAGGTATATGTTCTAAACATAATGATGAAAGTTTTGACAATTTAGAGAATGGGAAGCTTTAGTAGAACTCAAGCTAAAAGAAATGTTAAAAAAAATTCAAAACTGATAATGATTTAGAGTTCTATATTGAGTTAGGGGTTGTATAGTTTGTTCTATATTAAAAACTATTAGCATGGAACATTGTATTCGGTGAACAAGACACCATCTTTAGTAATATTGTATGAAAACACCAATCAAAATGCTGTCTAGTAAGGTAATAAACTTTTAGAGTGTGAACATATTTGGGGCGTTGTCTTTTGCTCATGTTAATCAAGGATAACTAATGTTTTGGTGTTATGTGTGGGTTTTAGATGTTTAAAACTATGTTTTGAATCTAATTTTAATATCTAATATAGTCACTTTGTTACGTGTTTGAAATGTAGGTTAAATGAAGCTTAACGAACATTATTTGAGAATGATACAAAGAATAGCAATACTATAATACTATAGCTTGAAAGTGCTGAAAACAAAGAAAACTTTGAAAAATTCAGGGAGGTCGTAAGTTATGGCCCTGAGACCGTCTGGTTAATGGTAGGTCTACAGCATATAGGCCGTAAGTTACGGTTAAACGTGATATTTTGTAATTATTTCGAACTTTGAATCCTATAAAAGCCCTAATTAGGGTTTCGAAAAAAACCCTTTCCACTAATCCATGTGGGACGGCCTTACTTACACTTATGGAATAAAGTTAGCTAAGACAAATTTATTAACTTACTTTTGATTGAGTCTCGACAACCAGATCAATAACCTGGGCCAAAGGCACAAACATGAATTTTTTTAAGATACGTTAAAGGTGTGATGTGCTACAGACTTAAGAGATTTAAACTAACTGTTGAAATCGACAGCGGCTGCTAGAAAAACCCCACAGCGGACGAACTATCGATATCGAAGATCAAACCTATTATCCAATCTAGAATCAACACCAGAGATCAATTCAATCAATAAACAATGAATACGAATCAAAAGTAAGAACACAATGGATTAGTCTTATTGATGAAGAAATATCTTGAGAATTACAAGAAGAAAACTCATGAGAGAATGAGTATTTTGACTACACAAGAACTTTATATAACTAACTCATTAACACTAACAACCTATTATCCTTTTCAGCCCTACACACTGAGAAATTAACATAAAACCCCCTTACACTTTAATAGAGTAGCTGAAGCACAACCAAAACTCAAACAAACTCCACCTTTGTGCAAAGCTACCCAATACCAAGCAATTGTAAACAATGATGAAACTTGGAACCACCTAATGACTTGGTTAACATATCAGCTTCATTATCTTGAGTACCAACATACAAAACCTTGACCTTTTTAGAGTTCAACACCTCCCTAATAAAATGCAGTCTAACATCAACATGCTTGGTTCTCTCATGATGCATTGGATTCTTTGACAACTGAATGGCACCCTAATTGTCACACCAAACAACTGCATCTTGGACCCAAACACCCAATTCAGTCACAAACCCTTTAAGCCACAAGGTTTCCTTAACTGCTTCACTAAATGCAACATATTCAGCCTCTGTTAAGGACAAAATAATTACATGTTGTAATGTAGAATTCCAACTAACCAAACTACCACAAACAGTAAATCCATAACCAGTAACAGATCAGCCTTTATCCTGGTCTTTTGCATAATCTGCATCCACATATCCTACAATAGTATACGCATGATCATGTTGATTTCTAAACACCAATCCAACCTTCCTTGTGCCATTTAGATACCTGAGCACCCATTTGACAGCTTCCCAATGCCTCTTTCCAGGTCTGCACAAGTACCTACTTACAACACTAACTGCATAACCAATGTCTGGCCTGGTACACACCATTAGATACATAAGGCTCCCCACAGCTCTTGCATATGGAACATTAAGCATATACTCTTCTTCTCCAGTCGATTGTGGACTGTCTTTTAAGGACAACTTGAAGTGCGAAGCCGAGGGTGTTACAACATGTTTACATTGACTCATATAGAAATTAGACATGCCTTCTTAACATAGACAGTTTGAGACAACCTCCCCATGCCTAATTTCCTATCTCTGGTAATCTCCATACCTAGGATCTTCTTGGCCTCACGTAGATCCTTCATATCAAACTCTTCCATTAATATAGCCTTTGTTGCCTCAATATCAGACTTGTCTTTGCCAGCAACTAGCATATCATCAATATATAATAAAAGATACACATACCCACCAGTCATAGTCTATCTAAAATAGACACAAGCATCATAAGAACTTCTAACAAAACCTTGAGAGACTATATACTCATGAAACCTCTTATTCCACTGTCTGGGTGACTATTCTAAACCATAAAGTGACCTCTGCAACAGACACACTTTATCCCCTTGACCTTTTACCTCAAAGCCAGTTGGTTGTTTCATGTATATCTTTTCCTCTAAGCTACCATGTAAAAAGATAGTTTTTACATCAAGTTGCTCCAACTCTAAATCATGTATAGCAATCAATGCCAGTATAAATACGAATGGACGAGTGCTTGACAACAGGTGAGATTCATTATAATCCACCCCCTCTTGTTGAGTAAACCCTTTAGCAACTAACCTGGCCTTATACCTAGGTGACCCTTCACTATGCAACCCTACTTTGATCTTATACAGCCATTTACAACTTACTAACTTTTGGTCATTAGGTTTATCAACTAACACCCAAGTGTGATTTCTTTCTAGAGACTCCATCTCCTCCAACATAGCATGCATCCATTTATCCTTCTCATTTGAACTCACAGCCTCTTCATAAGTGATAGGCTCACAACTGCTTTCAACTACAGTAGCATTAAAGATAAAAGCTGTAAGATTATCTCCTGCTCTAAACCTTGAAGGAGGCACAACCTGTCTTCTAGGCCTGTCTTTGGCAATGCTATATATAGGACCTATATCATGAGAACTCTCTCCAATTCCAACACCCTCTATATCACCAGGTGCTTGACTAGTACCCTGCTCCACCTCAATATGAACCCTATCCTTAGGTACCTCAAAGCTCTGATTGGTTACGGTAACAAGGTCTTTATATTTCACATCATCATTGAACACCACATCTCTACTAACAATCACTTTAGGACTACCACCATCCATTCTCCACAATCTATATCCCTTACACCTTCAGGATGTCCTAGAACCACGTATTTCACAGTCCTGGGTTCTAGCTTTCCTTTATTCATATGAGCATAAGCAAGTGACCCAAACACTCTTAACCTACTATAGTCAGTAGGACTTCCTGACCACACTTCAAATAGGGTCTTTATTCCAATGGTAGAAGAGGGAGACATGTTTACCAGAGTTGCTGTTGTATTCAATGCTTCAGCATAAAACTGCTTAGGCATCCCAGACTTAATTAACAAACATCTCAACTTATTGAGTAGGGTTCTATTCATTCTCTCTGCTAGGCCATTTTGTTGTGAGTACCCACCACAAAGAGATGCCTTGCATTGCCATGACTCTTACAATACTGATTGAACATAGCATTGCAGAACTCTAAACCATTATCAGTTCTTAGCCTTTTTACCTTTCTCCCACACCCTTCGAGTATAGTCATCTATAAGAGATAAAAAGTATCTTGCACCTCCCAATGATTGAGTTCTAGCAAGCCCCCATAGGTCTGCATGCACATAATCTAATGGTCCCTATGTGGAATGAATTCCTTTCCCAAATCTCACTCTATGTGCCTTTCCTATTATACAATTTTCATAGAACCCAGTATCACGTGACTCTAAGTTCCCCAGCAGTTGTTGCTTGTTTAATTCTTTTAACCCCTGAGTGCTTATGTGACCAAGCCTCTTATTCCACATCAAGGCTGCAGATGCCTTTTGAACTTCATCATCATTTACGGCTCCTATGTCTACCTTCCTATCTAGCACATAAGTATTGTTACTTCTCCTTGTGCCAGTTAACAAACACATAGAGCCTTTGACTACCTTTGCCTTCCCATTCTTTAGATTCACAACATGACCACTTCCTTCAAACATACCAAGAGAGATCAAGTTTCTCTTGAAGCTAGGGATATATCTCACTTCTAAAAGAGTAGCCTCAGTTCTATTTGCTAACTTTAGCACCACAGCTCCCAGCCCCTGGATACTACATGGCCTGTCGTCACCTAGTTGACCACTCCAAGATTACATTCATTTAATTCCTTAAAGTACTCCCTCTTGGGTGTCATATGATAAGAACATCCGAAGTCCAATATCCAGACATCACTATCCAGTGATTTGGACACTACTAACACATCCGAACTATCATATTCTTCAGACACAGCATCCGGGGAATGACCACCGGTATTCTTTGCTTGACTATACTCTCCTTTCTTCCTTTTAAATCTTTCAAGATAGTCCTTCTTGAGGTGTTTCTCAGACTGACAAACAAAGCACCTTCTCTTTGTTCTCGACTTAGATCTAGTCCCTGATTGAAACTTTTGATTTCTTGATTCAAGTCTTCCTCTAACAACTAAGCCTTTTGATTATTCGTCTTTGATCTCTAACTTCTTTTGCAACTCCTTTGAATTCATTGCAGTCGTGACTTCATCCATGGACAATGAATCTCGCCCAAACATCAAAGTGTCAATGAAATGTTCATACATATGAGGCAATGATGACAAGAAGATAATTGCCTTATCTTCATCCTCAAGCTCCACCTCAATGTTTAGATCAAGAATCAGTTTATTGAATTCATCTGTATGATTCTCTAGGGACTTACCAGGAGCCAACTGAAAGGTATACAACCTTTTCTTCAAGTACAACCGATTTGCAAAAGACTTAATCATGTATAGGCTTTCTAGCTTGGCCTAAACGGCAGTAGTGGTCTCTTCTTTCGAAACTTCCCTGAGAACTCTATCACCGAGACATAGAATTATTGCACTATGTGCCTTTTCCATGAGATCTTTCTTCTCTTTGTCAGTCAAGCTCTCGGGCAAACGATTTTCCCCTTTTAGGGCATCAACCAAGCCTTGATGAACCAAGAGCGCTCTCATCTTCAACCTCCATAGACTAAAGAAGTTTTTCCCATCAAACTTCTCTAACTCGAACTTCGTGGTCACCAACTCATACCTTAATAGATTTCGTGTACGCGTAATTATCAACCGATTCACCGAGAACTTGAATTGATTCGAGCCGTAGCTCTGATACCAATTGTTGAAACCGACATTGGACGTAGGAAAAACCCCACAGCTGACGAACTATCAATATCGAAGATCAAACCGATTATCCAATCGAGAATCAACACCAGAGATCAATTCAATCAATGAACATCGAATACGAATCAGAAGTAAGAACACAATGGATTAGTCTTATTGATGAAGAAATGTCTTGAGAATTACAAGAAGAAAACTCCTGAGAGAATGAGTATTTTGACTACACAAGAACTTCATATAACTAACTCATTAACACTAACAACCTGTTGTCCTTTTCAGCCCTACACACTGAGAAATTGACATAAACACCCCCCCCCCTTACACTTTAATAGAGTAGCTGAAGCATAACCAAAACTCCAACACTAACTATATAAATATTTGAAGAAAGACACATCGTATAAGGATATGTATGGAAACAAAAGCCATGAAACTTCCTTACCTTTAATCATATATAGCTAGTGGTGTAAATGAATTTCCCTAAATTTCTCAGTAGGGAAGAAACTAATTATACCAAACTAATTATACTTTGGCTAGGGATATAGCGAGGAGCCCAATTGTTCCTCTTGACTTTTAGGAGTAGTGGGGACATTTTTGCTTTTGTTTTTTATAGTTGTTAAGTAGGAAGACGTTTCTGAACCTTTGTCTTCACAAATAACACTACATTTGTTGATAAAAGGAAATAGATAATGGCAATGGAAAATAAAACTTAATCCATGTAGAAGAATAAACTTAACATGAGTTCTAGTCGATAAACCAATGGATAAATAAACTTGTTGGATGTGCATAGACATAAAAGTTTAAAAAAGGTGTTAGAAGAATTAAAGTTGAAAATCAAAGCTAGACTTGTAGCTGAAAAGTTTACCTAAATAATATAGCTGATTACAATGAGATCTTATCACCTAGGTGAAATACTTTAAGTTGGAACATGATGTAAAGACTATGTAAGGACCAAGCCTTTATGGATTACAATATCAAGTGAAAAGCAAAAACTCAAATCATACGAGAAATACAAGGATGCGAGAACTCCAAGATGAATGATAAATATCTCATCACGTGAAAACTTGGAGTTGTTGCACGAGAACATCAAGTTCTCGCGTGAGAACATCTGCATAGTATATATAGATGTTTTTCATTTGTATTTCATTATCTGTGTTCATTTTATAAAAGTGCTCTGAGGGTGACAGAGAAGAGAGTTGTGTGATAGGCCACCCAAGGGGAGCTCACCTCGGGTGGATCGAGCTTAAACGATGTATATTCCTTTGGTATTGTAATCTTTTGATTAATAATATTCGATTGAGCTTGTTTAATGTTCGTTGATATCACACAAGTACACATCCGTCTTAATTTGATTATCAAGTGTAACAATATGTGGAATCGATCGTGATGAGGACTTTACATTTGGTATCAGAGCAAGGTGTTGCTCTTGATACATGGATTTTCATTCTGCAATCATCCGTATTAAGATGTTAAACATTGAGGTTAAAGATCTAAAAGTCTTAGATCGAGTTTGGACCGGTTTTGAAGGAGAAGAATATGAAACCGAAGGTGAACACACGTGTAATCGGCTTTGTTACATCATTACGCTCGGTATCTTCGAATTTTGGTGGAAAACGAAGATTTGAGACCGTAGCTACGATTCAAACTCATAAAAGTCAATTTTGGTCGAAGTTTTCACGGGAGTACTACATCATGCGAGAACTTTGCAAAAATAACCGTATTTTGCGAAAACTTTTTCATGAGATAACATTTCATAGAAAACTTTTTCATGCGAGAACTTTTCTATGAGGGAATTTTTCCATGAGAGAACTTTTCCATGAGAGAACTTTTCAAGAGAGAACTTTTTCATAGAAAACTTTTCAGGAGAAAACTTTTCATGAGAAAATTTTCATGCAAATTTTTCATAGCAGTAACCGTCATTTGCAAAAATTTTCTCATGCAAAAACTCATAATGTGAAAAGTTCGTCATCCATACAAAAACTATGACTGATTTCAATTTTTACAGAAACTTTGCAAAATGCGAAAACATGATCCAGATGCAAAAACTTATTAGTATGTGAAGGTTTTAAAACAAGTGTTTCTGTTTATATATCTGAAAGATACTAGATGATTTGAAGTTTGGTATTTAAACTGGAGTTTTTGTGATGTTTGACGAAGTTCAAGATTTTATATCTACAACATCTTATTCGAGTCGTTCGTAAATTGAAACTTGACAATGTGGGCTTATCTTATCTTACTGATGGGGACAATGATCGAACGGGTTAATTAAATAAAGAATCAAGATTGTTTGGTATTCTTGCTCTGAAAATATAGACTTATTACATCTTACATAGGGGGAAGAATACTTTAGATGATCTAGTTCGTCGTCACAGAATCTTGTCATCGGATTGAAGAATCGGGTTCTTCGGGAATCCAAAATAGAAGTTGGACCTCTCTGTCATATGCCTAATATATCTTGAGTTGTAAGTAATCAAGATAAACCGGGTTTATCTTGATTCAGACGTGATATCCTTTATGAAGCTATACATTAGGAGGAGGTTACAACTGAGGGGGAAGACTAAAGTGAAAAATACTCGAGGATCAGATAATTCATGAAGATGAGTGACTAAAGTTAAACACAACTTGATATCATAATCCATAGGGGGAAATTGAAAGGATCAAGCTTTTATGGGTTACAATATCAAACAGAAAGCAAAAACTCAAATCATACGAGAAATACAAGGATGCGAGAACTCCAAGATGAATGATAAAGATCTCATCGCATGAAAACTTGGAGTTGCCACGCGAGAACATCTGCATAGTATATATAAATGTTTTTCCTTTGCATTTCATTATTTGTGTTCATTTTGTAAAAGTGTTCTGAGGGTAAGAGAGCAGAGAGTTGTGTGATAGGCCGCCCGAGAGAAGCTCAGCTCGGGTGGATCGAGCTTAAACGATGTATACTCCTTTGGTATTGTAATCATTTGATTAATAATATTCGATTGAGTTTGTTTAATTTTCGTTGATATCACACAAACACACATCCGTCTTAATTTGATTATCAAGTGCAACAATATGTGAAATCAATCGTGATGAGGAGTTTACAGACTCCACTTGTACATGTGGAACATGAAGAAAAAATCTTCATGAAATAACCACATGGATCTTAGGTTGAGGATAATAAAGACATAGTGTGCTTGTTAAATAACTTTTTATTTGGTCTCGAGCAATCAGATAAGCAAATGTGCTAGAGGTTCGATAACCATATGATCACCTGTTGGTTTCATGGGAACAAGTGTTTTAGTTGTGTGTATTTCAGAGGATATGCAGTAGGAGAAAATATGTATTAGTTATTTTATTTTGATGATATGCTAGTATTCTTGTAGCATGTAATGTTTGTAGGAGATTAAGGCTTCTAAAGAATTACTTATGGCGATGTTTGACATGAAAGAATTATGAGAAATCAAGAAAATAGTAGGAATGGAAAATCAAAAGGAAAGTGAAATTAAGAGGGTTGATTTAATTCAAACGACTTATGTAGAAAATTGATACATAAATACTTTATCAATGCTTGAGGTTATCGAAAAGGAATTTTCTACAAACTAGTTTGGAAATTGATACTATCGTAGATATTTCATACCCCATTATGTTTGAAAGTCTTATGTATCTTATGGTATATACAAAGCTTGATATAAGGTATGTTGTTAGTGTGGTGAGTAAGTTTATCAAAATTCCATGATAGTTGGATTGGCAAACTACATAATGGATCCTAAGGTAAATGGATGGTACTAAGGATGTTGGGATGGTATTTGGTAATGGTCATTATGAGAGGTTTGGATTTTTGTTATGATGATGCAGACTTTGCTTGCAGTTTTAATAGGCGGGGATCTATTAGTGGCTATGCATTTCAACTTCTCATAAGCCTTCTAAGTTAAAAAGCATCATTAAAACATGTTTCTGCTTTGTTAACAACTGAAACATAGTATATAGCTTTAATTGAAACTGTAAAAAAAAATAAAATTATATGACTTAAAGGTTTTATGGTTGAGCTTAATTTTAAAATCAAGGATGCATTAATCCTATGTGATAATCAAATGCTCTGCTTGTATCAAAGAATTTAATGTATTATAAAAGGATCAAATATATCAATGTGAGGCAGTAATTTTTCATGGATGTTAGGTGGTGAAGGTTGTAAGGTTGATACAAAAGATAATACTACATATATATTGATAAAGGCATTACCAAGTCCAAAGCGTCTATAGTGTTTGAATAGGTTGAACATTTGTTGAATAAGTTGGGTTTTGACTTAGCAATAACAATGTAGTGGAGCAACAATAGTTAGGTCAGCGTACTAACTGATATCTTTAATTATGGGAACAATGTTATTTAAAGCATTTGAGTTACACACTATTTAATTTTACTTTTAAATCTACAAATTTTATATATTCTGAGACTTGAACCCTTAATCATTTTGATACCACTATAGCTTCTTTGAGAACTAATGATGAGTTACTAGTGATGGAAGTTAGTGTTAATAGAAACTATTAGCCTAAATGTTTTATGGGATAAAGTGTACATTTAGTTATTCTTTAATTTTTTTCTGTTATAACCCGTTACTATAGTTAGAGTGAGTTTGTAAGCAACGAGGATAGAATGTTTGAAAATTTATTCAATTTTTAGAATTGAAATTTCTTCATATCGTTGATTCTTATCAATAAGTAAGTTGTTAAATCTTGGATTATATTTCTTTTCTTACAAACGTTCAGTTAATCTTTTTGTTTTTTATGCTTATAGTGAACCATTTAAAGATTCATTTTCAATATTCTCAATTAAAAGAAAATTTTATAGAGTACATACCTCTATTTTAAGTCTAGTCCAGATTTAAAAGCAGATTGATGAAACGGGATCTACTTACCGCATAATTATATAAAATCCACATTGTTGTATCGTTTCAAGTAGTTAGTCATGAAGTTTTATTTGGCTTGACTCGTGTTTGTGGAACAAGCCTTGATTTATTCTTCGTCGTAAGAGAATTTTTGACGAATTTTTTCCGTCATCCAAATTTTCATCAATTTAATTTTTGAGAAGATATCATGAACTTTTGAAAACATGGTTACGAAAAAGTGGAGTTAATTACGCATGTTGATCGATTGATTTCTAGAATCAAGAGTTGTATAACGACTAATATCTTCAATTCTTGAATTTTAGGTTAATCATTTGGAATTATCATCATAAATACTAAAATATATCAATTATGGATAGAGGCCATTATATCTACGGAGAACGAATTGAAACTTAGAACCTCATAGTTCTATTCCTCCTGGATACCATTAACAATTAAGAATATGTAGAGAAATCATACTTCCATTATCAATAACTTGAACGATGTGAAAACAGCAAAATGCTTTTAGTTTGAAATTATTTGAGTTTCACATTAAATGTTCAATCGAATAAAACTTAAAATTTTAAAACGATATGTGATTGTGTGTATGAAATCATGAATCAATAGAATGAAGAAGATAACGAAAACAAATTCTTAATTCTGCAGGGATAGAGACCGCCCTAAACTGATATTTGACAGTTTTCTTTTTAAAATTAAAAACGTCTTAAAATTGCAACTATTTTTAACCCGAATTGAACCCAAACTCTGCCCCTTGGATCATACTACCAGGGGCATTGCCACCGGATCCCCGCCAAGTAAGCGTTGCTTCCTTAGAAGCAGGGCTTCGCCCCTAACACCATATGAGGTTATATTACCTAAGATCATAATAAACTCAAATAATTATCTATTCAGTACCTCCTCACTTTTTTGTGAGCATTATGATCATATATTAGTCAACTAGTTAATCTAATCACACTAAAATATATAACAAAATCTGCAAACTTACTTTAAAAACTATGATCTATATCACATGATAATTGAATGATATAGTATTCCAAAACACGTACTACATTGAGTTTGAGCTCTATTTGTTTACAAAAAGGTTGCTCGTCATGAAAACAATCGAGCCTAAACCCTTGATGCGCTTGTCATGACGCGGTTGATTACTACGCTGTTTCAATAATACACTTGAATAATTAAATGTCATGTCAATTTTAGTTAAAACGACCAGGACTACTACCAACCAATGCATAATGCAATATTTTTTATTGAGTTGTGTTGAACACACCAAAGCTAATTGTGCGTGTAACTACGTGTGTAAGGAACGAAACCTCATTAGATTACGTTGTTTTTTTTTAAATTACGTGTGCACGTGTGTATCTATACTAATAAAGCAAAATAAAATTTTATCGAATGTTATTTTCTCACACTTTTTATCACATATTATTTTTTCACACCACCTTGTCACATGCCACTAGTATAAAAATTTTGGCATTTAGTGATTACATTAAATGCTAAATATATTAATTATATTCTTTTCAAATTATAAACATACTGTTATTAAAAAATATATATTTTTTATAATAAATAGGGGCCGGTTACTATACAATGTCTAAATTTCATGCGAAGCGTATGAAGTCACCAGAGCGTGATATTTGTTTTTTGGAGGAGGGGTAGTTTCGTCCACGCTACAATTACGCATAAAATGTACATAATTACGAAGTTATATTCATAATTACGCAAGTTATATCTATTATTGTGCAAGTTATATTTATTATTACGCAAAGAAAAATTACTCACGTTATGAAAAATAATCACGCAAGTTATAATTATAATTACGCAAGTTATATGATAATTACGCAAGTTACATTCATAATTACGCAGTGAATAATCATACAAGTTATACGCACATCACATAGACGTTTTTATAAAAAAAAGTGTTGATTTTTTTAAAAAAAATATAGCAATACTATACTCAAATTAGAGAGAATAAAATACTCGATTTTATGGTGTAATTTTTTTAAAAAAATAACATCGTATAAAAAAGTTATATACGTTTAAAAAAACTGGGGGAGAAGTCAATAATTGTAGGCTATTTCCGATTTTATCCCTCAAACCATCATTTCATGCATGATTATTTCATTTTTAATCTGAACCGTCCATCTCATAAATCAATTGTTGGAATTATTTCGCACACTTTGCACGATTTTTCAACTTTGAATCGTAAATTTTCTCATAATAAGTAAATGTCTTTTTTAATACAAAGAACTTTTTAAAAAAATTATTGAAATTTTTAAAAAGCATTTTTCAAAACTAAATTTTTTAAGGACGAAAGTTTAAAAAAAATATTGTTATTACTTTATTACTTAAAATAGTTGATTGTACGCAATTTGAATTATATCTTATCTAAAAAACTTATTTTATAATTTTTAAATACTAATTCCTAACTATTTTTTAATATTTTAATTCAACCCGTTTAAATCGCGTGTTTCTAAACTAGTATACACGTATGGCATGTTCAGAATTTCTTAAATACTTACTTATCTATAATCTATATTTATAACCTATAATAAAAGACTAACTATGAGTAAACATGCCTCGTTCTAGCCCCTCCACCTAAGCGACATGTATGCATTGTCACTTGTCGCTACATCTTTCAATGTTGAATTTGGAAACTATTAACTTATATCAATTACAATAAATATTATATTTATGATCACTTATTACTTTTAAATTATTTGACATATTTTCAAAAGTTACAAGAAATTTCGAATTATGTTAACAAATAATGATTATGTTATTCACTACCGTTAACAATTTTTGTTTTATTAAAAATTTTCTTTCATATTTTCTTTTAATTAATTTTAAAATTCATGATATTGTTCATATTTTCGGTAATGTTTATTTTTTAAATTTTTTTCATTGATATGACTTTTACTCATTATTTATAATTTCAATTATTACACAAAGAAGTATTTACATCTTTAGTAACATTTAGTTATAATTTTAACTGTTTATTGTTTTAGTTATGTATTATTATTACATACTTTTGTAAATTTTATCAAATTTGTTTATTACTTGATATTTTTTCTTTATTTTTTTTGTTCAATCATTCTATCTTCATTAATTTATTCTTATTGTGGAATGACATAATTTTGATGCTATTATATTATGATAACATTCTTATTTTAATTTATCTATTTAACATCATATATATATATATATATATATATTTCTATTCTCCTTAATCTCTTATGTCGGTGATCCCAGTTAGTGGTTTACCACGTGCGGCGCACGTGTTGCTACATTTGCCTTTTTTAAACCGAATTCGGTCTCAGTTTCGCTTCTTCTCCGATTGCTGTGTTCTTCTTTCTAAGCTTTCAGGTCAGACAATTCTTTTCGAATGCATGCTTGCTTCCGGCTCGTCTTTGGTAATTTCATCACGTTTTGTGTTTAATGGTTAAAATTGCTTGTGGTTAGATTACAATCGCCTTTCTTAAAGCAAAATTTGTTTGATTTTCGCGTCTTCTCCGGTTCCTGTGTTGTTCTTTCCATGCATTCAGGTGTGTTTCCCATATGTTTTAGTGATTTCATCCCGTTTTGTGCTTGATTTTGGTTAGAATCGCCCTTTTTAAAGTTAATTCCGTTTGATTTTCCTTTCTTCTCTGTTTCCTCTGGTGTGTTTACCAAACATTTTTCTGCTGCGTCTTCGTCTATCCCTTTTCGTTGTCACATCCCGGCGGAAGCGTGTAGCACACGATGTGACTTTTTGGATAAGAACGCATTGATCACAGAAATGTAAATGAAACAAATAATTTAACAAACATAACTAATACATTTATATTAGGTTATCAGGGGTTACATATAAAAGATTACAACAAATTTGTAGTTATATGACATTTACATAACAAGTGTAACCCTATTACATATAAATACTATTATCTTTATATCTTCAATAATAATGGATGTGAGCATCCACTGATAGGCTGAGATCAAACCGATTGATTGTTATTTTTACACACATTTTCCCAATAACCTCGTACCAGCCATTGAGCACATCGAATGATAGCAAAACATTGTTAGTCATTTTTCAAATACCTGAAAAAGCATACTAAAACTGTCAACATGATGTTGGTGAGAACATAAGTTTAATAACTGAAAATACATAATTTGATGCAATTCAAAATAAGAGTGCAACCAAACCTACAGAATGCCAAGTGATTCTACAACTGTCACAAATAATCACAAATAAAATCAGATAACATAGCATCACAACACTCATTTCTGTTGGGTGCAGGAAAATAACTATCTTAAGTAGCGCTACCAACATTATCAGACGGTTCCTCATTCGAACTAATGGTTGCAGGTTGGCAAAGTTTTGACAGTTTAACACAAAATATCTTATTAAAATTTGCATCAAACAAAACATAATAAGTATGCTTTTTCCTCCAAAAATAAATAATGTAAAAATGGGGCTATGTCATTCACCTTTAATACCAGTAAAATCCTATAAAAATTAATTTATAGTTAGAAATAAATAAATTTATTTCTTTAAAATTTTTAGCACTTCAAATTATAACATAACAAGTTTGATTTTAAATAATCAGTTTCCAATATTCACCAAAAATCAGTTTTCACTTTCTAAATAATTTCTAAAAATCCTTTATTAAAATCCTACAAAAATATAGCAGTTTAAGCTACGAATTTCTAAAAATCATGATATTTTTAAAGAAGCTCCAAAATATTTCATAAAATTTACTGTAAAATTTTCAGAATTTTACAAACTGTATATCTATTTATTCGGATTTTCTATAATCTATACATTCCAAAATACTTATCTCGCTCATTTTAACGAATTAAATTATGAAATTTATTCGAACATTACATCTAAACAGAGGGGTTATTATAAAAATATTACCAGATTTTTATCGCTTTTAAATAATTTATTAAGCATTTTTCCCTTATTTTAGGGAATAAATCACATAAATTCATATACAAAGTATTAAATTCACAAAATTTCCAGATCATTATAACTAATATTTTCTGATTAATTTATTATTTTTATTCCCACAATCACATTCGTTTAGTATTTTTACTTATTTTACTTAATATTTCAAAAGTTAATCTTTGTTTATAAATCTCAAAAATCCTTTTTGTCACAAGCCTTCTGAAATTTTCAGTATTTAACATTTCATTACTGTGTTTTGATGGAAATTAAGAATTTCAAGGAATTTTGAGATTAATCTTGATGTTTAGTTACATCAAAACTAGTTACATATGTGTTTGTATCACATGTGTAACCTATTGATCTTAAGATACATTGAAGAGATTTAGAACCTTGTGGACGATGAGAAAGTAGGCTGTTGATGATTCAAAAGATGGTGAAGAGTATCTTGAATCCTTGAGCTCCAAAGAAACTCCTAAACTTGAGAATGTCTTCTGATTGACTTGATGTTGTAAAGCTTCCAAGTTTTGATGCTTGGAAAGGATGATAACTGAGAGTTTTCAGAGTTCTTTGAAGATGATTAATAGGTTGTGATTGAGATGGTGGAATACTATAAGAAAACCGAAGATGAGAGTGGTGTGGAAAGTTTAATGCGGCTGCCTTTTGGAAGTTTATATAGACCAAAAGTTTGGGGTGTTTGATTGTGGTTTACACTTGGTTTGCATTAGATTTTGACACATATCTTCCCTAGTAATTATGGTCTCTTAGTGAGGTGTCATTATAAGAATAAGCTTGGTGTCCTCTAGTGATGATAGTGCACAATTAATCGGTTTAGAGTCAAGAATGTTTCATGGAATCAACCGAGAGTTTGAGGAAGTTTTACACATGGGTCATCCGAGAGTTTGACACCAATGCTTTAGCAATCATGACTTGTGGATTAAGTGGCATGTTATGGGGTTATCTTAGGGCCTTAGGTTTGGTGACAATGCATGCAAGTCGGCCGAGAAGAAGATACAAGGATAGCAAGTAATGATTACCTTGATCATAGTTTAGATGAGGTGTTAGTGATGTGTCAATACTAGAAGTTAACTTAGTGTCTTGTGATCATGATAGATTCGGCCAAAGGCATGTATGCATGCCACCTTTCAAGGGCATTAATGAGGGTTCATACTTAGTTTAATAAGGTGATGACAACTAAACATCTTGTAATGATGTTAAGTTGCTTAGTGTCCTTAAGCTTCGGTTGAGAGCATGGAAACATGCCATCTTGCCCTTAAGTAATGATGTTGTTTAAGTGAGATGTCATCAAGGGAACTTGTTGTTTAAGTGAGATGTCATCAAGGGAACTTGCTTAGTGTTAGTTTAAGGATGATGTTTTGTGAATCATGGGGGTTGTAATGCTTAATAACCGAAAGTTTGAGTTGATGTCTTAGGGTGTTAAAATTTTCCAATGTATATTAATTTATGTATTAGTAATGATGGAGAAGTTAAGTTGTTGTTTTGATTAAATGTTTAGGTTATATTCTTTTTTTATTATACGTTAAATGAGATGTATATAGGTCAACTAACTAATCATATAATAATATTCTCAATATCTCATATAGATTCTAAATGCATAATTTCATGCACACGTAAAGAACCATGCATGCATGCAAACTTATAAAGCATACACAAATAACTATATGTTCAAAAAAATTTTATCACGTAATAATACTTTAAATTTATTTGAAGCACACATACAATTATAAGATTAATTCATATAAGATTATGTAACCTTAATTTCAGGGTCTTCATATTCTCCCCCTGTAAAAAGAATTTTGTCCCGAAATTCATCGGTTGTCCGTATCTAATGACATGGGTAGTTTGTCCTTATAACTGTCCTTTTCATTCAGTTTAACCTCAAATAAGTGTGGATATTTTCTTTTGATTTCATCTTCCTGTTCCTATGTAAATTCAGGTCCTTGTTGAATTCCATTTGACTTTCACTATAGGAATCTTACTTCTTTTTAACTTTTTTACTTCCCTATCCATGATAGCTATTGGTTCTTCCACAAATTGAAGTTTCTCATCTATCTTGATTTCATTCATAGGTACCTTTACTTCCTTATCACTTAGGCATTTCTTCAAATTTGATACATGGAAGGTGTCATGTATTTCACTTAACTTTTGGGGTAAGTCTAGCTTATATGCTACAGGACCAATTCTATCTATGATCTCAAAAGGTCTAGCATACCTAGGATTTAACTTACTTCTCTTCCCAAATCGAATAATTCCTTTTGAAGGTGATACCTTCAAATATACCTTGTCCCCGATCTGAAATTCTAGTGGTTTTCTTCTGTTGTTTGCATAACTCTTTTGTCTATCTCGAGCTGCTCTCAATCGATCTTTAATCTTAAAGATCTTATCAGAAGTTTCTTGTATCAGTTCTGGGCCTATAAGTTGCCTATCTCCCACTTCATTCCAACACAAAGGTGATCTACATTTCCTTCTGTATAGAGCTTCAAATGGTGCTACTCCTATACTAGCATGATAACTATTGTTATATGAAAATTCTATTAATGGTAAATGTTTATCCTAGTTACCATCAAAATCTATTACACAAGCTCTCAACATATCCCCTAACGTTTGAATTGTTCTTTCGCTTTGTCCGTCAGTTTGTGGGTGATATGCTGTACTTAGATTTATCTTGGTACCTAACGCTTTATATAAAGTTTGCCAAAATCTTGATGTGAATCGGCTATCTCTGTCTGATATGATTGAAATTGGTATCCCATGTCTTGATATTATTTCTTTCATATAAATCTTAGCCAATTTCTCTATCTTAAAGTCTTCTCTGATTGGTAAAAAGTGAGCTGATTTAATCAGTCTATCGACTATAACCCAAATTGTATCATACCCACTTGAGGTTCTAGGTAGTTTGGTTACAAAATCCATAGTAATTTGATCCCATTTCCACTCAGGAATTTCTGGTTGTTGTAATTGTCCAGAGGGTTTCTGATATTCAGCTTTAACTCTTGAACAAGTATCACATCTTTCTACGAATTGAGCGACTGATTTCTTCATTCCGGGCCACCAATATTGATTTCTTAGGTCTTTGTACATCTTATTATTCCCTGGATGTACTGAATACTTTGACCTGTGTGCTTCATTTAGAATGTTTTCTCTAAGTATATTGTCATCAGGAATCTAAATTCTCCCCTTAATTCTCAAAATTCCATCTAACCTAACTTCTTTTTGTTCATTGCTTTTACATTCTTCTTTCTGTTGAGCGTCACGGATTTTACTCATTAGTTCTGAGCGTAATTCCATTCTTAAAGCACGAACTCGTAATGGCTTGACCCTTTCTTTTCTGCTTAAGGCATCTGCTACTACATTTGCTTTTCCTGGATGATATTTGATTTCGCAATCATAATCACTTAGTAATTCTGCCCATCTTCTCTGCCTCATATTCAACATCTTTTGATCGAATATATGTTGCAGAATCATATGATCTGTATAGATTATGCATTTAGTTCCGTATAGATAATGTCTCCAAATCTTAAGTGCAAATACTACTGCTCCTAGTTCTAAATCGTGAGTAGTATAATTTCTTTCACTCCCTCTGAGTTATCGAGATGCGTATGCAATTACTTTGTTTCGTTGCATTAGAAAACATCCAAATCCTTGTCGTGATGCATCGCAGTATACTACTAAGTCTTCTGTTCCTTCCGGTAAAGCTAAAATAGGGGCGCTGCATAATTTATGTTTCAGAGTTTCAAATGCAGTATTCTGCTTCTCTCCCCAAACATATGGCTTGTCCTTTTGCGTCAATTCTGTCAAAGGTTGAGCTATTCGAGAGAAATTTTCTATAAATCTCCTATAATAACCTGCCAAATCTAAAAATTGGCGTATCTCTGTTGGTGTTTTTGGAATCTCCCATTTCTTAACTGCATCAATTTTTGCTGGGTCTACCTGAATTCCATCCCGATTAACCACATGTCCTAAGAATTGTACGTCTCGCTTCCAGAATTCACATTTTGAGAATTTGGCGTACAATTCCTCCTTCTGAAGTAATTCTAGAGTTAGTCTTAAATGCTTCTCGTGTTCTTCCTTACTTTTTGAATAGATTAAGATGTCATCTATAAAAACTATGACAAATTTATCCAAATAAGGTTTACACACTCTATTCATTAAATCCATGAATACAGCCGGTGCATTAGTTAACCCAAATGGCATCACAAGAAACTCGTAATGACCATACTGTGTCCTAAATGCAGTTTTAGGTATATCTTCTTCTTGTACCCTTAACTAATGATACCCGGATCTAAGATCAATTTTCGAAAAATAACTTGATCTTTGCAATTGATCAAACAGGTCATCAATTCTAGGAAGAGGGTATCTATTCTTAATTGTTACTTTGTTGAGTTCTCTATAGTCAATGCACATTCTGAAGGTTCCATCTTTCTTTTTCACGAATAGGACTGGAGCTCCCCATGGTGATATGCTAGGACGTATGAATCCCTTGTCCAGTAATTCTTGCAATTGGCTCATCAGTTCCTTCATTTCCGATGGTGCTAATCGATACGGAGATTTGGCAATTGGTGCTATTCCTGGAATCAATTCTATTTTGAATTCTACCTGTCGCGGGGGTGGTAATCCTGGTAATTCTTCAGGAAATACATTTGGATATTCTCTAACAATGGGAACGTCTTCCAAGTCTTGTTTGACTGATTTTGTGTCAGTTACTTGGGCTAGAAATGCTAAACATTTCTTTTTCAAACATCTTTGAGCTTTCATACAGGATATCATTCTAATAGGTCCTCTGGGTTTCTCCCCACGTATAACAAGAATTCTATTGTCCTTAAGTAGAGGTATTCTAATCATTCGTTTCCCACAAATGATTTCAGCCTGATTCTTACTTAACCATTCCATACCTACTACAATATCAAAACCTCCTAGATCAACAGGAATAAGATCTATGTTAAAACTATGATCTTCTAAATCTAGAACATAATTAGGAATAATCTCATCAGCTTCTATCATGTTTCCATCAGCCAATTCTATGATATATTTATTTTTCAGTTTCTCAGCAGTTATTCCTATTAAAGATTTGAAATAATTTGAAACAAAGCTTCGAGTTGCTCCTGTATCAAATAACACAGTTGCGTACTGATTGTTTACAAGGAACGTACCCGTTACTACTTCTGGTTCTTGCCTTGCTTCTTCTGCTTGAAGCACAAATGCTCGACTCTACGCGTTATTAGAATTCCTTGGGGCTTTACCTTTAAGTTCAGGGCACCTATTCCGCAGATGATCTCCCTTTCCACATTGGAAACATATTGATTTGGAACTTGTAGGCTCCTTACACTCTCTGACGGTATGTCCTTTCTTTTTGCAGTTATAACAAATAGCTAACATACATCTCCCGACATGATGCTTCTTACAAGAGTTACACCAAGGTTGACCTTCTGCTCGTGGTTTTTCTTCTTGTGTGATTCCCATATAGTTTCTCTCTGGATTTCTGTTAACCCTCTTATTCCAGTTCCCTCCAGAATTTCTTCCCATATTACCGTTCCATTTCCTCTTTTCTCCTATCTTGTTTGAAGTTAATGATCCATTCCTGATCATCTCATTCGTCAAGCTTCCTGCTAAAGCTACAGTATCCTAAAAAGTCTTTAGCATTGCTGACTTTACCATACCTCTTATTTGTGGTACTAACCCCCAAATATATCTTCCTATTCTCTTTGCTTCCGGGGTCACCAAATGTGGCACTAATCTAGAAAATTCATTATACTTCTTAGTATATTCCTGAATAGCGGCATCTTTCATTTCTAGTGCTAGAAATTCTACTTCTAACCTTTCTAACTTATTATAAGGACAATATTTATCCATCATTAACTTTCTAAATTCATCCCAACTTAATTCATTCATTACATTTCTTCCTTTAGTTTGAATCTCCATTTTCCACCATGACTGTGTTTCTCCTTTAAGTGAATGTGAAGCAAACCTGGTTATGCAGTTATCAGCACACTCACTGATATCTAAGACGGACTCCATTTCTTCTAACCAGCGCAAGGCTTGTACTGCTCCACCTCTTCCATCAAAATCTCGGGGTTTACAAGACATAAATGCCTTATATGAACACCCCTTCTTAATTCCTTTAGTGATTTCTTACTCGTGGTTTCCTAGTCCAGTGTCTCCAGATGGCACTCTTTCAACATTAATAGCTTGTTGCAACTGAGTTACTAACGCAGGTATTGCTGCTTCCAGTTGTCGAGTTACTATTCGGGAAATCCTTTCCTCCTTTGTTGTGGGATTATTTACGGGTGGTTCTTCCTCTACCATTCTAGTTCTTGGTCGTCCGACACGTGATGTTCTTCGTATGGGTTGAGTATCCTTTCTTGGCGGCATTTGATTACTACACGTTATTTATAATAATATAATAATACTGCAATTTATTCATATTATCAAATATTTAAGACAAAACATATAATCATATTATATAATCACATATAGTCATACATATCACATATAATCCCTATTTTTTTATTTTTCCCAAATTCGGCTCCATATTTTAGTGAGAACGCCCTTGCTTCCTTCTTTTATTTCCTTGACATCTTCCTGGATAGTTTGAATTTCTTGCTGTATTTTCCTAACTTTCTTCAGAATTTGCCTACTAGTCTTCACTTGACATCCTCCCAACCTTTGTCTCTTAATTCCTTTTTCTTCAATTTTGGAATCATTAAGTTGGTTTGTGTCATGAGTCACTGAGTTCTCATTCTCTTGTTCCTTTGTTATAAATTTCTTACCATGTCATATTCTTTTCCTTGGTGTCATAATTGTATAACCACACATGGTCACTGGTGTACGTCGAACATAAAACTTGGTTGTCGTATTGGTCCGAGTATCAAGCTGGGGTGTTGCTATTTAGTTCTGAGGTTCTATCTCAGGTGTCGTTTCATTACTATGATCTGATGGATCGGTCTTACTAGGGTAGCTGTCAGAGTTATCAGAACTCATACTGCAAAAGTTCTTTAGAATTTTTATTCATAAGCTTCACGTATGAATTGCACAAGTATCCATATGATCACATAATTTCACAAAAAGAGATTATCACATAAATGTCTTATCATATAAGCTTACGGTTATAGTCTAGGAATTTTATTAATAATATCTAATTCTCTATAATCAATGGCTCTGATACCAAGCTGTCACATCCCGACGGAAGCATGTAGTACACGATGTGACTTTTTGGATAAGAACGCATTGATCATAGAAACGTAAATGAAACAAATAATTTAACAAACATAACTAATACATTTATATTAGGTTATCAGGGGTTACATATAAAAGATTACAACAAAATTTGTCAGTTATATGACATTTACATAACAAGTGTAACCCTATTACATATAAATACTATTATCTTCATATCTTCAATAATAATGGATGTGAGCATCCACTGATAGGCTGAGATCAAACGGATTGATTGTTATTTTTACACACATTTTCTCAATGACCTCGTACCAGCCATTGAGAACATTGAATGATAGCAAAACACTGTTAGTCATTTTTCAAATACCTAAAAAAACATACTAAAACTGTCAACATGATGTTGGTGAGAACATAGGTTTAATAACTCAAAACACATAATTTGATGCAATCCAAAATAAGAGTGCAACCAAACCTACAGAATGCCAAGTGATTATACAACTGTCACAAATAATCACAAAAAAATCAGATAACATAGCATCACAACACTCATTTATGTTGGGTGCAGGAAAATAACTTTCCTAAGTAGCGCTACAAACATTATCAGACGGTTCCTCATTCGAACAAATGGTTGCGGGTTGGCAAAGTTTTGACAGTGTAACACAAAATATCTTATTAAAATTTGCATCAAACAAAACATAATAAGTATGCTTTTTCCCCAAAAAATAAATAATGTAAAAATGGGGCTATGTCACTCATTTTTAATTCCAGCAAAATCCTATAAAAATTAATTTATAGTTAGAAATAAATAAATTTATTTCTTTAAAATTTTTATCACTTCAAATTATAATATAACAAGTTTGATTTTAAATAATCAGTTTCCAATATTCACCAAAAATCAGTTTCCACTTTCTAAATAATTTCTAAAAATCCTTTATTAAAATTCTACAAAAATATAGCAGTTTAAGCTACGAACTTCTAAAAATCATGATATTTTTACATAAGCTCCAAAATATTTAATAAAATTTACTGTAAAACTTTCAGAATTTTCCAAACTGTATATCTATTTATTCTGATTTTCTATATTCTATACATTCAAAAATACCTATCTTGCTCATTTTAACTTATTAAATTATGAAATTTATTATAAAATTACATCTCAACATAGGGTTATTATAAAAATATTCCCATATTTTTATCACTTTTAAATAATTTATTAAGCATTTTTCCCTTATTTTAGGGAATAAATCACATAAATTCATATACAAAGTATTAAATTCCCAAAATTTCCAGATCCTTATAATTAATATTTTCTGATTAATCTATTATTTTTATTACCACAATAACGTTCGTTTAGTATTTTTACTTATTTTACTTAATATTTCAAAAGTTAATCTTTGTTTATAAATCTCAAAAATCCTTTTGTCACAAGCCTTCTGAAATTTTCAGTATTTAACATTTCATTACTGTGTTTTGATGGAAATTAAGAATTTCAAGGAATTTTGAGATTAATCTTGATGTTTAGTTACATCAAAACTAGTTACATTTGTGTTTGTATCACATGTGTAACCTATTGATCTTAAGATACATTGAAGAGATTTAGAACCTTGTGGATGATTAGAAAGTAGGTTGTTGATGATTCAAAAGATGGTGAAGAGTATCTTGAATCCTTGAGCTCCAAAGAAACTCCTAAACTTGAGAATGTCTTCTGATTGACTTGATGTTGTAAAGCTTCCAAGTTTTGATGCTTGGAAAGGATGATAACTGAGAGTTTTCAGAGTTCTTTGAAGATGATTAGTAGGTTGTGATTGAGATGGTGGAATACTATAAGAAAACCGAAGATGAGAGTGGTGTGGAAAGTTTAATGCGACTGCCTTTTGGAAGTTTATATAGACCAAAAGTTTGGGGTGTTTGATTGTGGTTTACACTTGGTTTGCATTAGATTTTGACACATATCTTCCCTAGTAATTATGGTCTCTTAGTGAGGTGTCATTATAAGAATAAGCTTGGTGTCCTCTAGTGATGATAGTGCACAATTAATCGGTTTAGAGTCAAGAATGTTTCATGGAATCAACCGAGAGTTTGAGGAAGTTTTACACATGGGTCATCCGAGAGTTTGACACCAATGCTTTAGCAATCATGACTTGTGGATTAAGTGGCATGTTATGGGGTTATCTTAGGGTCTTAGGTTTGGTGACAATGCATGCAAGTCGGCCGAGAAGAAGACACAAGGATAGCAAGTAATGATTACCTTGATCATAGTTTAGATGAGGTGTTAGTGATGTGTCAATACCAGAAGTTAACTTAGTGTCTTGTGATCATGATAGATTTGGCCAAAGGCATGTATGCATGCCACCTTTTAAGGGCATTAATGAGGGTTCATACTTAGTTTAATAAGGTGATGACAACTAAACATCTTGTAATGATGTTAAGTTGCTTAGTGTCCTTAAGCTTCGGCCGAGAGCATGGAAACATGCCATCTTGCCCTTAAGTAATGATGTTGTTTAAGTGAGATGTCATCAAGGGAACTTGCTTAGTGTTAGTTTAAGGATGATGTTTTATGAATCATGGGGGTTGTAATGCTTAATAACCGAAAGTTTGAGTTGATGTCTTAGGGTGTTAAAATTTTCCAATGTATATTAATTTATGTATTATTAATGATGGAGAAGTTAAGTTGTTATTTTGATTAAATGTTTAGGTTATATTCTTATTTTATTATACGTTAAATGAGAAGTATATAGGTCTACTAACTAATCATATAATACTATTCTCAATATCTCATATAGATTCTAAATGCATAATTTCATGCACACGTAAAGAACCATGCATGCAAACTTATAAAGCATACACCAATAACTATATGTTCACAAAAATTTTATCACATAATAATACTTTAAATTTATTTAAAGCACACATACAATTATAAGATTAATTCATATAAGATTATCTAACCTTAATTTCAGGGTCGTCACATTCATTTACGTTATTGTGTTTTAGTTCTTTGATTATGCTTGATTAGGCCTTCGTCATTGCCTATTCGTTTATGATTGCTTTTTCTTAAGGTTTTGTGTTGTTGTTTTTTTCTCATCTTTTTTTTGCATGTTCTGGTGTGTTGTTACTTTGGGTTTAATCTTTTGAGGTTGTTAGTTTAATGTTTACTGTTCACTGTTGTTCTCTGGGGATGAGTTCTTGATTGCTATGGTTGAGTGGTTTTATATTCATATGCTTTTGCCATGTTAACTTCTCTGCAATGGATTGTCTGTGTAATAAGTTGATGTTAGGATTGCATGTTGGTTTTTTTATTGGCAGGTTGCTGCAGGCTTGGCTTTATGTTTGTGTTGTTTTTCAGGTATGTTAAAGTTGACTTAGTTAGGATTTCATGTTAGTTGGTATGTGGAATTGTTAGTTTGTTTTGGATTATAAAATGCTACTGTTCCTTGGGGTTTAGGATGAGCTTTGATTAGTGGTTGTATGTGTTTCAGTTATAAAATGCTACTGTTTCTTTTTTTACAACTCAAACCATTAGGCTTGACAAGCATATGCATGTAACAACTTGAATTAATCACATGTCTTTTCCAACATACATACTCCTTCTGGCAATAATGGGGTTTAGGATGAGCTGTGATTAGTGGTTGTATGTGTTTCAGTTATAAAATGCTACTTTTTCTTTTTTTTTGGCGGGTTCTTTTTTAAAAACTCAAATCCTTAGGCATGACAAGCATCTACGTGTAAAAAAAGGCATGAAATTATACACTTAAATGTCTAAACTTGATATCTACAGATATATGCAACCATAATATCTTCTTTATGAGTCACAAGATTGGGTACGAGCATTTGCCTTCTTATTTTATTCCATGAAAAATAAACTTATAGATTTAAAGGTTTATAAATTTTGTTATACATGAATTTTATTTATTTTTTGGAAATCAGCTATTCATAGACTTGCCTTAACATGAATTCATATAGAAAAGAGGATTTTCTTTTATATGTGCGTTAGTTTTATTTGTTTTTGATTTAACCTTACGTATGATTTTCTTTCTTTGTGTTGGTTTATCTCTCATCTACAGTTTGGTGTAAATACACAACCTTAGGGCTACGAATATAAATTTTAAAGTAGCTACTTTTTTTAATTTAAACTACCTTTGAATACTACTTATTTTTTGTTTACAAATGATTTGCAGGCTGTTGTCAGATTTTATAGCTGTTGCGCTACCTTACAGGTTAGTTTCTATCCTTATGTCCTTACTTTGTTTTGTTGTTTACTTTAATTTGTTGTTTTGTTTTACAAAATTAGAATAGTCTATGATAGGTACATTGTTTAAGCGATAATATGACTGTTGTTATTTTGTGATTTTCCTTGTTTACCATAATGTATGCCTGTTAGCGTTCTGTATGTGTACATTTGCTTAAAATTATGTTATAGTTGTTTAGATGTTATCTTTTTCATGATTACATGACAATAATGTAGTAGTAGGTAGTGTTAGTCATGGTGTTATTTGTAATAGCAGTTAGCATTTTATCAAATTAAAATGTCAGATTCTACTAGTGCCTCTTCCACTTCTCTAGGTCGACAATATGCATACGCTGATTCTGGTGACCCTGAATATTTGTGCGAGTTTTGTGGAGCATCTTTTTGGTCCGCAGAACGTGTGAGTTATGTTCCACGGAATAGAAACCCTAAGTACAATCAATGTTGTAAGAGTGGTAGTGTACGTTTGCTTTTGCCTAGGGATCCGCCTATGATTGTCAAAGAACTTTTCAAGCGAGCTGATTTTCTTGATAACATTCGTGCTTATAATTCGATGTTCGCGATGACTTCTTTTGGAGCGTGTGTTGATGATTCGGTTAATAGTGGATCAGGTCCTTATGTGTTTAGAGTTGAAGGACAAGTGTGTCATTGGATTGGAACATTATGTCCTCCACCGGATGAAAGACCACGTTTTTTGCAGATGTATGTATACGACCCTAAGAATGAAGTTTCTAATAGGTTGCGTTTCTTTGGAGGGGATGAATGTTTGGGTTTGCGTGTCGAAATTGTTGAACTTCTTCTATCTTTGTTAGATGATCTTAATGCCTTGGTCAAGCTTCCGTTCTGCAAGAGAACTCTGTGATCAGCCTTCTATTCCTGACTTTTCAATTAGACTTTTTAATTCTCAAAATGAACAGTATTATGAATCTCCTTGCTGCTAGTACTTTAGGAGCGATTATTCTTGATAGTTCCCCTCCTTCAGATGAATTTGATATTGTGATTCATGCTAAGGATGGATTTCCTCAACGAATAAATAAGTTACATCCATTATACATGCCATTGCAATATCCATTGCTATTCTTGTATGGCGACAGTGGATGGACTCCTCACCTTAGGCTTGCCGAGGATCACATAGGAGATCATAAAAAATTATCTATGAACATGTACTATAGTTTCCTAATTCATGATCGTCCCGATGTCTACTCTTTGTTATTGAATGGAGGTCGCCTTTTCCAGCAATTTTTGGTCGATGCTTACATATGCATGGAACAGGGCCGACTAGATTATATAAGATCCAATCAAAATCTTTTCAGAATGGAGTACCTTCAAGGTGTTCATGATGCAGTATTGAGAGGGGATACTGAGGGTCGGTCTATTGGAAAACGTGTTGTCCTTCCGGCTTCATTCACTGGTGGTCCACATTACATGTACAAACATTATCAAGACGCACTTGCTATATGTCGCGTTCATGGGAACCCCAGTACTTTATCACTTTCACTTATAATGTAAGGTGGCCAGAGATAACGAGGTATTTCGCATCCTGTTCACCACTCAAACCTCCTGATAGACCTGACATCGTTGCTCGAATTTTTCGAATTAAAGTGTAGGAAATGGTTGATTTCTTGAGAATAGAACGTCCTTTTGGTAAGGTAGTCGCAGATTTGTATACAATTGAGTTCCAAAAAAGAGGCCTTCCATATTTTCATATGCTTTTGTGGGTTACAAAGGCATTCAAAATTCATGAGAGCAGCCAGGTTGATCAGTACATATCTGCTGAGATACCTGATCCTATATCATCACCAGACCTGCATAAAATTGTCACGGACTCTATGATGCATGGACAGTGTGGTTTGGCTAGACCTTATGCTCCATGCATGGTTAATGGTAGTTGTTCAAAAGGATTCCCTAAAGCCTGTAGGTCAAGTACTACGTTTGACAAGAATGGGTATGTTCATTATAGACGTCGTATGAATGCCGTTACTGTAGAAAAAGGGGGGATCTTGCTTGACAACTCCTACGTGGTTCCTTACAATAAAGACCTGTACGTAAGATTTAATGCTCATATTAATGTTGAGTATTGTGGTTGGAATATGGTGATTAAATACTTATTTAAATACATATCCAAAGGTGCTGACCGTGTTAGATTCACCATCACCAAATCTGATGCAACCCATTCTGAGGGAACGTCTACCTCTAACGTTGGTATAGATGAGGTTAAAAACTACGTTGATGGTCATTTTATATGTCCACACGAAGCATGTTGGAGAATCCTCGACTTTCCAATTCACCGTAGAAACCCAGCCGTTCAAGTTCTATCAGTTCACATGGAAAACATGCAAAATGTAAGTTTTAGAGATAATCATAATTTGCAAGAGATTATTGACAATGCAAGTAGTAAAAGAACCACGTTGACAGAATGGATAGCAAACAATGAAAGTGACGCACTTGGCAGGCATCTTAGATACGTTGACTACCTTTCAGAGTACAGATGGGATAAAAACAGGAAACGATGGCTTCATAGAGTTAGAGATAACAACCCCACTGTTGGAAGACTCATTTATGTTCATCCTACCTGCGGAGAGTTGTTTTTTTTACGTTTGTTGTTAGGCTATCAGGTTGGATGTAGGAGTTTTGCGGACATTAGAATGGTTTGTGGAGTAACGCATTCTACTTATCGATCTGCTTGCGAAAGCCTAGGCTTGCTTGAAGATGACAGTGAGTGGTGCCAGGCTTTTGAAGAGGCTGCTTCATGGGCAAGTGCGTCAGAGTTGAGGTCTCTTTTTACTCATATGTTGCTTTATTGTGAGATTTCAAGTCTCATTAGCTTGTGGGACCGACAGTGGGAGCGTATGACTGACGACGTTGCACGCCAGCTTCAAATGACGCAAAATTTCTCGGAATCACATATCAGCGCTGAAGATCTTCAACAGTATGTTTTGTATGAAGTTGAACTGCTGTTAAACTCAAATGCCACTTCATCATCACTTGCAGATTACGGCTTACCATCTCCACGTCCAGAATTACTTAGCAGGCTTAAAAATAGGCTTTTAATAGAAGAAAGAAACTATGACAGAGAAAGACTTGCAGTAGAACATGAACGTAAAAAGAGTTGTCTTCAAGGGAAGCAACTATACGTGTATGAGAATGTGATCACTTTAATTAATAACAACAAGCAAATTCTAATATTCATTTATGGTCATGGAGGAACGGGAAAGACTTTCTTGTGGACTACGATTATTAATGCTTTGCGATCCAACGGAAAGATTGTGCTCGCAGTTGCAGCCTCTGGGATTGCATCTTTGCTAATGCCGTCCGGTAGAACTGCTCACTCACGTTTTAAAATACCATTAGAAATGACAGAGGAAAGCATTTGTCACGTTAAGAAAAACACACAACTTGCAAATCTTCTGATTGAGGCGTCGCTTATAATTTGGGATGAGGCTCCAATGAATGATCGCCGATGTTTTGAGGCTTTAGATAGAACTTTCAGAGACATACTTGATAATAGTGCCTTGCCTTTTGGTGGGAAATCTTTATTGTTAGGAGGTGATTTTAGACAAACATTGCCTATAAAACGTAAAGCAAGTAAACAACAAATCATAGCATCTTCATTACCTAGGTCGTACGTATGGAGTAAGTTTAGGGTTGTCACGCTAACAGAGAACATGCGCTTACATCGTTCAAGGCAAAACACAGCTAGTGTTGATGATACCGTAACCTTTGCATCATGGCTTCTGGATATAGGAAAAGGGACAGGACATTAGATACACACAACTCTAGTGATGCTAGGTTCATAGAAATCCCACAGAAGTTTTTGATACCTCATACTGATGCATCTTTGCATAACCTTATTCAGTTCATATATGATAATAAAACCCTTGAAAAGCCCACACCTGAAAATCTTTCTGAAAAGGCAATCGTTTGTCCAAAAAATGAAACTGCTGATATGGTGAACATGATGATTCTAAACATGTTTGCTGGCGACTGCAACACTTACTTGAGTACTGACTCAATCGTGCCTCATTCAAAAAGTCGCGGTGATCTTGACCTTCTGTATCCAACTGAGTATCTAAATGAGATGAACTTCAATGGCTTACCACCACATTGTTTGAAACTTAAGGTTAGAACACCCGTTATCTTGCTACGAAACATGAACCAAACCGCTGGTCTCTGCAATGGAACAAGGTTAATCATAACACAAATGCTTCTAAGGGTCCTCGAAGCACAGGTTATCACTGGTACAGCAACAGGGCATAAGGTGTACATACCAAGAATTATTCTAACACACACTGATCCAGAGCTTCCATTTGTGTTCAAACGAAAAAAATTTCCCGTTAAATTATACTATGTAATGACAATAAACAAAAGTCAAGGACAATCTTTGAACAAAATTGGCGTTTACCTACCACAACCTGTTTTTAGTCATGGCCAATTATATGTAGCTTTCTCATGATCAACTTCACCAGATTCTTTAAAAGTTTACATAGAACCATATGACGAAATGCCTGCTAATGTGACAAAAAATATCGTATACTCAGACTTTTTAGATGAAATAAATAACATGCAGGAAATCTAACATGGCCATTCAAACAATAGCGGATCTCAAACCAAAATGCAAAACTGATGCTATTGAAATTAGAATCATAAAAAAATGAAAGATGTTTTAGCGTTATGAGCTTCATTTGTTAATGGTAGATGAACATGTAAGTTACAATGCTTTCAATTCTGTTGACTTTTAATTGTTACATTTAAAAATCTTACTATCATTTGAACTTATGATTCAGGGAGACGCTATAGAGGCCGCTACCGATGCACATAGTAGAACACATTTGAACGAGCTTATTAGACCTAAAGCTTGCTACAAAGTTACAGGTTTCGTGTGTGTAGAAGGAAAAACATCCAACAAGGTTGTCGATCGCGATGCAATGATTTTATTTGGGAAGTCTGAAATGATTGTCCTTATTGAAAGAGACACAATACCTGTGTACTACTTTGACTTTACTCCATGGTCAGCTCTACAAACACTACTTCTTGACCAAAACAAAGTTCTTACAGGTCTGTTTTTGTTATATTAGTCTTATATACTTGTAAACATATTTAAATTGTTTTGTCATTGTAGACTTCATAGGACGCTACATTGACGCTACAGAAGTCCCTAATCGCACAAATAAAGGGCTTTTACGTGTTAAACTGCAAGATGAAAGGTACCTAATTTCGCTATATTTCATAACATCAGCGATAGACACTTCAAAAACATAAAAAAACATGATTAAAAAAATACAGATTTAAATCACCCATCGAAAAGTCTCAATAATAACACAAAAGATCTACAAAAATACACTCTTCCCCTATCGTCCTACCTTACTAGGTTATTAGGTTTATATTTTCACTTTGGACGCGTAGTTAAAAAAGAAGAACGATAAGTTTTTAAGTCGACCTAAATTGTACCAAAATTATCCACTTTAGTTAAGCCCGTTTAGCCCATTGCCGGCCCCATGAGCCCTGCCCATTTTGCTACTTCTACTTTGAAGAAATTCTTCTTCAAATTAGCTTTCCAGCTAACTTTTACATTTAACTATATTTTAAAAACGGCTTGCTTACCTATCTGATGACTTTCTAAATGATTGTTCAGTTACATATTTCATATGGTTTAAGACTTCAAGAAGTTCAAAAGCATATTGACTTATTTGACTACTAATCTTTCTAAATGATTGTTCAGTTAAATACAGTTATTCTCACAATTAATTTGAACAAATTCTTCTCCCAGTTAGGCTTTCCATCTAACATCTAAATTTAATTATATTCCAAAGGCGACATAGAAGTGGGGATGAAGTTTGTTTAAATTGTGAATTAGATTAAATTTAGTGTTTTCACACCATATATATTGATGTTTTCGGAATACATTTTGACATTGTATATACACTCTTTTTCTTTATACAGTGGCAAGATTATCTCTGTAGCATTATGGTGAGAAATTGCATCAGGTTTCAACCGAAGGGCAGCTGAGGCCGACACAGACCCTGCAATCATTGCAATCACATCTCTCAAAGTTTTCACATTTGGAGGTATTCTATTTCATCTAAATGGAGTCAAATAACAATGTGAATCTAGAACTGTTAATAATTGAGTATGATGCTTAAGGAGTTCATAGGAGATTATTAAGATGAAGTATTTATACACTTATGCTTTTATTAATCTATTTCTTTAGCTAATCAATATTTGCCAAACACTGACCATTATAACTGATATTGGAACTTTAAACATCTCTTGCACTATATTATTCAAGATCACACACTCACTTTCAAAACACACAACAACAAAACAAAAACTGTGTGATGTATACAAAAAATAGGAGCTGACACGAAAAATAGTTTTTAAATGAACAACACCACCATGTATCCCCGTACATCTTTCCAAGTCTAACTTCGACAAATTAACCAAACCCAAAAGCAAATTCATTACTCTAGTGGTAATATATCTCTACATCCCATTTTATGAAATCTAATTATATTATTTTGTAACATCTGAACCATAAATATCTGCAGAAAATAAAGATGATCCTTGAGAACTAACAACATTCATCCATGCATCATTAACACTTGGATATTCCCCTAAATTTAGATCCTGCCGAAAACACAATGAATATACTTTAACAAAAATATAAAACTACAAATATCACTTACTGGTCAGAAAATTGTCTAACAACTGATTAAATCAACTGTATTATAATTGCTGACATGGCATCATGCGCATAAAACTGATGATGTGGGCACCCACGTCATCATTTCTATCATTTGAAGGCCTAATCAGCTATTTGTTTCCTTATTAGAAAGACACCTGCAGATCACAATCTTGAAAAGCTTCAACATAACCTTCGTTAAGGCGCTAAGAATAAACCAATTCATAAATACAGTCTTTATTACAACTGATTATCAGATTATGATTAATTATGGGATTTGTTACTAAATATATCACGTACTTCAGAAATCTTATAACTGCACACGTTTGAGAGAACGATGTTCCCTGCACATTTTGATATCATATCAGTTACCCAATCAAAGTTGCAGCTTCAGTATTATTGTTGTCTTTAAACACAGATAGAAACAACCACGTCAGTTGATCTCTCTGTTCAAAACAAACCACGATTTTAATTATATGCCAACTGGACTACTATTCAACTTAAAACTCACACTAATTGCTATCTTTTCTCATAAAAGTTCAACAACTGAAATGTCCATCAAAAAAGAATACAGGTCATAAACAATACACATCAATTCAACTTAAGCACAACCTAATTAGGCACATGTGTTTGTGATGTTGATAAAACTTGACCATAATCTTAATGAATTAAACTCAATCCCACACATTTCATCTTAAAAGTCTTATCGTAGCTTGCTGTTAGTGTACGGATCTTAATATGGATCTTAATTGTCTAAAAACATTGTAACTCAGAACACACAAACAAAGCATTGCATCGAAGCAATTAAAACAAAGAAGACGGTTTCTGATGACATTTTATCTTTTCCCATCTAAACCTGTCACCAAGAATAAATGCTTACCTTCAATTACTTTTTTTCTCAGGTGAATTACAACTAGCTTCCACGTCTGCATCTGAAACATATGTCAACCCATGCATAGCCCAGCTGCCATCATTAATCAGAAGGTACTACAGACATTTACTTATTTTTTACTACACTACAAACAAACGCTAAAAACATAATTGTTTCAAATAAGTAGATTCAAACATATGCCAGCACATGAGATACCATCACCACCAAACAGAAGCAAACATGCAGAGTCAAATGTCACACAACTTTCTGAGATTATGAACCAACTCTACAAGACAAAAAAGGTTATACTTTTCTTTTATCACACCTAGTGTTATGAAAAACAATTTAAAACATTTGTTTTTCTTTATGCCAACAGGTAACAACCTACATGTGTTTGTCTACAATAGTAGAGATTCATTTAAGCAACGGAAAAGATTGGTTCTATCCCTCATGCATCAAATGTCCAAACAAAGTGTATCAAGCTGGCCACCAATTCTACTGTCCTACTCACAGCTTCCACGATGAACATTCATACTGGTAATTAACTTTAAATACACACTTCTCATAAATTAAAACACAAACTTGCATGTCTCACTTTTTTCTTGAGTCCTAACAGCTACAGATTCACCGCTACAATTACTGACGAACGTTGCAACGCAACTGCTGTGTTTTTCGACAACATTGCAACATCTCTTGTCGGGAAAACATGCTACGACATTGTTGTCACATAGGAAAACAGTGACTCAAAAAAACTCCCCACAAAACTCAGCAATCTGATAAACAAACCCTTCATCTTTGAAATCCAATTGAAACCTGATTGCCAAAACGAGGAGATTGCAGTTAACAAGGCTTACGAAGCACCACCAAACACAATTGCGATTGCTGCAACCGCAATTACCACACCGGAAGAGAAGAAAGATATGAGGCACCACCAAACACAACAGCGATTGCCGATTCCCGCTCCTCAACTGTCACACCAGCAACCCCATCTGTAAAAACACCAAAAAGAACTCGTGAACAAGGTACAAAAAAATACAATTACATATATATGCAACTGCTAGGCATATAGAATATACAATTGCTTTCTCTATATTATTTAACTAAAAATACTACCCAATTACAGGTTCGGGTCAACGCCTAAAACAAAAAGCTAAAGAACAACAAATAGGCAAATCAGCGCACACATGTGAATCTTTTGGAATCAACAACTGCAACTACAACATATTTTGCTAGGGATCTCAGCTTTATCACAACCATCTTTTGTGCAGAATCCTAAAAACAAATCCTTTTGTATCATCCCGTTATGTAGATGTTAATATGAATGTTAGAAATATGTAACAAACATCGTAACTTAAAACAAAACGTTTTGTATGCATTACCGTGGCAACGCGCGGCTTAAAAATCTAGTTTATATATATATTACCATAAATTTATTTACTCATGTCTTATTTTAAGTATTTATCAACCCGTTTAACGTCACTAACCTAGTTTGAATTAAAACAATTGACAACCATTAAGTCTCCAACAATTATATATAACGTTAACGTTTGTAGACAAACTTTTTTCTGGTATTAATTCATGCTGCGAAATCAATACTCACATAATATGATCGGAATGATTTTCTGGCTTATATTAGATAAGAAATCACTTCTTACTGTTTTATGTTAATCAATTCACTAAAGGAAGTGAATGGAAAAATGACCCCGCCTTGTAATATTGGTGCTGATGTGGCAAGATCATATTGGTCAACACATCTTATATTTATGGATGAAAAATTGTCTAGGGATGCAAATAAAGTACAAGAACCCAGAAGATATAAACATGCAAAATTAACATGGAATATTTGTATTCCTTAAAGATATGATAGTGGGTGACACAGAAAATTCCACCTTGATTAAAAACTTAAGAAACACACACCCTAAAATTGGGAGGTAATAAGAAAGTTTCTATTTTTAATCATAGGCTATGATGGTTCTCTAAGTTTATGCCTCAAAATATGCAAGTGTAATTGGAATGCAAAATGGAATGTGACACAAAAGTTTTGGTTTTTAATCATGGGTAAATATGTTCAAAATAAATAGATTTAAACTTGTATCTTACTATAACTAATAAATATTCAGAATGTATTTTTTTAACAATTACATGTTACCATAGCTATACTACTTCACCTAATATACACAATACACCATAAGTCCAAGACCAATTTACATCAATTCGTCACAGGTTGAACTCAAACCTTTAATCTCAAGAAGTCACCATTCTAACTCAAATAGCTTTCTCATTATATCCAATCCTAATGTTGTTAGACTCGGATCGGATTGGACCGGCCGGTTGGTCCGGTCGGACCGGGATTCGGTTGGGCCACCAGTCCGATCCACCCCAACTCGTTTCCTTCTCCAAGAACCGGCCGGTACGAACCGGTTTGGTGGTTAGATCGGAAACCGGGTCAAACCGGATTTTTATTTTTTTTTATTTTTTTCTAAAGTTTTTTGAATTTTAATAGGTTTAACGGGTAGGTCAGATGATAAATTAGAGTGTTGAATATATAATTATTGTTGAGTTTTATATATAACTATAAAACATACATTTAATATTGAATTATATATATAATATACATATATATAATTATGATATTATCTGGTTTTTAAATCCGGTCTGCATAGTTTGACCCCAGTCGACTAGTAAAATGATCGGTTCGGTGTCCGATTCGTTTGTGAGAACATTTCCCAAACCCACCCATTTAAAATCTAATTAATCAGGATTTGTTGTCTCGGTGTGGTTCGTGGAGGGTGCGGTTTGCTTTTATTCTTCTTGTGACTTTGTTAGAGTTGCCCTAGCTTGCTTTTAGCTCGAGGTGTTTCTTGGTTCATGTGTCTCAAGATGCATTTTAATTTTATTTTACCAAAGGAATTATTCATTGCCATAAATAATTCTTAAATTAATTTTAAGTGTTTTATAATTAACTTTCTTTACTATTAAATATGATCAAGAAAATCTGAATTCATAAATTTAAGCTTAGTGTATATATATATATACATATACATATACATACATATATATATATATATATATATATATATATATATATATATATATATATACTTTCTTGTTTTTTAAATAAAAAATTATACAAGTAGTCTTTATGGAAAATTTATTTTTCCAATATATATCATCTATAAATTATTAATTTTCAAAACCAATTAAATTAAATATGTCATCAAGAATTAATAATAAGAGATGATATTTATAATAATAAAACATGTAAAGAAATTTCACATATTAACATTATATTCATATATTATCTTAAATAAATGCTCTTTAAATACAACATTAATCCATATTGAAAGAAAATAAAATACATACGTAGAAACATTAATACTTTGACAGAAATTTCTGGTATTAATATGTGAAGAAGTTAAAAGAAAAAAAAAAGAGCTAGGTTCAGTCCATGCATTTCAAAATATGTCTAATAATACATAAACATAATAATATCTTTACGAATATTTTTGATGATAAAGGTAAAAAAAAAAAACTTATTTTACATAAATACCATCATATAAATATATCAAAATAATTCTTCTTCTAATTTCCTGTTAATTATGGCAATAATATACTGTTTTTATATTATCTGAACAACGTTTTCAACATATATGTTTTGTCATCATTGCAAATAAATTCTAGTATTTATATTCGTCTTTTCTACATTGAGCAAGCACATTTAGTTGTGTGACGAGTAATACGTCAAAGAGGTTCGTTCCTTTATTCCGGAAAGCAACCGAATTTTTCTTATTTAAATCTATGAATCTTTTACCCCTATTTTATTAGCAAATGTTGAGAATTTATTAGACATTACCTTATACTCTTGGTGCAAATTAAACAAATAGCTTATGATGTTTTTATAACTATAAATACCACTTGAATATTAATGTTATTTAATTGTTATGAAATTCTTCATAATTATGTAAATTTATTAATGATATAAATGGAAATTTAGTGACTTCTTTTGTGTTCATAATTGCCTCATACTTTAACTTAAGCTTAGAAAAAAATAATTATACCAGTCAGTAACTAATTAATTTTTATATATGCTTCATTAAATTCACTTAATTTGAAAATGTATAATATTTATAGTAAAATTTCACACCAATGAACTTGAATGAGTTTTCAGTATTATTAGCATGTTTTTTTTACGACTAATGAATGAAAACCATTCTAAAGAAACACTTACTATAGAACATGAAATGGTGTCGATCATGGTAAATTATGATATATTTAAGTAAGTTTCAAGCAAATAATTTAATTGTGATATATGACTCAACCAATGAAATTAGAAACACATCTTAGGGTTTAAAGTAGTAACTTTCTATCACCAAAATACCTTTTGTGCTTTTGAAACTTAAAATGAAAAGATAATTGAAGGGTTTGAATGAAAAGCAAAAAGTGTAAAGTTTAGGTTGGAAATGAGTGATTATATGGGGAACTAGAGAAAAGGGTGAACACCTGTTAACAATTATGTACGTACGTCCACTCAACATTAACAACAAGTTTAGCTTCTTTCTTCCTCCTAATAACTTTAAAGTAATAATTAAAGAAACATATAGCTATGTTCATTAGGCATTCTTGCCCTATATAAACCCTTCATTCAACCCTTTTATGTGCACCACTCATCAGGACTTAGAGCTAGAGAGAAAGAGAGATAAACAAGAGTGAAATAGAGAGAATTTGAACTTTCTCTCAGTCTCTTTGTCTTGAGTGTGTGTGGAAACTTTTGATCATAGAGAAGATGACTTCTGAAAGCTTTGCTCATCTTACCCTTGCATTTGGCCTTCTTGGTATATAACTCTCTCTAAGTCTCTCTCTCTCTCTCTCTCTCTCTCTCTCTCTCTCTCTCTCTCTCACTAAATATACATGTATGTGCGTGTATATTTGTGTGTGTATGAATATGGAAGAATATAGCTTTAATTTTACTATGCATGTTATAATAAACATACAAGCCTAGATTTTCATAGTTCTCTTTTATAAGGAAAATCAATGTTTTGTGATTTATCTTGAAGCTAAATGTCCTCTGTTTTGTAGTGTAAATTTACATTATCATATTGTTTTTAATGTGGTCTTACTAATGTTTGGCTTCTTATATATGTTTTAGGCAATGCTGTGTCATTCATGGTGTTTCTTTCCCCACTGTAAGTCTCTTTATTTACTATAATCTAGCTTTCCTTTGTATTTTCTTGATTAATAGGTTCAAGTTTGGTTGATTTTCCTTTGGTACATCTTAGGCCGACGTTTTACAAAGTTTATAAAAAGAAATCAACAGAAGGGTACCAATCGGTGCCATATGTCGTGGGGTTATTTAGCGCAATGCTTTGGATATATTACGCACTGCTCAAGGCAAATGCAATGCTTCTCATCACCATTAACTCTGTGGGGTGCTTCATTCAAACCTTCTACATTTGTTTCTTTCTCTTTTACGCGCCAAAGAAGGCTAGAGTATGTGTTAATCTACCTTTTCTTCTTACCAATTTCTAATAATAAACATTACAAGGTTTATTTATCGAAAGAGATATAACAAAACCCTATTTCACGTAGATCGAAAGCCTGAAGTTAATCGGGTTAATGATAGTGGTTGGTTTCGGGTTGATTGTTGGCCTAACTCAATTTCTAGCTCATGGAGCCAATCGTGTCACGATAGTTGGATGGATCTGTCTCGTATTCGCTCTTTGTGTTTTCGTTGCACCCTTGGGCGTTGTGGTACGTATAGAAATATATGTTCATGCAAATTAAAAAAATAAAAGTAATTAGTATGTATATTCTAATAAATTCTTTGATTTTTGTAGAGACAAGTAATTAAAACAAAAAGTGTGGAATACATGCCCATTCTACTATCAGTAGCTCTAACACTCAATGCCGTTACATGGTTCTTTTATGGCTTGCTTCTTCATGATTTCAATATCGCGGTAGGCTAAGTAATTAAAGAGTTGATCACTATTAACAATATTTCATAATAATTTGTTTCTAATTCATGATTTTCTTTATCTTATACATATGGTTTACAGATTCCAAACGTTCTTGGATTCACCTTTGGTGTTCTCCAAATGATCCTTTACTTTGTATACAAAAACAAGAAGCCAGTTTGCGATGAAAAAGTGTCGCAGATTGAAATAAAGAACAAAATTACGGAAGAACAAAAGACCCCAGAAACCAAAGATCAAGAAATCATCGATATCGTGAAGCTGAGTACTGCCTTAATGAGTTCGATTCCTGTTGTGAAATTAAACGAGAACAACAACGTTGTTGATGATCATTCGGTTGTCGAACCTCATGTGCAGACTAACCACACTATAGAAGTAGCTGCATGAACTCATATGATTGGAATTAAAAAAATTGATGCATGGTTGATCAGTTGATCATGTAGTTCTAAGTAGTTCTTCTCTTTGAAATTGATCATTTAGTTGAAAATTATCCAGCATTAGGTAGCTAAGCTAACCCATGCTCTATTTGTTTCTGTATCGAGATAATTATCTGAATAAAAGAATTTGATGTTCAATAACTCATGATATGATGAGATTTATGCGCAGATTATTATTAGTATTATTTTCTTCTAAAGTTTGGCTAAATAGCGTGCGACTCGGCTAAATAGTGTACGGCTTGGCTAAATTTTTGCACCTATGGCAGCGGAACTCTGCTCTAGATTAGCGAAGTGGCACATAAGCAGGCGAGAGGTTAGCCAGGACACATGTGTCAAAACCCAGTTCATTTTTTTGTTGGTCCAAATCAATCATCAGTCAGCGAGAGACTTTAACCGAGTAGGGTTATGTGGCCTGGTCTATTGGTAGTAAGTGGATTTAATTCGACTGAAATCAAACGTTTGTTTTGGCTTTTTTCACTAGTCAAACGTTAATTTAAACACATTTCTCTTTTTTTTTTCCCTAAGGTGGGCGAGAGTCATCCCAATTTTCCCAGATTGTCATGTTAGCACCACATCAGGGTTTTTTTTTCATTTCCCTTAGTTTCTTCTCGTTTTACAGGATGTCGTCCTAGCTTTTCTCACACTACCCTTACGTGCATTATGGGTGTTACAGTACAATTTGCATTCAATCCATGTCATCTATTGAATCACGAGGTTTTTTCACCGGGCAGGGTGTTTAGTTTTCTCACCTTGACCCGGGGAGGGGGTAGTCCCACTCGAGGCCGGGTTTCCCCCACACTTCCCCGGTCACAGCAACACGGTCTTTCCTAGGTGATACAAGACAAAGAGTAAGAGACTTCAAACCTAAATTCACGAAAATAACTTACATTTATTTGATTTGGTACAAGAAAATGTGTTGACGTACGCGGTGTGTTTGACTTCAAACCTAAATTCACTCATTGTGTTCTTGATTTTGAACTCAAAGACCTTTTCGTAATTTTCTTGCATTTATTTTATTTGATTATGTTTTAAATTTGGACCATAGAATTAAAAGTAGCAAAAAGAAGAAGGCAACAAGTTTTGTTTTGATATTTAAAAAGAGGATGATAGATCTCTTCAAAAAACAAATGGACGAACTCCCAGCTGTCTAATTTAATATTCAGACACAAGTGTGGGAACATGACAATGATTACATGTCAAATCTAAACAAAATTTGTATAAATAGTTATTAGATGTGCATTAAGGAAAGATATATCAGAGGCTAAACCTAATTTTAGTTGGTGTCGTGTCGTTTTCAATTCTCCATTCCAATTAGAATGAAAATGAAGGATTTTGAAACAAATGATTGTAAGCAGTGTAAAATAATAATTCATGAAAAGATAATGATATATTGTGTGTTATTATCAGCTATTAACATAATGACAATGAGAATAGTTAAAAATTAAATCTAAGAGTTAATTTTGATTTTTATTCTCAAGATTTATAAATCCTAACTGTTTGAGTACTAAGGGGGCGTTTGGTTCGCGAAATTTATTGAAATTGGAATTTGAATTGCAATTAGAAGAAATTGTATTTGAAATTTAATATTTTCCAAATTATTTGGAATTCAAGTAAAATTATAATCTATAAAGAGAATTTAAGTTTCAAATGTATTTTTAGCGACAAAACACTAATAAATTAATTGGAATTTATTACCAATTGCAAACCGCCGCCACCTCAATGACCACCAATCATCACCGATACATACCACCGACCGCCGCCGCCGTCACTGTCGACAATCGACAGCGACCACCAACCGCGAAAATAGGCCGGTGGAAACGGGTACTTGTAGGCGGCGGGTGCGGTTACCGGCGAATGTCGATTGTTAACCACGGTTATGGCATGATCGGTTGTCGGTGGGTTTGGTTGTCGGGGGCAGGGCGACAAGCGAGCAGTGAGTGGGGCGTCAAATGAATGGTTTTGGGTGATCGACGGAAATCGAATGTCAAGGGCGATAGAGACTACAGTCGAAGGTGGTGTTCGGCGGCAGCAGCGGTCGGCGGTGCGGCGGTCGGCAGCGGCGGGCGGGGTCGTCGACGACTAGCGATCGGCAGCGGGCGGCAGTCGGGGCGGCGGCGAGCGGGGGCGTCGGCGTCGGGATCGGGATCGGCGACGGACAAGGCATTGGTGTCGGCTTCGGCGTCGGGTGCGGGGATGGTGGCGGTCAGTGGAATTTGAAATCCTTTAAAATTTGGAAGGATTTTGAAATCCTTCATTTGAAAGAATTTGAGGGAACTAAATTAAATTTCAATTCCAATTCATTTCGCAACCAAACACATTAATAATGGAATTCAAATTCCATTTCCAACGAATTCCTACCAACCAAACATAATGGCACATGGAATTCAAATTCCAATTCCATCAAATTCTATTGAATTCGTGCATACCAAACGCCCCCTAAAATTTATTTTGTCTTGATTCATGGTCTTAGTTTTCAAAATCATTAAGGTTTTATCCTTTTAGCTAATGGTGTCAAACATTTTCTGTTAATTTCTTTAAATAGAGACTAAAATACTCTTAAGAGTTGAAATGATTTATAGAAATAAAAGTAAATTACATTTTTCGTCCTTTAGTTTTATATAGTAAATTTCAGGTTTCGTCACTAAACTAAGGAAATTACAGTTAACATCATTTACATTTAAAAAAACGTTGTGCATTTCATCATTTTCTCTAATGGACGTTTATTTTGATGTTAAATGGGTGCATGTGCTTGTCATATGAGGGCAAAATCAACATTTTATATTTAAAAATTAAATTTAAACAAATTCTAAACCATTATCTTCATCACTCCTATCTTCATCACCATAAACCACATCATCACCCCCAATCTTCATCACCGTAAACAATCTTCATCACCTCATATACATCACCAACACCACCAGACACCATCTTCATCACCATAAACCACCTCCATCACCCCCATCTTCATCACCATTAACCACCGCCATCACCCATCTACATCACCAACACCACCAAACACCATCTTCATCACCATAAACCACAACTATCATCACCCATCAACCCCAACCTACGACCAGCCGACAACCACCATCATCACCATAAACCACCATCCCCTTTATCAAATCTAATGTTTATGAAATTGGAGACGTTATTCAGCATTAGGTTCTTTAGTGGCGGCAAGGAAGGTGTGCTTACCTAAGGGGATGGGTGGTGGTGACCGGTGGTCGACGGATTCAAGGAGGGATGGTGGATCTCAGTTAGGATTTGGGGGAGGTAGGGAGAGAGAAGAGGAGGAAAAAAGAAGAGGTAAAGAGAGAGATGTATGTGTTATATATATTATTTTCTATTAAATAGGTAAAATGACTATATCGCCCTCATGTGCAAGGCATGTGCAAGGCACATGATTGAATTTAACGAGCAAATTTAACGTCCGTTAGAGGAAACGACGAAACGTGCAAGCTTTTTTAAACGTAAATGACGTTTACTATAATTTTCTTAGTTTAAAAACGAAACCTGAAATTTACTTTAAAACTATACGACGAAAAGTGTAATTTACTCTAGAAATAATTTCACCACTCTTTTTTTTTTCAATTTCTCTCTCTATTCTTCTCTCTCTCTCTCTCTCTCTCTCTCTCAATCTAATGAAAAACACCACCTCCTATCCCCACCCTTCGGCACCACCTCTGTCGCCACTGTTAGAGTATGTAAAACACCAGATAGCCACCATCACTCGTCGCCATACCACCTTATGCACCAACCTGGGCTAGCCACCACTGTAGATCTAACGCCTTAAAATTGAACAAATATGATTAAACGCAAAATAGATTTGCAGGAGTTGTGGGCTAGTCAAACCATTCTTGTTCCTCGAGGACGTCACAGATTTGAAAAGGAGATTCGATGGTGGTCGGTAATGCAATGGTGGTGTGGTGGTCACGGATCTTTGTTGTGACTATCTTCCTACTCAATGAATGAATCTAACAGTAACTAGGGTTTAAAGACGGTGGTGGTCGAGGTGGCTACCAGAGAATGGGTGTAAGAAGTGGTGTTTTATGGTGGAGAGAGAAGCAAGAGAGAATGGAAATAGATATTGGAAAGAGATAATGATGAATTTCTTTTATAGATCATTTAAGCCTATAGAGGTATTTCTGTACTTTAAAAAAAATTAACATAAAATGTTAACGACTAAAATGACGGAAACATAAATGATTCTGAAAATTGAGGCCATGAATTGAGACAAAATAAACCTTGGTACTCAAATAGTTAGGATTTACAAACGTCAAAGACGAAACCCAATATTAACTCTAAATATAATCATATCAAATATTCTACATCTGATAAAGATTATTATTATAATAAATTTTAATTAATATATTTTTAATACTCATTTAGATTCAGAGTTAGAAGGAAATTAGGTATAAGAACGTATGATCTCTAAAAATAAGATAGTAAGACTATAAACAACACAATAAGAAAGCATGATAACAACAACCGCCAACAACAAATCTTAGGTCATAGCGACTACAACAACAAATCTGAGGTTATAGCGATGACAACAAAAGATTTGATGGCATAGCTATAGTGGCATGACTTACGGTGCGATGATAATAGCTTGGATTGTGTCAGCACGGCTAGAGAAAGATAAACTAAAGTTAATCGGTATATGCACATACATAAAAAGAGAGAATTGTGTCCCCAAGGTAGGATGGGAGGGAGAGAGGAAAAAAAAAAAAGAAAGCTATCACATAAGAGGGACGACTAACAGGAAAGAAGATTGACGACCAATTGTGGTAGTACCACTGTAATGGGATAGGAGGGAGAGAAAATAAGAAGATAAAACCTAAGGCTCTCATACAATATAAAATAATAAAAACAATATAGATTTTAAATGATATTGATTAACTATTATTCAAAGACAATAAGGATAATATTATATGTAACATAATCAAGTAAATCATACCTTCTAACAATAATAAACGCTACTATATTATAATTTAATCTAACTAATATATTCTTTATAGTAGATTGAGTATAAACAAAATATTACATATATTATATGACATTATTTGTATGCAAGTTTCATACGATCAGGTAGAGTGGCACAAGATCTGCCTCTTGGCTTATGTTGAGATATTGATTCCTCCACACAACAATTTGAAATCGACGAATTAGAAGAGATGTTAGCCGGTAATCGTATCTAGAAACAATGATTAGTGGATATTGGTACTCACTGCGCACCAAGCAAAGGATTGGGGATTCGATGGATGGGGCTAGGCTAGGGTCGAAATCGGGCTTTGTTGGGCATTCTACAAGTATGGAAAGCTAAGTTTTTGTTGCACAACCTTCACATCCATAAATAATGTTTTTCCAGAAAAATTAAAATGTTTAAAAATGTGTTTATGTTAGATAGAATAAAAAGGATAAGCATGGAAGGATTTAGTTACACATAAACCGTAACTTTATGCACTAACAACCAAAATCGACCTTCTAGTGTTCAAATCAAGACCTATTAAATTCGTTTCAAATGATATTAAAAAAGAAAATTTGCCAGATTAGACATATGACCAAAGTAAATTACCAAATTAAATATTTGATAATAATAATTACCAAAAAACGAACCCATAAAAGTTAATACGTGGCCATCCCTCGCCGCGTGGGCAAGGAAAATCCAGCATTCCTCGCTAACGTGTCCATTCTTCGTTGACCAGGAGAGGATTAGGCATATTTCCTCGCTATAGTGTTTATTCCTCGGTGATGTGTCCATTCCTAGCTGACTAGACGAGGATTCGGTTTATTATCTCACTGATGTGTCCGTTCCTCGATGACCAGGCGAGGTTTATATTTTTCCTTTCTGATCTGAATTTTTATTTTTTTATATTTATAAAATCTTAATATTTTTATTACATAAAAAATATAATTTTTATATATTTATAAAAAATGTAAATATAATAACCTTTTTTGTACAATTCATACATATTTTATATAAAAAAGTTTTTTAATAACTTTTAAAAATTAAAGAATATTTATTTAATTTATAAACTCTATAACTTTTCTATTTATTATTTTTATAATCAAAAATTAATTATTTAAGTTTAAAATAACATTATTTAAGTAGTAGGTAAGGGAAATAAGCATTAATAGATTTTACACAACAATATAATTCAACTTATTTCTTAACAAAGTATCCGGTCTCTTTTTATTAACATACTCTTTTCAAACAATCTTACAAATCCTCTTAAATATACAAATGTTTATTAGTATTGTGATATGTTATAGAGGCAAATGACAGTTTGTTAACGGTGTTGAAGAGTATTTACTTTTGAAATGTAAATATTTTAGATATGTTTTTTGTTTATCTACTAATATTACATATGATGAACTAATGCATATTATTTCTAAACAACTTAAAGCTCGAAATTCAATACAATTATCTTATAATAGGTCTACTTATAATCATTTTATTGATAAGTCTGATGACAATGATTTTTCTTTTTTTATGAATGTTTTTCTTGTGATGACAATATGAAATTTTTACATTGTTCATTACCGAAGAATCTAGTGTTGGTAGTAGCTTCGTCATCCCAGAATTTCAACTTATCGAATCTCACATTTTACGCCCAAAAAAAGTAATTTTACAAACAATGATGATTCTATATTAATGATTTAAACAACATTACTGTGGATGGTGATAGTTATATTGATGTTAAGCGAAGATGTAATAATTCAAATGAAGAAGATGAAAATTCTACTATAAAGATGATGATGCTTCCCCTCGACATTTTGAGTATAAAATTCATGGTGACATTATTAGTTCTAGGTTCTTAAAAATATTTCAAAAGGGGAGTGCTTCAACAACAAAAAATAATTACCACTAAAATTAGATACCACGTGCTTTACATAAAGTTTTGAGTATAAAATTCTTAGATCATCAAAAGCTAGATTTAAGGCGTCATGTAGTAACGCTGGTTGTAATTGGCGTATCCGGGTGTACTCTTTTAAAAGTTCTAGTATATTTCATGTTAAATATTTTAAATCAGTAATACTTGTTCAATAACCAAACATATTTCAATATTCGTCAAGCAAACAAAAGTTATTAGATCATAATATTAAATATTAGCTAAAAGATAGTGGTCAAATACACCGAGGTAAGGAGATTATGAATATTATTAAAGAGAGATTTAAAGTTAACAAATCCTACGCTCAAACTTGACGAGGTAAGGCTTACACGCTTAAACTTCTAAAAGGATATCCATAGTAATCATTTTCACATCTTGCTATTTATTATTATAACTTGAGAAATGCAAACCTGGATACGGTAACCATATTGCGGTAGATGAAATGGGCGTTTTGAAATGTTGTTTGTCGCGATCGATAACGCAGTGAGTAATTTTTTGACTAATTTATTTTTAAGCAACAGCCGACCACCACCATCACCTGAAGAACAAAAAATCTCTACTATTTCTCTCTGCATTCTTTATCATTACCATCAAAATATCAAGTACCTTCATCAACCTCCATCTCTGTTTATCGGAAAAACGAGCACTTGAATCACCCTAAACCACTATTGATTTAACAACATCCTTCACCACACATCTCCACCGGTGAAAGCTTCAATGTCCTATATATCAGCTCTAGGGTTTATGACGGTGGCGTTTCCCCGCTCCCTCCCTTTCAGCCGCTGGTGCATAGTTCTTCATGTTGAGAGAGAAAGAGAAGGGATACAATGTCACAACCTCAAAACCTTATATAATTTAGTTAATTTTGACCCTTTTGTCACTTCAAAACGAGTTTAATTCCAAAATTCTTCAACAAATTTCTTGATTTTTCATCGTTTTTTTAGCTTTAGTGGCATCTGCTGGGTTGAATTTTCTGGAAGTTTTTGAAAATCCATTACCGAAATATAAGATCTCGCCGGAAACATTAATGAAGTTTCCGATAATCCGATGGTCAAATACTCTTCTGCACCAATGGAAGAGTATGAATAAAAAGTGATGAAGTTGAGTCGGAAAAAGGGAGTTGAAGAGGCTGACATTCTGACAAGGTGAAAAAATGGTGGAAGTGAGAACAAAGTGTTTGGAAACTGGGGTTCTTTATGGGTGAAATTTTTTATAAATAAAATTAAAAAAAAAAACAAATTGATGGTTGGGATTTAGAGATTTTTTTATATTCTCCATTACAAATTACTAATATAATTTATTTTTTCTTAATTTTAAAGTAGATCATTCTATGTAGGTTTGTTTTTTGTTATAAATTTATTTTATCGCAATAAATTTTTTACTTGCCTTTTTTTCGTTTTTTATCTGTATTTATTTTTTCCTTTATCGAAAAACTTTTAACTACTAACGCGTAAGATTTGTATCATCTAGGTTTTTTAAAACTTCTTTTTTTTTTTAATTTCGAAGAGGTTGATGTTACGATATGGTTTTATATTTGCGTTTTGAAAATTGGCCCCGTCGCAACATTACCCGTGCAACACGCGAGGAATTACAACTAATATGTTTAAATGCAAAACAATTATGTTTTCTACATCAAATGTTGAATTTAAGTTTCGGACTATTTTAGATACCGAATAGTGGAGGTGGGCTCTTTGGCTTTGGGATCAATAGGAAACTGAGTACAACCCAGGTACAACTAGAACCGGATATGAGCCGGGTCGGGTACGCGAGCAAAAAAAACCCTACCCCCTGAATCGAGCAGGTCGGGCATGGTACAAATTGGGTACATAAACAGGTACAATTTAAGGGTTTTTTTTCCTCCTACCACTTGGCAACGGGTATGAATTTGAACTTTGATAACAGCTATAAATTCAACCATTGGTTAAAGGCTATAAAAAAAGTATAACAGGACCTATAAATATTACTAAATATCAATCATTTTTTACACCAAACACAATCTTTCTCGAACATTCATAAAAACATTCTACTTGAAAAATGTTAAACATTTGAAGCGAAGACGAGGAGTACAGCTTGGCAACTTTTTTAGTGCATGTTCAGACCAATTTCAAGACTAACAAAGATGATATATAGGATCGCGTTATGGATAAAATTTGACGTGAAAATGGGTTATTCAACCGGGATGCGTATAAGAAAGAAATAACAACATACTAGAGAAGAATAAATGTAGAAACCGAAAGATTTTATAGAATCTATGGGTGATGGATGTGACTTTTGGAAAATCCTAACAGCGATTCTTGTTCAAGAATCTTGTGTCGAATACGAACAAGTTCATGTAAAACCGTTTGCTAAGTTAGCAATTCGGGAGCTTTTAATGGACAATTTAAGTTAGAAATTATATAATGTTAACTTTTCTTTAAATTAGAAATGTTTAATGTTAAGTTAATTTTAATTAAGTTAGGATTTGTTCAGTTTTAAGTTAACATTATATTAAATGTTGAAAGTTTTAATTCTAAGTCAATTTTATTTTTAATGTAGAAATCATTCAATAAAAAATAAAAATGTTAAATAAACATAAAATTTCTCATTTATTTATTTTAAATACTTTACAAAAATTAAATACTTTCACTAATAGAATATTTGAAAGGGGAATTTAGTACGATCTTAAGTTATTTTTATTTTCTACGAAACACTTAATCAAATACTAGTTATTCGTCGAATATGTCTGAAGATACTTCTTCTTTGATCGGAAATTGAAATTCATTTTCTTTCCACAAAACCAAAATAACAAATTCACGATAATCTTCGATATGCATAGTGGATATAAAATATGTCCCATTATGCCTGTCGAGTTCGCTTGTTGGGAGTGTTGACCCCTTTGTTGTTTAACCGACACATCCCAAACAATAACATAGTCAAAACCGGCTCTAAACGAGCACTACCACTTGAAGTGGATTCCCATGATGTGCTTACCTTTACGTTAGACCCATATTGATCCAAATAAAAATCATAAATTGATTGCAAACTAAGATTAAATTAATTTTTTTACTTCACTTGAAAATTGTGGATTGTCATCGTGCAAATCCCAATTGTCATTTATTTCATATAACATTCAACTCTCACAACATTTAAAAACATATTTAAAGTGATGGCACAAGTAAAACATGTAGTAGTTATGTAATTTTCTAAAAAATATTTCATTTGTGCTACCACTTGTGTAAACATTTGATTTTTATATTCAGAACTTTTTTAAATTTAAAGCCACTAAATATAATTGTGAAAGCACCAAAAAATAGGTGGTAGTTCTAAGTGTAGTATGACTTAAGTAGGTGTAACGAGATTGAAGCGTCTCTTGAATCATATTGGTTGGTTGTTAAAGTGGCTGAAAGACAGAGCTTCTTGAATCACGAATTTTATCATCCAATCCGGAACGCTGTTATTGTTACTGTCACCATCCAGTTGCGTTTGTTTGAAATCTGGATTACTTTTCAAAGCCTTACAAAACTTATTTGTGATGTGTTTATTTAAAGTCGTATTTGTTTTTAAGTTTTAGAGTTGGGTATTCAACCATATCAATCCACACTTATATATACTAAGGGGTGCTTAAAGAAACAGCCACAAAAAGTCTCAAATAGCTAGATTTTTTATAATGGGAAACCGGGTGCTACCTTTAAAGTTAGCCTAAGGATTTTGAAGGACTAAACTATGGTTAAGTGTGACCCAAGTTAGGGACTTCAGTCTTGTGACAGAGTCAAATCAAACAACACTAAAATGATAACATAGACTTTTTCACATCATAATCTATTGGGTCTAAGTAAGATGTTTTGATGTAAGTCCAAAATCAAATAACTGATTTGGCTAATAGATTCGTTAAATGGAAGGGTTGATGAAACCATACACATACTTAACAAAGTTACGAACTATTTGTTGAAACTGACCTTTCAAGAAGGTTGTGACCTTGTAAAATGGTCAAGATTTAGACCATACGATAAGTAGTTCGTAAAACATAAGTCTAGACCACATCACATCCAAAAAACAAATCTAAAGTTGTAATTGTATTAATGATAGTACTTAAGCTTCTAATAGGGAATTCTTCGGAACTTAACTGTTGCTTGTTGTTTAACACTCTCGTTTAAAGGACTTGGTTAGTGGTTGTTTAATATCCTTTCAATGATAAGAGACTATTTTTAATGGTTTATAGGCTCTTAATAGTTAAAATGTAACTTTAATGTTGAATGTTTAAGTGCTACCATTAAGATTTAACTTACTTTAGTAATTATTTTGGGACTAATACATGCTACTACTATTTTATACAATTGTTTTTATTTATATAATACTAGCTTCAGTAACTTATGTATTACATGGGTTAAATAAATAAAAAATTAAATAAAATAAAAATTTATGAATTATAAAACGATATTCTAATATAAGATATGATAGAAATTACGTACAAGTAAACACTGTAAATAAAAACATAATATTCCAACTTTTTAGACTTTTGTTTTTAAACTTATTTTTTGTTTTGTCCAAAATTTTTTTAAACAATTCGTTTCAAAGCAAAACATTTTAAAAAATATCATTTCTAAAAATTTACTTATTATAACTCACAGTTTTAAATTTTTTTGGTTTATAAAAACTTTACTCTTAAAAAACCAATTTTAAAATATTTTATATTTTTTAAAAAACATGATGTTTTAGGAAAATATTTTTTTATAAAAAATTATTTTTTTAGAAATAACATTAATAAAAAGATCTTTTTTTGATTTATTAAAACCTATTTTATTCCAAATAAAATAAATAATATTATTAATAATTAATGTAATTTTATAATAAGAAAAAAATGGGAAAATTTTGGTGATGAAAAATATGGTGTAGTCACATGGTCTAATAAAAGGATAACTAGAGGGACACGTTTTAACACCACATTACCATTCATCAATTTTTCTCATGTATCTCTCTTATTAGATATTTGCATTAATTACTAAGGGAATGGTTCAAATAATAAAACCTTTAAAATTAAAAAGTATAAAAAGTAATCTCAACTATCAATTTTATTAATCAATGCTTGATATTAATTTAGAAAATAAGTTTGTTAGAAGAGTATTTTATACATAGCCAATTTTGTTGAAATTTTGCACCCAACATAGATTTTTGTGTTTTTTCTCGTTGTTTTGTGTTTTTTAAAGGTGTAACCACTATTATGACCTAAGTTTGTATCGGGTTTCTTGATGACTTGAGGTTTATGTTAAAATGACTGTTGTTACAATGTGTTTTGATGTCCGGTCTTGATATTTGACCTCAAGGCTGAATTGCGGTCGCAAGGCATGGGATTATGCTTTTGTCTTTCAAATTGATTCATTCTTTCTTGCATTTCTTGCATTTGTCGCTTTAGTGTTTCTATTTCTTCATCCCGATATGATGATGACCCGCTTGATGGCTAATAACGAGAGATATTTTTTACTTTTCGTCCAACACCTCTTGTGTGACCACGTCTTTGTCCTAATGTCAACTCCAAACATTCCATCTCATTAACGGATAACTCACACGCCTCCATTTGCATTTGGGCGTATTGATTTTCAATTTTTGCCTGCAATTATAAAGAATTAAAATGAAACGCTATTAAGATTCTTATGAAATTTCGACGGCATAACTATTATAAAATAAAAAAAAAACCATGTTGTTTAATCATAAGCACAATATCATAAAATTCTCAAGTTTCAACATATGAACTAACAACTTCTCAAAACCAACGATTCTCAAATATTGATAGCATATAGACCATGTTTTTCAAATTTATAAACACAACTAACATAAAATTCTCAAGTTTCAACATATAAACTAACAACTCATCAAAACCAACAATTCTCAAATATGGATAGCATATAGACCATATTAGGTCAAAATCACCAAACACGATATATTATAAACATATGAACACATGATAATAGCATACTTAACATATTAAACTTACCCAATCTTCTTCTGCCCTCTGGTTGACCCATCATGTACCTTCACTGTAATGCGCCCTCCTCCATGTTTCGATGTGACTTGGGGTCCCGGTTTGTTGCTCCTAAAAACACTAAAAACAATATTCATAATATTTGAAAATAATTAATAATACATAGGATGTATAATATATGTTTTCTTATCTGAAGATATCGTCTTTGAGCATATGATTGACTACCATGCAGACTTGGATAGAGCTGTTTAGCTCTATTCGTTACGCCTTTTTGAGAAAGATGTTTATGTTGTTCACTTGAGAACAACTCAACCACCTGCTCCCATGACTCTTGACTTTGACCTTCAGGTGGATTATTGACAGCATGCTCAATATTATCATAGCATCCTTGACTTAAGAAGTGTAATTTCATGTTATATCTTCTGTCTCTAAAAGCTTGTTGGCAATCCATGTGGATTCCAAGTTGTATACCTTGCTAGTGGTCTGAGCAACGATGAGCTTCTAGATCAAAATATTCCTGCACAATAAAATAATTAGAAACATATAAAAGTTACTGCAGGACCAGGTAAGGGTACTTAACACTTAGTTTCACACTGAGGAGAGATCTTAGATCACTTAACAATTCAAATAGGGAACTGGTAACATAAAACAGATGATACTAAGAACACAAGTAAATTAAAGAGACAGAACTAAGAACAACACAAGAACACAAGATTGGTTTTCAAGGATGTTGTATATTGATCTCAAGTTCTTTTACAAGTGTTACAAAGCATAAAGATAATACAAGAAACTAAGACACTTTTATACTACAACCTACAACCGTCACTTACATGTAAAGACAGTTAGGATTTGACTAATCTAGACAACAAGATCAATCTACAGTCAAAAGGCAGATTGTCTTTTGACTAGTGACTATGACATGTCATAGCTCACTGACTTTTCCTAATACAAAAAGTCTACAGGAACAAGTAAGGTAAGTTACAAACAAAGACCATTCCTACTTTTTGATAAAGCATGAAAGTTTCACCAACTTATGTAAAGTAGGTGAACCACCAGAGCAGACAGCGGAAAGTGTGTCAGCTTTATCAAAAGTTGATTCAGAGAAAGCACATTTTCTCTATCCTCTGAAGAAATCAATCTTCACAGCTTCGGAAGGCTTTGTCTCTGAAGCTTCAGAAGATTTCATCTTTCGAAAGATGCTGGTCTTTGGATTCGGAAGATTTCACACTTAGAATATTTTTTCTGTTTGAGTGTGAAACTTTCGAAGTAACTCTTTCTGAACTGTTAGCTTCTGAAGATCTTACACTTAGACACATTTGAGAGTGTAAGACTTCCAAAGCTAGTTCATCTTTGTTCCTTAGTGCATGCATGGAAGACTTGGTTGTTCTGGCTTGATGGTCTCATAATCTTCAGATGATCTTAGAAACTCCCTCTAGGCTGATGCTACCAAAACAGAGAAGTTCTTTAGATTTTGATAGTCCATATTAGGATCCTCAGCATACCTCTTTTCATCATTAGGTCTGCATCCTTTAGATTAACATAGAACCTTCTCATGTCAAAGAGATCATGCAGAGGAAGATTGAGCATGTCTTCTGAGGAATAGACATGCATGCCTTCCTGATCTCTTATGACATACCATCTGTCTTGATCTTCATCATAAGACCATGACATAATTTGTCTTCCAACAGCAAAAGGCTCTACTATGATTGGATTTTGTTAAGAGACCTCTTCATGCACTCCCTCAAGATGCTCTGACTCATCCTGAGGTTGGGAGGTGGATGCCTTTCTTCTTTTTCTCTTTGAGGTTGATCTTTTGGCCATCATTTTTCTTCTTCCTGATGATTTTAACTGAGGGGACTGGTCTTGAGTACCAGGTTATTCAATTGAGTCCCCCTTAGTTTGGATCTCCTCTCTCACAGGTTCAAAAATAGAGAGATGAGGACCCTGTTGTGGATCAGAAGATGAAGTTGGCTGAGATGCAGCTCCAGGTTCAGGTTGTGTTGTCTCAGAGGGTTCAACCTTCAACTTAACTTCAGGTTGAACTGGACTTGGTGAAGAATGCAAGTCCACCAGCTCTCCCTTCTTTATCTTCTGCTTGATTACCCTGATATACTCATCCATTGTGATAGAGACATAGGCCAAGCCTCCTTCCGGAGAATCCATACAGCTTTAAGAAGCTCATCATCCTTTGTCTGTCAGTAGACTTCTTTTGGCTTTTGTGGATGATGACCCTTGACTTTGCAGCTTCTTCCCTTAATCTTTTCTTTTCAGCTTGTTTTTCTCTTTTAGCTTTTTCTTCCATCTGCTTATTGTATTCAAACAATATGTACTCAGATGGTAAGGGAAGAAGTGCATCTGCCTAATAGAGACCTGTGACACTCAGGTAGCTGATCATCTTTAGTCTTTCTTCTTCAGTTGCTACCTGAGGTTGTTCAGTGGCCACAGTCTCTTGCTCAAGACTTTCTTGAACTGGGGAGAGGACAGGAATGTTCTTGTAGAGTTTTTTCAGCCTCATTTCTTCCTTGTGCTTGAGGAGCAATGCTGCATCCTCTGTTTCCTTCATCTCCTTTGATAACTCTGTGTCAGCCAGTTCATTCAATTCATCTAAGGGTAGAGAGATGAGTTCATCAACATTATAGTTTCTGGTTCCCAGGTAGTTTAGCCTGGCTGCCCTTAACTCATCTTCCTGAGTGTTTAGCCTGGGGGCAGCCCTGATTGCAGCTTCCATAAACTCTGGGGAACCACTTGAACTCTCTCCCCTCATCTTCCTCTTCCTTTCTCTCTTCTCCTCCTCAATCTCCTCAGGAGTCAGTTTCCTTTTGCATTTGTCAACCACAGGCTTTGGTGACTCAAGCTGGAGAGAGCTTTGGCCTTCATTGCTTGGTTCAGCTGTCAAGCTGTGGCTAGAGAGAGGTTGTGAAACACCATCACCAGCTGGTGTTTCACTGAGGATAATGGGTGCAGAGGGAGATCCTATCTTAAGGTTCACAGGTTCAACCTCTGGGCCTTCAGTCAAGGTTTTCCCTTCGAAGCTAATCTCCAGGTCTACCTCAACATCCAGTTGACCAAAGATCTCACCTGCCAGCCTCTATCTATATAACTTTGATCTCAATTTAAACTCCTCTAGCACCCTGTCTTGGATTCTTTCTGCCAATCTTGCTGCTTGTCTGTTATTGCTTGGGTTGACAAGTGGCAGATCTACCAAGTTGATGCTCTCATAGAAACTCAGGTGTGAAATATTGAGAACTTCTAGTTGACCCTGAGCTCTAGAGATCAAAAGAGCTCTCCTATTACTGTCATACCCCCAACCCCAGATTGGGTTCTTAGAAGGGGCAGACATTGCTCTTGGTATTCCCTCCTCAAACAATTGTTGAATGAGCAAATGTAGATCACTGTCTAGAGGAGGTTGCTGAGTATGAACATCTGTAAGAGAGGATGGTGATTCCTCTATGTCCATACTCTGGGAAGAACTCCCAGGTTCTGTGATTGTCAGAATTTTCATCCCCTTTTTGGTAGCATCACCCTCTTGCATAGGTGAGCTGGGAGATTGATCCATGACATCCACAGGTTCTTGTGGACCTGGATGAGTTGTCCTCTTGGGTCTCTCAGCCAACTTGCCCTTGAGATCGGTGATCTCAAGTTGCTGGTCATTGACCCTCTTTTGTAAGATAGTCACCTGAGATTCCAGGTGAGCTATCTTTAAAACAAAATAGGTGTAAAGATGTGACAGTTTGTGCACCTTTTGTTGTAAACTCCCCTCATCTTCAGATGAAGAATCATTGGGGGATGAGAGAATTGTACCTAAGTCTTCTTCCTCACCACCAGTATGGGTTTCTTGGCTGCTGGATTTCCCCTGCCCAATGACAACTTCCAGAGAAGTGTCAAGAGGCTGGGTTGCCATGGTAGAGGTCCTAGTGATGTTATCACTTGCAAAAGTGATAGCCTCTGCCATATGGATTTCCTGAATAAGTTCAGGACTATCCACCTCAGTAGGGGGTTGCTGATGTGGGCTAGAGATGGGGGAAGCAGGAGTACTCATATCTTCTTGAGTGTAGGAAGAGAGGAGAGACTCATGGTACTCACTGAAGCCCAAATCTTCATCAGAATAGAAGTCAAGGCTAGGAATGGGGCGGTTTAGATCAAGAGGTTGGGGATGGTAGCTTTCCCCAGAAGGTTGATCACTAGAGTATTGAGACTCAGAGTGATGGCTTAAGGCTGTTTGTGGGGTTGTGAGCTCATCAGGCTGAGCATGAGGAACCTCAGCACTGAATGGTGGAAAGATGGGAGTGGTCTGCTCCTCAGGGGAAGTGGGAGCTCGAGATTCCACTTCCTCCTGTATGGGTTCTGATATGGGGGCCTGCACATGCTTAGTAGCAAGTGCAGGGGTTCGTTGGGATTTTCTTTTGTAAGTGATGGTGATGATAGGCTGTGTTTGAGGTGGTTGAGAGGTGGAGGGTGTTGGTTCAACACTAGCTGGTGCTGCTAGGTTTTCACCCTGAGCAATGAGCTCAAACATTTTTGGGACAAGGGTTGTTTCTACCCTAGAGAAGCCAACAGTTAGCTTCTTCAAGATTTTGAAGATGCCGGGCCTCATTTGTCCTATTTTAAGAATATTACCTATTCCCCTCAACTGTGGTCCCAACTCACAGTTGAGAATGTGTTGAACATACCTAGGGAACATGTAATACTCTAAGGAGTCCAAGTTTGCAAGTAAATTAGTATATACAAATTGAGAGCACCTAAACTTGACCCTATGTACCATCCTTTGGACTATAAAGGAAAGGTCTTCTGGAACTTGGTCCCATCCTCCATGCTTGTTAGAAAGGCTATGACTGACGACATGGAGGAGGTATTTCCATTGAGATGAGGCCTTCCCCTTCTTGAAGGTTTTGACTGAGAAGTCACCTTCATAGCCCATCTGCTGAAAAGAGTGGTTGACAGCAGATTTGGGAAAGGACAGCGCACCTGCTTCATCATCCAGCTGCAAATGGGTGTTTATGATGGTCGGAGTGATGAAAACTATCCTCCCCTGCACTATAGCAGACAATGCCTTCTCCCTGTCCATGGTGACCTCTTGACAGGTCCTCCAGAACTGAAGCAACTGATCCTCATAGAGAGGAGGATCAATTGTAAGAGAGGTGAAGTAGTGAGACGAAGAAAGGTACCTACACACATCTGAGAAGCTTGGATCCTTCTCGGAGTGTAACAGGGCAACCTGATTGTGTTACGTGTGTAGGTGTATGGAAAACTCAGGGTTGTTGCGATGATCAATATTGGCCATTTGAGGAAGCTTTACAGTGAAGAAAGGAAGAAGAAGATGAAATTTGGGGGTAATTTTAGTGTAAGGATCAGTGATAGTAAAGAGACGAAATAGAACCATTTGGAAGATATATGTTGTGGATTTTAGACAAAGTTATGACAAAAAGAATCCACAAGTGGGTCCTACTTCTGAAAAAGTGCGCCCAAAAAGTTAGTTTTCTTGAAAGTTGTAAAACTTCCGAATGCAATTTTGGCTTTAGAAGCTTTGTAGCAAAGCTTCCAAAGGCAGTTTTTGCTTCGGAAGATATTTCAAAGAATTTTGAAAATTTGGCTTCGGAAGAAGTGAATAAGTCTTCCGAGACTTAGTTGCTTTCCAAAGATATTTGTTCTTTGAATGCATTTAAGTGCTTATATACAAATTTAAGCTTCAGAAGATACTCCAAGAATTTTTTCCGAAGGTAAATCTTAGATAAGCTGTTAAATGAGCTAAAGACATAAATTTCTTCCGAAGGCAATTTGAGTTCTTTCGAAGGTAAATTTTCCCAAATCTAAGGAATATCAGTTAAAAGTTAGTTTTCTTCCGAAGAGAACTGGGCTTATGAGGTGATCTAATAGACAACTTAGGACACACAATTTTAGAAAATAAAGTTGATTAAGTTATTAAAGAAAATCTATTTAAATTTAATCATCCCAATAGCTGATACAAGATATTTAAATCTCTGTTCATCAAATTTCTTTATGAACAGATCAGCATATTGTTCATTTGTGTTAACTTTGATTAGTTTGATCAATCCTTTTTTAAAATTATCCCTAATCAGATGATACCTGATGTTGATGTGTTTAGTCCTTGAGTGCTGCACAGGATTCTCTATAATAAAGATGGCACTGTTGTTGTCTATGTGGATGGGAGTCTCCTTGAAGTTGAACCCATAGTCTAGCATCTGATTCTGAATCCAAAGCACTTGAGCACAGCAGCTTGCAACAGCAATGTATTCAGCTTCAGCAGTTGATGCAGACACACAGGATTGCTTCTTGCATTGCCAAGAGACTATCCTTCCACCAAGGAATTGACATCCCCTAGATATGGACTTTGCAGTCATGTTGCAGCCACCATAATCACTATCTATATAAGCATACAGATAGCCAGAAGATCAACCTCAAAGAGAAAAAGAGGAAAGGCATCCACCTTCCAACCTCAGGATGAGTCAGAGCATCCTGAGGGAATGCATGAAGAGGTCTCTCAACAAACTCCAATCATAATAGAGCCTCTTGTTGTTGGAAGACAAATTATGTCATGGTCTTATGATGAATATCAAGACAGATGGTATGTCATAAGAGATCAGGAAGGCATGCATGTCTATTCTTCAAAATACATGGTCAATCTTCCTCTGTATGACCTCTTTAACATGAGAAGGTTCTATGTTAGTCTGAAGGATCCAGACCTAATGATGAAGAAAGGTATGCTAAGGATTCTAATGTGCACTATCAAAATCTAAAGAACTTCTCCGTTTTGGTAGCATCAACCTAGGGGGAGTTTGTAAGATCATCTGAAGATTATGAGGCTGATGCAACCATCAAGCCAGAACAACCAAGTCTTCCATGCATGCACTAAGGAACAAAGATGAACTAGCTTTGGAAGTCTTACACTCTTAAATGTGTCTAAGTGTAAGATCTTCCGAAGCTAACAGTTCAGAAAGAGTTACTTTGGAAGTTTCATACTCAAACAGAAAAAATAATCTAAGTATGAAATCTTCCAAAGCCAAAGGCCAGCATCTTCCGAAGCCAAAGATGAAATCTTTCGAAGCTTCAGAGACAAAGTCTTCCGAAGCTGTGAAGATTGATTTCTTCAGAGGAAAGAGAAAATATACTTTCTCTGAATCAACTTTTGATAAAGCTGACACACTTTTCGCTGCCTGCTCTGGTGGTTCACCTACTTTACACAAGTTGGTGAAACTTCCATGCTTTATCAAAAAGTAGGAATGGTCTTTGTCTGTAACTTACCTTACTTGTTCCTGTAGAATTTTTGTATTAGGAAAAGTCAGTGAGCTATGGCATGTCATAGTCACTAGTCAAAAGGCAATCTGCCTTTTGACTGTAGATTGATCTTGTTGTCTAGATTAGTCAAATCCCAACTGCCTTTACATGTAAGTGACGGTTGTAGGTTGTAGTATAAAAGTGTCTCAAGTCCTTGTATTATCTTTATGCTTTGTAACACTTGTAAAAGAACTTGAGATCAACATACAACATCCTTGAAAACCAATCTTGTGTTCTTGTGTTGTTCTTAGTTCTGTCTCTTTAATTTACTTGTGTTTTTAGTATCATCTGTTTTATGTTACCAGTTCCCTATTTGAATTGTTAAGTGATCTAAGATCTCTCCTCAGTGTGAAACTAAGTGTTAACTACCCTTACCCGGTCCTGCATTAGAAGTTCCTTCTCCAGAATTCTAAGCCTCTAAGCTGGAATTTAAAGGCAATTTAGTTGAATCAGTATTATTTGTCATGCTTGTGCTGATAGGAGCCTCAATTATAGGGTTAGTCACCACTGGAGCTGAAGTAGTCTTCTTGGTTGGTCTTCTCAGCTCAAATCTTGGATCGGGATCTTCTGTTGATCTGTTATCTGTAGATCCTGAAACATTCTCACAAAACTTGTTAAAATAGTTGGTAACTAAATCAAGATCAAACAGCCAATCTGGACCAGAACCTTTCACACAGGGTGTGTGTTCATTGAATGTCACATTGGCTGACTCCTCAATGATTCTAGTTCTGAGATTGTATACTCTATAAGCCTTATCTTGAGAAGAGTATCCAACAAAGTGTCCATCATCTGATCTCTCAGCAAACATGGCTATTTGATCTTTGGTATTCAAGATGGTGCAAGAACATCCAAATGTTCTGAGAAAACCAATGAATGGTCTCCTTTTATGCCACAGTTCATAAGGAGTCTTACCATGTGTCTTAACCACTAAAACTCTATTCTGTATATAGCATGTTGTGTTGACAGCCTCTGCCCAGAAGGTGATAGGCAATTTAGATTCAGACAACATGGTTCTAGCAGCTTCAATAAGTGTCCTGTTTCTCCACTCAGCAACACCATTTTGCTGAGGAGTCCTGGGAGCACTATATTATCTTGAAATACCTTTTTCATCATAAAATGTATCAAGGATTTGGTTTTTAAATTCAGTTCCTTGATCACATCTTATGGTCTTGACCTTATGATCAGATTGATTCTCAATTTTCAGAATGAAGTTCTTTAAGATTTCAGGGGTTTCATCCTTAGTTCTAAGGAAAAACACCCAAGTGAATCTTGTGAAATCATTTGTGATCACTAAACAGTAAGAGGTCCTTCCTAGACTCATTACACTGGTGGGGCCAAACAGATCCATATGTAACAAGTGTAGGGGAGTAGTGATAGAGTTCATTTTCTTTGGCTTGTGAGACACTTTGTGTTGCTTCCCTTTCAGGCATACAACATAGTGGTCAGCACTTGTAAACTCTTTCTTTGGCATTCCAGTTACCAAATCATTTTTAATCAATTTATTCATGTTTTTAAAGTTTACATGGCATATTCTTTTATGCCAAAGGAAAGACTCATCACTATTTACTTTAGACAGAAAGCAAGAAACTTCTCCAGAGGGAGATGTTTCCTGCAGATCCATCTTGTACATGTTCCCTCTCCTGGGGGCTCTGAGCAGAATATGCTCTTGAGGAATGTTAACCCCGGGCTTGAGAACAATGCACTCATGCTCAGTAAAGAGCATGTGATGTTTTGGTCACAAAATTAGGACACACTCAAAAGATTGTATCCAAGATCCTTGATAAAGTTTACCTTCTTAATGCTGAGCTTACCATTTGTAACCTTGCCCCTGCAAGTAATGTAACCTCCTGCATCTCCTCCAAAAGCAACTGGTCCTCCATCAAATCTTTCAAAGTTTTGAAGTAAGGACTCATTACCTGTCATGTGCCTGGAGCAGCCACTATCAATGATCCACACATTTCTGTTTGCCTTTGGCTGTCCCTGCACAAAAAGAGATGATTTAGTTACATTTGGAAACCTAAGCCTCATTGGTCTTGGGCTTGTTAAAATGAGTTGAAAGCAATGAAACAGTAAGTGATCCTATGTTCAGGCTCTGAGGATCATTTGTTGTTGCTGATGAAGAATCTTCAGTCACACGGTCTTCCTTCATCTTCCACACCACCTTTGGAAAATTTGGCTTGACCTTCAAAGCTTCGGAAGCTTTTGCAGCTTTGGAAGATTTGGAGACTAGAACTTCGGAAGATCTTTCTTTCACTGTAGCAAGCTTCGGCACTTCGGAAGCATTCCTTTCTTCCGAGACCAAGTTTTCTTCCAAAGGCAATTTTTCACTTGCCTTCTTATTTATTTTGGAGCTTCCGAAGGAAACAGATTTTCCTTCCAAAGCTTTCTTTTCCTTCTTCTTCCCAGAATCCATCTCTTTGACCATGTGGATAGTACTTTTAGGATTGTAGATGCAATCCTTAGCCAGATGAGAAGTACTACCACACATGATGCAGTCCATTTGCTTCCTTCTGGGAGTCTTCTTCTTAGAGCAAGACTGAACTTGAACACTTTCTTTCTCCAGCTTCTTCTTCACAGATGATGCAACAATTTTCTTAGGGAGAGAATTGCTCTTGGAGGAGGATGGTTCAGACTGTGTAGCAGTGGTACACAGCAATTCAACCTTCTCTTTGCTGGAATGAGTTGGAACTGTACTAAAACTCCTGGTACTAGAGTTTGTAGTTGATTCCTCAGCCTTTACCACTTCAAACCCTGCAGAGATGAACACTTGTTTATGCTTGGAGTCAAAAGTGGCCTTGATCTCTTGAGCCTTCTTTGGTCTTCTCTTTTCTCTTCTGATCAAGTTCTTTCTCTTTGTCTTTGTCATACCAGCCTTCATACTCTCCTCAGGAGCATGGTGACCCTTTTTGGATTGACTATTTTCACTCATTTCAGAATCATCCCTCACCATCTCCTCTTCATCCTCTTCAACACTGGGGTCTATGAGGGGAAGCTCATCTTCACCAGTTCCACACCTTGGAGATCTTACAGATAATAGAGTGTGTGGAGGAGCTATCTCATAAGATCCCAGTCCCTGTTTATTCTGATAACAAACTTTTGCATGCAGAGATGAGGTTATTATGTTCTTGAAGGTCTCTTCTTCAAGAACACATTTTTCTGCCCTGGCTTTGCAGATCACAAGCTCAGCCTGGCATTCTGTCAACTTAGTAACAAGATCTTTTATTTGAGTCTTGTAGTTTGTTTGCTCATGTTTAAGAGTTGAAATTGTTTTCTCTAGATCTTCTATTTTAAGCTTATAATCATTTTCAGCTCTCTTAAAATCAGCTTTTAAAATGTTTAAAGACTCAATATCAGATCTCATTTCTAAGTTATAGGACCTGTATCTGTTTACTTTAGCAATACATTCAGCAGAGCAAAGATGTTCCAATACCTTGGATTCATCATGGTCAGCCATGAGTGCTTGATTTGGAGAAGCATCCTCAGCTTGGAAGCTCCAGTCAAAGCCTCCTTCTTCAACAGCAACTGTAGCTTGTTGTCTTGGCTTCGCATTCTGGTGCCCTCCTTTAGTGTAGTTTGGCCTGGATGATGCTTGGCCACCATTTGACTTAGTTGCCCTGCATTCTCTGGCAAAGTGTCCCATCTGGTTACAGTTGTAACACTTTACTTTACTTTTGTCTAGCCCAAACTTGCCACTGGCTGCATTGCTAGGAAACCTTCTCCCAGTCCTCTTGTAAAACTTCTGGGCTCTGTGAGTGAGAAGAGCCATCTGCTGGACTATCTCCATATATTCCAGGTCATCTGGATGGATACAGTTCAGGTCTTCAAGAGTGAAGAGAAAGTTGCCTGAACTTTCATCAGTAGAGACAAAGGCTTGAGAGGAACTTATCTCTTGGAAGGGACTTCCTTGGATGTAGCTATCTCTGGGTGTCTTTGGGAAGGTGATGAAAGGACCCTTTTGTGAAGTTTCAGGGTAGCAGATAAGATGATGTTGTGGTTCTCTACTATCCCTTTCACCCACATGAAGGGCTGAACTCTGGTGAGTATTGGAGTTACCAGATGAATTTTGCATGTTCATCTCCATCTAGTATCCACTGATTATCCCATACAACTCAGTAAGAGTAAGGGTCTTGAGGTTTTCTATCCTCTTAATGACCATACAATAATGTGTCCATTGTCTGGGAAGAGAGGACATGAACTTCCTAACAATATCCTTGTTCTAAATAGTTACTCCAACATCAGCCAGAGTATCCACAATCTCAACATACCTAAAGTATTGTTGAGTCATGGTTTCACCTGTCTTGAAGGTGAAGTTTTCAAATTGCTGCTTCAGGAGGTCCTTCTAGTTTTCCTTGGCTTCATTGGACCCTTCATACATCAATTTTAGTGCATCCCATAGCTGTTTAGCGGTCTTGCACTTCTTGAAACCTCTGTAGATGGAGTTTGGAAGAGCAGTTTGGAGGGCTGTCATGGCTTTCTGATCAATATCAATCATTTTCCAGTCTTCATCAGAAAAGTCAGCCCCCTCCTTTGGTATCATGCCACGACCAGCAGCAGCTGAAGAGGTGCATGGTACATGAGGTCCATTGACAACAGACTCCCACATCCTGGAATCTTAAGACTTGATGAAGCCTTCCATTCTTTGGCACCAAGTGTTAAAATCCTCAGGAGTGATCAGTGGGGACTTTGTCATAGTTCTAGTTTCCATATAAGCCTTAAAGATAGCTGCCATTTGAAGAGTTAAGTGATGTGTGAAGCTAAGAGGATTAAAGATCGTGATATCTTACGATCAAGAGCCTGGAATGCTCTGATACCAAATGCAAGACCGGGTAAGGGTACTTAACACTTAGTTTCACACTGAGGAGGGATCTTAGATCACTTAACAATTCAAATACGGAACTGGTAACATAAAACAGATGATACTAAGAACACAAGTAAATTAAAGAGACAGAACTAAGAACAACACAAGAACACAAGATTGGTTTTCAAGGTTGTTGTATATTGATCTCAAGTTCTTTTACAAGTGTTACAAAGCATAAAGATAATACAAGGACCTGAGACACTTTTATACTACAACCTACAACCGTCACTTACATGTAAAGATAGTTGGGATTTGACTAATCTAGACAACAAGATCAATCTATAGTCAAAAGGCAGATTGCCTTTTGACTAGTGACTATGACATGCCATAGCTCACTGACTTTTCCTAATACAAAAAGTATACAGGAACAAGTAAGGTAAGTTACAGACAAAGACCAATCCTACTTTTTGATTAAACATGGAAGTTTCACTAGCTTATGTAAAGTAGGTGAACTACCAGAGCAGGCAGCTGAAAGTGCGTTAGGTTTATCAAAAGTTGATTTAGAGAAAGCATATTTTCTCTGTCCTCTAAAGAAATTAATCTTCACAACTTCGGAAGACTTTGTCTCTGAAGCTTCGGAAGATTTAATCTTTGGCTTCGAAAGATGCTGGTCTTGGCTTCGGAAGATTTCACACTTAGAATATTTTTTCTGTTTGAGTGTGAAACTTCCGAAGTAACTCTTTTTGAACTGTTAGCTTCGGAAGATCTTACACTGGACACATTTGAGAGTGTAAGACTTCCAAAGCTAGTTCATCTTTGTTCCTTAGTGCATGCATGGAAGACTTGGTTGTTCTGGCTTGATGGTTGCATCAGCCTCATAATCTTCAGATGATCTTACGGTTACGATTATCAAATTATAAATAAAATACTATATAAATACTCGCCTCTAGAAAATTGGACAAGGATATCTTGAACGTATCAGGAACTTTATCCCAAGTGGGATAATGAAAAGGAACGATGGAAATATGATTTGATAAAACTCGGACAAATAATTAACTATTTTCTCCAACAGCTTTATACTGTTTTTCTGTATGATCAAATTGCACAGGAAGTGATTGGCTGTTGTTTGCAGCCCATTTCTCATATAAATTTAGATTTCTTCCTTTTGATCATTTTTTTAGCTGATGCTATATTGATATAAAAATTAAAAAGTTAGTAACATTTAAAATATATTCAATTAAAAGATATATATTTAAAACATTAACTTACATGACTGGCAACTAGAAGGAAGAGTATATCCATGTCCGTGGGGGTCCCGACCCCCACCGTCACCATCGTGTGATCCTACTACCTGCGAAGACATAACCTGCAATAATCAATCTGTGTTATCACTATAAAGATATTCATGTGACATTTTAATAAGAAATAGAATAAAGTGTTCTTAATACATACAATTAATCTGAGTTATCACTATAAAGATATTCATCTTCATCTACAAGATCATCATCGCTCTTGTCCATACTATCATTAATATCTAATGCATCTTCATCTTCTTCATCATCATTAATAAATTCTTCCTCATCTGAGAGATATGCATCTTAATCTTCTTTATTATCATTAATAAAATCTTCATCTTGAACAAGTAGAGCAACAGGCAACCAACTTAAGTCTACGACTAATTCACAATTATCATGCGCATATCTCTCATCGTTAATAACTCGTGCACTTGATTCACCAGCTTCAAAATTGCTATCGATTCCCAAGTTATAATCAGATGATTGACTGTCATGCAATACATCTATCTCATTAGCAGCACTAATACTAGGATGATCCCAAAGCTTTCGATGGTGAACATCTTCCACAACCCTCCAATTGCCAGTGGATTTAGAAGGATCTTCAAGATAAAACACTTATAGAGCTTGTGATGCTAAAATGCAAGGCTGGTCACCAAACCATTCACGACTAACATCGATAACAACAATGTTATTCTTTTTAATTACAGACCCCTTCCGTGACTTGTCAAACCATTTACAATGAAATAGTACAATGTTGTAGCCATTTATATACTTCAACTCGTAGATGTCTTCTAGTTGACCATAAAATCATGTACCATCTCTCCTACTGTAACAACACCGCTGTTTTGTGTAGTGCGTCTGATATCACGGTTGTGTACCACAAATCTAACACCATTGACAATACAAGCTATGTAAGAGTATGTGCACACGGGGCCATGTGCCAATGCCTTGAGTTCTTTGTCAGGAGACGTATTGAACTTATTATTAAGCCATGAAGAAAATTCATTTTTTACATCGCTTCCAAGGAATTCAAGTTCAAATTCGCTGTATGCGAAATATAATATTTATATTAGTTTATCATTATTTTAGCTAAAGTGAAACTAATAAGAATAATTTAAACTAAAAAACTTACGATATGTAGACTTTAAGTTCTTCACAGTTGTTCGGCACAAACCATTGAAATGATTTTTTAAAATTTTCACTGAGGGAAATGATTTTCTTCTTTGACATTGGTCGACACTATGATGAAAAGACAGAGAAATTCCTCTTTGGAATGCCAGGATCTTCATTCCTATCAGGATGGTTAAATTTGGTTTGAATACCCTCCAGATACATAGAGCAGAATGTCAATGCTTCATCTGCAACATAACCCTCTGCTATTGATCCTTTAGGCTTGGCTTTGTTTCGAACATAAGCTTTCAGCTTTTTCATGTATCTTTCAAAAGGATACATCCATCTCATATATATAGGCCCTCCAAGAATAGCTTCTTCAGGTAAGTGTAGAATTAGATACACCATAATATCAAAAAATGATGGAGGATATATTAGTTCCAAATTGCATAAAATATTAACCGCTTCTTTCTGTGCTTTACACATGTCATCAACATCTAGTGATCATGCACAAATCTTTTTAAATAATGTGCAAAGGTTAATAATTGTTGTTGAAACATTATCAGGTAAACCTGCATGAACCCCGATTGGTAGCAAACGTTGCATAAGAATGTGACAATCATGAGACTTCAACCCGATGATATTTGAGTTATTAAGAATCACCTTATTTTTAAAGTTTGATCCAAAACCATCAGGTAGTCTCACTCTTTTAATGAACTGATAAAATTTAGATTGAACACTAGGTTTGAAAGAGCAAGAAGCTTGTGGTTGTATGACCTTGTTGTTTTTCACACTTAGCCATAAATCTGGTCGTATTCCCAAATTTTTTAAGTCTTCTCTTGCTTTGTGTGTGTCTTTTGATTTTTCATTCATCAACAAGGTACCTACAAGCTCTCACATACATTTTTCTCGATGTATATAACATCAAGATTGTGTTTTAAATCAAGAGATGACCAATAATCCAGCTCAAAGAATATACTCTTCTTTGTCCAATTCAACTCTGACTCATCACGTTTTCTTTTCATGCCACCATGGTTGGGATGTTTACCCGGAACACGATCAGGAATATGGTTAAGTTGTTCTAATATTTTTGAATTAGTTAATGCTTTTGGATGCTTTCTTAACTCTATCTGACCATTAAACAACAAGCTTTCTCTCCATTTGTTACTTCTAGGTAAGAATCTTCTGTGACCGATAAATGATATCTTATTAGTTACACGGCACAAAGGTGTGTACATGTTACATGTCGCACATGCAAGATAACCTTGGCCACTCCATCTAGACAAGCTGCTACGAGCAGGATAATCATTAATGGTCCATAATAATACCGCACGCATCGTGAATACAGTTTCTATCGAGCATCTCTTATTTGTACTCCATCATTCCACAAATGCTTCAACTCATCTACTAGAGGCCTTAAAAAACATCTATGTCTTTTCCAGGTGATTTAGGACCGGGAATTAGCAGAGTCAACATGAAAGAAGACTCTTTCATACATAGCCGCGGTGGAGTGTTATACATTGTCAACACCACTGGCCACATACTGTAAGCTTGACTCATGTTACCAAATGGATTAAAGCCATCTGCAACTAGACCCAAGCGGACGTTCCTAGGCTCTTAGGCAAATTCAGAATGTCTCTTATCAAATTCTTGTCATGCCTTCCCATCTACCGGATGATACATAATACCATTTGTTGAGCGTCCAGTGTGATGCCAAATCATATCTTTTGCTGTGAACCTAGAACTATACATTCGTTTAAGCCGAGATGTCACACCCTCAAAATCCACCGGTGGGGTTCTACCACAAGGCGCGTGACAAACCAGGATCTCAGACACAGTTATATCAAACGACAATATATGCATTTTCAAAATAAGCGTTTGAACGTAAATCAGAGTAAAAAACAGTTTTCAATGTAATCAATGCGGAAGCGTAAATGTTTGTGAAACCATGAGTAATAAATGCGCAAAACAAGGGGCCCAATGAAAGTAGTAAATGTAAATGAGCTTGCTTTCAAATGATAAAGATGATGCATGAGCCTCAGATATATAGCCCTAGCCTTAAGCATGCCAGCGACCTGAGAAGACATGCTAAAGTGTGTCAACACAAGATTGGTGAGTTCACAGGTTTAAATCATTAAATATGTTTGAGTGTTTGCCTGATAAAAGTAAACAAAGGTATACCATAAGTAGCTAACCTATATATCGAGTTACTTAGCGCTTCGAACCGAAGCTGACTGTTTGTGAGTTGTTTTGCCTTCCGCCATGTCTTATCACAAAACAATGGCAAATGTCTAGGTCAATTAAACACCCGTTTAACCTCCAGTCGAGTTAGCACGACTAACGCGGGTGGGGTTTGTCAAACCCAGTAGTACTACCCATAACTACCTTGCTATCCCGTTATTAACGGTTTGAGTATGTAAGGACTTGCATGATAATGTTTGTGCTACAGTAACAAGCGATATACCAATAATACTAAAACCAAATAAAAATAGTTTGCATGCTTCTCCCCCAAAAAGGAAAGTAAGTAAAAGTGGGGTCGTGAAGACTCACCTTATATGCATATGAATGCATGAAGTGTAAAAGCTGAAAGCTAATCATTACCTAACAAATGTAGGTCCATGAGTGTATGTACATAATGGTCAAGATGAACCCCGTTGTATCCAAACAACGTACTTGTTAGCGCGTTCAAGAAATGTTTGACAAGTTTAACTTTTTGACAAAAGTTGACTTTTGTTTACCAAAGTTGACCGGACTGACCTGACGACCCGTTGGTGCCTCAAATAAACAAAAACATGTTTAGTCATGCTCAAATAGCTCAAATAATTATTCATATAAAGTTTCATGTTGGAAATATATTTTTGAAAAGTTTCTATTTTTGGAAAGTATGACATTGTTACACATGTGCAACCCGTTTAAAGATTATGAATAATACCACAAAAACCATCTCAATTATACATGAAACACATCCAAAAATCATCCATAACATGTTAACATAACCTAGATTCTTCATCATGCCCAAAGTTTCCTAATTTAAAACATAAGAACACAAGTTGCACATATATCATTCAAATCTCCTAACGTGTTCCTATTATCATTTCAATATCAATCACATCACCATAACATGTTCTACATATATAATACTCATCATTCATCACATCATGTCACAAAATTTTCCATAAATAGCAAGCATGTTCATACGATGCGTTTTTCACCATTTGGATATTCCCAATCCTTTCTTATGCTCTAAACATCATATAACAATCATCACATATCATCAAACATGCATAAATCATCATTTATAAACCAACTTACCCAAAAAGTTTCCTGTAATGGAAAGTACTCAAAAACCGAGCCAAAATCAAAAATTCAAAACATGACTGTTCATCCATTAGCATCAACTAACATCCTAGAACCATTAATTCAATCCAATTTCATCTAACTCATACAATTTCTACAAAAGCCCCAAATTAAAGTTTTCATTATAAGTAAGTCTCGTGTTTTGATCAAAACAACATAATTTCACAAAACTAATCCATACAAACATCATTATATTGAATACTAACACATAATCAATCATCAATTTCAATCAATTTCAAGTTTTGACTCCAGTTTGGATTTCTAGGGTTCATGTTCATCTTGATAATCAAAGAACATGAAATCAAACATAAAACTTACTTGTAATGATGCATAGATGCAAGCTAATACGTTTTTGATGCAAGAACAATCCAAAATCGTCATCAATTGCAAGAACGAATCAAGTGTGTGTGTGTGTTTTCTCATGTGTGTGTTAGAAAATGGTGAAGGGGTGGGTAAGGGGCTGTTTGTAGCTTAAAAGGGGATTAGGGTTGGGGTTGGGCTTTTATATAATTTTTTTTTACAAAAAAGGCCCCCGTCTTTTATAAAAATCATTTTAACGCTACGCGATTGAACTTTTTGTACACCAAAACCTCCAAATGCTCATATAATATCAAACAAACATTAATAACATGAAATAATATTTATTTTTCTAATTCAAAGGGATTTTTATAATAATTAGGCGTTAAAAGCCGAAAATGCGCGAAAACGCGCAAGTGCCAGAAAATCCCAATTTTCACAACCAAGCTACACATTTAATCATATAATCATATAACACATAATTTCACACCAATTATGATTGTTTGAAAACCATTTTGACAAATCACAAACGTTCAGGGATAGACGCGCGTGCAATCCGGCAATTCTCCGAATTACCATTACATGAAAGAATCGTGAATGTTTGTGCAATAAATGACGCATTTAAGTGAACAACATTAAATGCATGAATGTATGATCGGAAAACCATGCTCATGTTGATCAGAAAGTGATCGGAAAATGCCGGGTGTCACACGAGGAGTTAATGGAAAGTACCGCAATACTTTTTGTGGTATTTTTTTTCTTTTGTGTTTTTATCAACCCATCAACTCTCATTACAAACCGGATAATTTTTCAATTCTTCATTCTCTTTCCAAAACAAAGCAAAATCATTTATGCAAGCATGGATGGATTCATATCCTAACCCAATCTTTTTCAGCTTCTTCTTCGCTTCATAATGTGAGGATAAAATGCGATTTTCTTTTGGGAATGCAACCTTTAAAAACTCTAAAAGTTGATCAAACGAACTATTTGTCCACTTGTTGATTAATTTAATATGCATCAATTTGGCTAGAAAGTTTAAAGAAGACATCCAATTACAACCGGGGTATAACTCAGTGTTGAGCTCATTATAGATTTCATCAAATTCCGAGTCTAAACTATTTCCATCCTCATCTATGTTTTATTCATTCTATACGATAACATCTTCGATTGCATCAAACATCTCATTATTTAATGTATTACTTGCTGGAGGAGTACGTGTTATTATAGCAAATTGTTTTGCTGCATCAGAAGAACTAGAGACCTCACCGTGATAAATCCATTTTGTATAATGTGGAGCAAAGCCACGATCATGTATGTGAGCATTGACACAATCTCTACACGGGCATTTCGTTTTGCCATCACTGTCGACAAATTTCTTAACATACTCCATAAGGTTCTTAAGACCTTCTTAGAAAACCGGAGACGTCCGATTTTTCATTTTAATCCAACTTTTATCAATTGTCATATATGTTTCATACACATACATAAACATGAACATTATCATTCGATCAAAAGAATTCAATTATACATTATTACATATAAATCTAACAACCTACAACTAAATTCTATCAAAACAAAACGATTAAACAATACATTTTATCTTTGTAACAACATCCTCATTTAACCAAAACAATTCAATTAAACTTTATATCTTAACCTATAACATTATCATTCAACCAAAACAATTCAATTATACTTTTTGTCATATAAATCTAACAACCTACAATTACATTCTACCAAAACAACCAAACATTGTCTTATAAATCTAACAACCAACAACATCATTCAACCAAACATTATCATTCAACCAAAACAATCCAATTATACTTTTTATCATATAAATCTAACAACCTACAACTACATTCTACCAAAACAACCAAAAATTATCTTATAAATCTAACAAACAACAACATCATTCAACCAAATCTAACAACCTACAACTTAATTCTACCAAAACAACCAAACATTAAACATTCCATCTAACAACCAACAAAATTGTATCATCAAAAGTATAAAAACAAAAATGTTAACTACTTTAAAAAAATATATATTCAAACTTAAAAGTTTAACAATGATGATGGTTGGAACCCAAAAACGTTGTGTGGACTGCAAATCTTGGTGTTGGTGGCTGATATGGCGGCGGTGGTGGCCGATTTGAAGGCAAAAGCCACGAAGGAGGTGGTGCGATGATGGTGGTGGGTAGCTTCAATCTTGGGGTGGGAGGGCAACGAGACGAACGAGGAGGTGTGATGGTGGTGATGGACAGCTTCAACTTGAAGGATTGCAGGCTGTGATGCGATTGGGTGGTTTAAGGCTAGAATTTGGGTATTTTGGGTGAAAGAGACGAAGCTGATCGTTTTTGTATGGTGGATATTCGTCTGGACCCTATCGCGACGACAAGTTGTCGCCATAGGGTCTTTTAAATTATTTTATTATTTTTTTGGCAAATAATTGGGCAGAGTTACGCGCAGGACCTGAAAACCTTAAGGCGACGACATGTCGTTGCTATAGGGTGCATTATTTTATTATTGTTGTTTTTCTTCTTATTATTATTGTTATTATTATTATTTTTATTTATTATTATTATTATTATTATTATTATTATTATTATTATTATTATTATTATTATTATTATTATTATTATTATTATTATATTATATTATATTATATTATATTATGTTATATTATATTATATTATATATTATATTATATATTATATTATATTATATTATATTATTATTACTATATTATTATTATTATTATTATTATTATTATTATTTTTATTATATTATTATTATTCTATTATATTATTGTTATTATTTTTATTGTTATTAATATATTATTATTCTTATTATATTATTATTATTATATATTATTATTCTTATTATATTATTATTATTATTATTATTATTATTATATTATTATTATTACTATTATTATTATTATTATTATTATATTATTGTTATTATTATTATTTTTATACCTGTTTATCTATAAGTTTTATACATGAGTTCAAGCAAAACATGATCAATGAGTTTAAAATAACCTATATAGAAAACTTACAAAACATCCTTCGATTAGATGTGATACAAAGATTAGATAGAATGTGTCTATATCAAAGTATGCTCAGATTTATTAAGTTTGGGATGGCATCATGCGAAGCTGCTATAAGTATAACACTAATAAATACCAACAAGTTTCAAACGGATGATGGTGGGGCTCTAGCTGAGGCATATAAATTTAGAAGTCTGTTAAGAAGACTTATATTTTTAACACACACATGACCAATGTATTTTCTTTAAGTATGGATTCATGTTTTATGCCGAAGTCTATAGGTACTGTTGGGCATGATTTGTTGTACAGCAGAATGAACAAGAACACTACAAATAGTGATTAAACACCTAATTATTATAACATACAATGATTAAATACCATTGATCATAATTGAATCATTAGTAACATTTGATGTATGTAATCTACGTTAATCATCATAACTGAAGAAATTTGACATTGTTTAACACTCATTGATGATAGTTAACCTAAACGTGTGTAATTGATACCAAAATACCACAATCGAACATATTTGACTCTAATTTTACACTATATGTTTATAATTATAATTAATAAATACAATATCTATTATAATATAATTGTTACTTATAATAATTATAATAATTATAGTTAATAATATTAATAAATTTAATAATAACACCAAAATAATAAAAATAATAATATTAATAATACAACCTATGGCGACGACATGTCGTCGACATAGAGTTTTCATAAACGCGGGAACTTTTTCCTCCTAACAAAAATAATAATAATAATAAGACAGACCTATGGTGATGACATGTCGTCGCCATATGGTAGATAAAAAAATTAAAAAATCAATAATTGTAAAAGTAAATCTATGGCTACAACCGTTACCGACGACAAAGTGGCGTCGCCATAGAGTTGACCTACGGCGACGATTTGTCGTCGCTATAGGCATTTTATAGCCAAAAGTTCTTGGGACTCTATGGCGACGACTTGTCGTCTCTATAGGTCGCCTATAGCGACAACAATTTGTCGTCGCCATACGTTTTGTCGCCATAGGTCTGTTTTCTTGTTGTGCATCTTTGGTGAGGTTTTGTCCCACCATCCCGAGCGGCACAGGAGTGGCTTTGATACCATTTGTAACAAAATAAGTATGTACTAATTAACTTGTCACATAATATTTAAAATCATTTTTAGAATATTTTATTTAAAAAAACATAATAAATAGAGTTTGCATGCTATCCCAAAGATGTTTAAAACATATAAATATAAGGGGATAAAACTCATTTTAACTTAACACGTGCGTTTAAAAACAGAAAGTCCTTACTAGAGTGAGGTCCAAACGCGAGCCTAGTTACCTATCAATAGTTCTTCACGACATGAATAACCTTTATCATTTTATTATTCGGTTCAGAGTTGGCTCGGGTTGGTCGTGCGGTCAACTCTCAGTTACGTACTTATAATTGATTCACACGTACACAACACATTCATGCACTCATACTTTATTATTGAAGTAACCACACACAAATTCAACACCCACGATCCCACACACGTACACATGCTCACCAATACATGCATGGCCATGACCATGCATGCATCCCCATTCTTTACTTTAGATACTATAAAAAAAAAAAAAAAAAAAAAAAAAAAAAAAAAGCACACACACACACATATATATATATATATATATATATATATATATATATATATATATATATATATATATATATGGATCCATTCAATTGAAAACCATTATTTTGTAAAAAAACAAAAGAACCAAGACCAACCAATCAATTTTTTTTAAAAATATTTTACATTTATTTATTACAATAATTAGACAAATGGGTAGTAATGTAATTTGAAACTACTAATAAACTTAGTGGGCTGACATGATAACCGTTCCCTCCATTGTTAAATTGAATCCTCGAATTATAGCATCTGATGAACTACGATTGATTAGACAAAAGGGTAGTAATGTAATTTGAAACTACTAATAAACTTAGTGGGCTGACATGATAACCGTTCCCTCCATTGTTAAATTGAATCCTCGAATTATAGCATCTGATGAACTACGATTGAATAGCAACTCTCTGAAACTCAACTGTGAATATTCAATCCAGCAAATTAAACGTGCAATTTAACTTGCACAAGCACACAACAGGATTGCCTCTTTTGTTTGTTTGATTCCGAAGAGGTATTGTTATGCATAATGGGTCTGGTTGTTGTTTACAATCGGCATGCTTATTTTTTTTTCCAATTCATCTTGTGATCCATCATAATCATGCAACTTAATGGTGTTTTTGCAGACATAGAAGGTGAAGTCGTTTCGAGACCATCTGGCCTTGATAGAACCGAACCTATATTCTCTAATGAAAATGTTTTAATTGACGAAAGTCGTGCAACAAGTTCAAAAGATGTTCCCGGGGGTGTTAATCGTGCAATAGTTAATGACCAGGTTATGCATGATATGGACTCTAATGATAAAGTTGGGGGATTAAATAAAGGTAGATCATTTATGATATGTTGATGTTTGATTCTTCACGTCAGGATAAAGGCAAAATAGTGATGAGTGATTCCATTCAGCAAGTTGGTTGCAATTATAGTATGGAGGGTCATGTTGATAATGTTATGTATGAAGAATTTATTGATTCGTTGAGTTAGAGGGATGACATGGGTATAGTTCTATTTCCTGATTTAAAGTTTGGTTATGTAGACAAACTTGTACAGATGATCTTGATATCAGAATTTTGTTCTTCTTTCATAAGAGTCTAATTTAAATCAAACCAATATGATTTTAGTTCAACACGTTTATAGTCGATTCATTATGTAAGAAACCGAGGATGCACGTTAATGGAAAATTTCCAAATGAATATTAAGGAAAAAATATGTTATGTGCATTAATGCATAATTGTAGTAGTGCCACTAATGTATGCACTATTACCGATTAAAATTTTCATTAGTGAAAAATAGATACTAAGGAATTAATTATAAAAAGTAGACCCAACAAATAACAAAATAAACCAAACAAGCACATCATCTCCTTTGAATAATATACGCACATTGTTACATTATGCATTAATGCATAACTACCAATACTTGCACCTCACACAAGCCCACTTTTAACCATACTAATAACAACCCGTTTAAACTTGAACTTGCTTTGACATGTTACTTAGCTGCGTGAGTAGTGACTCGTTCATCTTGCCACCTGTAGTTTACATCAACTAACAAGTGTGGTTAGTTTAAATCATATTGATCTAATTATGGTCATGTACCGGCTCAATAAATAGTGATATTGATCGCGTGATAATAATTCAATGTTTAATTGATCTAATTATGTGATTTTACATCATGATTAGTGTTAAACAAGTTCACTTTGTTCGTGGAATTATTCAATAAAAATTTATGTTTTGATTGATTTAAAAGGTTTGCTTATAAATAAAGTTGTTTGCTTGATTATCAGTTTTCGGTTTCCTTGCATCGTGAACTCATTAAGACTAGTAAGCAGTTTGATATAGGTAAATTGGTAACATTGTGAATGAACGAATCTTAAAAGCTTGTTTCTTTGTTGTCACTTTAATCAAAAGCTAAGATCTTAAAGTATTATTTCTTACAAACCCTAGATTAAACACACCAATTGTTGATCTTGCATAATTGAAAACCCGAAAGTGATTGTTTTCTCATTATTTATTAAATTCATTTCAAAGTTTATTGCTTTTTGGTACTTGTGTTATTCAATTCATTTAAAGTTCCAATTTTTAATTATAAAGTTTATATCTTTTGAGTAATCGAGTCATATTGTTAAATATTTTTCACATATTCCCTGCGAAGACGACCTTACTTACCCTTACACAATAAAGGTAGCTAAGATCGATACAATAACTTGTTTTTTATCGAGTCTCGACAACCAGATCAGATATCAACATCTAGTTTACATCAACTTACAAATCTAGTTAATATAGGTCATATACATCTAGTTTACATCAACTTACAAATCTAGTTAATATAGGTCATATCAATCTAGGTGTGCTTCCTGTGATAACTGAATAAATAATGATAACAAAGTATTCAGACTTGTAAAAATATTTTTTTTTTTCAAAATTGGCTCCTTTAATGATGAACATAAGGAAGCATAAATATGCACACATGAACATATGCATATATGCACATTTTTTAATGCATCTATGCACATTTCTTCCATACGCATATATGCATGATTTTAAACTTTTTGTACATATGTTATTTCAAAATGACGACCACAATTCGACCTAATATGGATGGAAAGTTGGACGACATTTTATTATTTATCTTAAAGTTTTAACTCTTTAATTTAATAATACATTTTCTAATTTCATTTATATCTTAGTTGTTTTTTGAATAAACTCATTTCCTTAACTAATCAACTAGATATGCATTCTTTATTTTTCTTAAAGGTTTGTATATTCATTAGTGTTTTACTTATTTGAGTTATTGAATGCAGGTATTCATATAAAATTACAAAAAAGTCTTTGGTGGTCAACGAACAAGAGGATTAGTAGAATGTTATCAAACGAATAGTTTCGTCATCGAACTTAAACGTTTTTTTTTTCCAAAGTAAAACCGGTTTAATTTCTAACAACCTCATGTTTAATTATGTTTTTTCTTTTGTGTAATGAAACAAGGAATACAAGTAGGAATAAGTTTTAGAGATTTATATGCATTATGTGCATACTAAAAGGTTTTATAGGTAACGGAAATGTGTTTTGTTTTTTAATGATAACTATATGGTTAGGTGTAAATATAAAAGCATGTAAAAAAACAGTATAAGCGAAAAAAAGAATCGAGAATTTCTTAAATCTTCACACTCATGACCCTTTACATAAAAAATGATTCAACTAAAATATGTTAAAATTTGTTTCGTTTGAAAATGAACTTTTTTAAAATCATTGAGAAATACAATAGATTTTATATATCTTAATTAGCGTTGGATAACAAAAGTAAAAAGAATTTTGAACTATAATAAATGTAAGCTTATTGTCTCTCACTATATGTTACAAAGATTTTTTTAATATAATATAAATGTAAAAGATTTTATTAGTGTATTGGGTTTGGAGTCAGTTTTGAAAAGACAAAAGTGGGCACAAGTTAAAAAAAGAAATATTCGAATGACGGTTTATTTAATTGAATTTGAATTACCAAAATTGCCCCTGGTTCATTCAAGTCCGTCTTTCCTAATAAGTACAAATTTACGAATTTGCCCTTTAAATATCATCCATTGGATCATTAAATCTAAAGTCATGATTGGTTGTTTTAGTTTTTTACAAAATATTAGTTCTCATTTGAATGTCCCTCTATATATATATACTAGCTTTAGTAAATCCGTGTATTACACGGGTTGAATAAATAAAATATTAATATAATATAAATTAATAATTATAAAATGATATTCTAAGATATGATATGACTGAAATTATATATGAGAAATGACTATAAATAATAAAACAGTGATATCAACTTTTTAAAATTTTGTTTTTAAATTTTTTTCCACAAAATAAATATTTTATACTAAAACAAACCGTATAAAAATGTCATTTTTAAAAATTTTCTTATTATAACTCCCAAATTTGATTATTTTTTGTTTTTATAAAATTGACTTTTTAAAAATACCAATTTTAAAATATTTCGTATTTTTAAAAAAGTTTTATGATTTAGAAAAATTTATTCTTTTATAAAAAATTTATTTATTTAGAAATAACATTAATGAATAGATTTCTTTCTTAATTTATTAAATCTAAAAAAATATTAAATAATATTATTAATAATTAAGGTAATTATTTAATATGAGAGAGAGGCGGGAAAATTTTGGTGAGGATGATTATGGTGCTGCCACGTGTCATCACAAGTTACTCTTATATTAGAGTATTAGAGTATAAAGATAAAGATATCTTTGATGACCAACACATACAGAATCCCAAACAACATACGCACACCACACACATACTCGCGCCTCTTTTCTAACCCACACACACAATACAAATACAATAACATGGACAAAAACATCATGCCCATATAATTCACACACACCACCGTGTTCTTACTTTGGCTAAGAATGCCCTCACCCGCACTCTCGATTCAGCCGCTTGCACCTGTCACGACACAACCCTCAACTGATCGAAAGATTATAATCTATTTTTTTGATTCAAGACCTATCTCCGTGCATTACAGTGATTGGATTCGAACCCTAACACGAAAACGTAACATCGATCAACAACTCATTCATTATTAACCGAACATGATTATACCGAGTATTCAAGGGATGATGATTACCTGAGATCGATGTCAAAAGTTTAGAATGATCCCTTGGAACTGTTTCTATCGACGGCAGCCGCTAAAGGAATCGAACAACAATGAAACGTGGGGAGATGTTCACAAATTTACCAAACTTAAATTAGTTTTGAGAAGTTTGATGCATTGACACTTCTAGCCCCTTGAAATTTTGCCTTTATTTTTATTTCACCCTTAACTTTTCTTTAATCTCCGTCCCGCTATCCTTTAGGTTCGTGGTCGATTCATGTAACTTTAAAAAAAAAAAGAAATGGGGTGTTACAAGTCTACCCCCATTAAAAAGGATTCGCCTATAGAATATCTTAGGGTAGTGCTTCTTCATTTCATCCTCATATTCCCAAGTTGTCTCTGATCCTTTTCTATGCTTCCAGAGCACCTTCACATGTTTAATAAGCTTATTTTGTAACTTTTTCTCCTTTCGGTGAACTCTGGCAATAGGTTCTTCAATATAATTCAATTTATCATCGATTTCAATATCATTGAGTGGCACATGGGCAGTATCATCTGCCAAACACTTTCAGAGTTACGAAACATGGAAGGTAGGATGAATACCATTGAATTTATCAGGCAGTTCAAGTCTATATTTAACTTCTCCAACACGAGAGCCAATATACGAAATGGCCCAAAAATCTAGGACTTAGCTTTCCACGTTTTCGAAATCTGATGATACCCTTCCATAGGGAAACTTTCAGCATGCGTCTTTTATCCGCGTATGACTTTTGTCTATCTTTAGTGGTCTTCATGAAGGCTTTATCTTGTCAAGCTTTTCTATCGTGGCCTCAACTACTTCTGAACTTTCGAACTCCTTTAGTCCAATATCCCCCAAACATAATGGTGTCCTACATTTCCTTTCATATAACATTTAATAAGGAGGAATACCGATGCCTGCATGGTAACTGTTGTTATAGGTGAACTCAACTAAGGGTAACTGATCGTCCCAACTGCCTACAAAGTCAATGATGCATGCCCATAACATATCCTCCAATGTATAAATGGTTCTTTCGGATTGATCATCTGTTTGAAGATGATATGTCGTGCTAATGTGTAATCTAGTCCCCATCTCTTTATGAAACTTCTTCCAGAACTTTGAAGTGAATTGCGTGTCCCTATCAGACACAATGAATACCGGCACCCCTACGTAAATCACACATTGGTCGTGGACAGGAGAGATTCCCGGTTCATAAGGAATGTTTGGTTTTTAATATCATTAATGCGTTTTGGGCGTATTGGCTATGGATGAGAGGAGAACTTCACAGTTAAGTGTGCTCAGGTGGCAGCAATCCAGAGATGGGTGACCCACTAGGAAGTTTCACCCACGCAACCAAAAGCAAATTCGTGACCTACTTGTGGCAAAGCGGACAATATTGATAGTACGAGGGGCCGGATGTTACAAATGGTATTAGAGTCAAGGTTAGGCCAGTATGCAAGCGAGGACGTTGGTCTCCTAGTGGGGGATGATGTAACATCCCACATCGGTTGGGAAGCAGAACCGAAGTCTCATTATATAGGGCTAGATTGTAAGGCCCCGTTCCCAAGACGCTTACAGCTGGACCGTCATCGCATAATATATTCAAAATAAACATTTCTTTTGCAGCGGAATTTTAAAACTTTTATTAATAATTAAAACATGTTATCTCGTTACATAAATCATTTACATATCAAAATACAATAACATGTCAAAATGTGGATGCCAGTCTTCAAAACACTCCCAGTAGCTTATGCATCCATGCCTGCAACTCCTCAGCATCAACAAAATACCTGTCAACTATTACGCATACAAAAAGTCAGCGATGCTGAGTGAGTTCTAGTTTTATAAATAAAATACTTTACTTTCGTTAAAACATAACCTTCGAAATCGTATGCGATCATACATCATACGTACACATTGATAATATTTATTATTATCTTCATCATTGTTCATTACGTATGTTTCGTACATTCATCATTATCTTTCACTGCAATCTGGATCCTGTCTCATGCAATACCCCCGACTCATGTCCGAAGACCGATACTGTGTCGGGGCCTGTAAACAAACCCCTGCGTCATGTCCGAAGACCGACACAGTACCGGCGTACGCGACAAGGACCCCCTTCGAGTCACGAAGACTCCCTTCGAGTCACGAAGACTCCCTTCGAGTCACGAAGACTCCCTTCGAGTCACGAAGACTCCCTTCGAGTCACGAAGACTCCCTTCGAGTCACGAAGACTCCCTTCGAGTCACGAAGACTCCCTTCGTTCTTTACGTTCCACTTTTCATTATAATCGTCTTTCACTTCGTTACATAATACTTTACGTTCAATCAAACATCAACCCACGTAAAGCCATACATCATACATAACATATAATAAAACATAATACATACGTTTTGAAAATCGTTTAACGAAGAAAGACAACACACCACACACACAACATAAACCACAACACAACATCATGCAGAAGCCACCATATCCCAACGGGACCTATCTCAAACATCACCTCTTAAAGCCCCTAAGAAATCCCTAAGTCTAAAACTAGGCACAACATAACATTCTAGGAGCATCAGCAGAAAATTCTAAGTATAAATAGCCTGGGCGCATCAGCACTATTTGGGCGCATGAGCCCTGTTCGGGCGCCTCAGCACTATTTGGGCGCCTCAGAACTTAGTCGCAGGAACACTTCTGGGCACATGGGCACTATGCGGGCGCACCACCCATACTTGGCCATTTCCACACTTTCTAGGCGCATGAACCACTATTTGGGCGCACCACCTTTGGGCGCATCAGGACCCTTGGGCGCATGAGCAACACTTAGGCTCATGGCCAACTTTCTGGGCGTGTGGGCACTATGCGGGCGCACCACCCATACTTGGCCATTTCCACACTTTCTAGGCGCATGAACCACTATTTGGGCGCACCACCTTTGGGCGCATCAGGACCCTTGGGCGCATGAGCAACACTTAGGCTCATGGCCAACTTTCTAGGCGCATGGGCACTATGCGGGCGCACCACCCATACTTGGCCATTTCAACACTTTCTAGGCGCATGAACCAATTAACCACAATTCAGTTAGGCGCATGGGAACATTCTAAAAATATCTAAACTGCCAAAAACACCCGAAAGGCATTCTAGCACTACCCAAGCATAGATCTAACATTCTAAGGGCATCTAAACATCCTAACAACAATTCTAACCACTAAACCACAACCAAACACACAACCACAACAGATACGGTCGAACAACAACAAGCATAACATTCGGTTAACTTTCAAAAACGTTTACCCGGTATGCATAACAACCCCAAAGCTTTAAAATCTGTAAAAGAGGGGTCTAGAAACTCACCTGAAGCAGATCTTCAACCAGGTACTTCCACCTGCGATTTCAGCTTCAAATTCCCGAGAACAACTTCTACTACATCAAGAACTTCGGTTTAGGACTTAAAACCCAATTGAAACCGAACTCGTGTTTAAGAGAACTCACCTTAGCAGCTTCTTCTTCCTCTTTCTCCAAAAACCCGAAATTTCCTTCTTTTTCTTCTTTTGCTTCTTCTGGCCGAGAGCAGGAAAGCAGATCCCTGCTTTATGGGCGGCCATACCTCTTATATTATTAAAATAAAGAAGTTTGTGCACTTTTGCACTTTGCCCCCTTCAACTTGTGTCCATTTATTTTTCTTTCTGAATACTTTTCTTTTCGTTTTCTTTTTAATAAAATTCGGGGTGTTACAAGTCCACCCCTCTTATATAGGTTTCGTCCCCGAAACATGTCACTTCTCGAACAGTCACGGGTAATGCTGTCTTACCTCTTCCTTGTTCTTACACGTAGGCTTAGTCCCCTTCTGGGCTCCACTGTAATCTCACAGGTGGAACCATCCTTCAACTTATCCCTTCTTTCTCTCCTATTAGAAATGACCCTCAGTTGCTCCACATAGTTGAATCGTTCATCAATCTCAGTATTCTCTAGTGGCACGATCACATCCCCATCAGTTAAGCACTTTCTTAGACGAGATACATGGAATGTCGGATAACTCCACTTAACACGTCGGGTAGCTCCAGTCGACATGCCACTTCTCCTACCTGAGCAACAGTTCAGATTAGTTCTTTACACCCAGTATTAGCTTTACTCGCTTTCTAAATCGAGTGATCTCCTTTCCCAAGACGAGACCTTCATCGTTACTCCACCGCCGTAGATCGGCACCGAACTCCTTTCGGGCTCGATTGCTCAAACCTCCTTCTTGCAACACTTGGTGTTTGCTTCGTAGGCTACTAGCCAATCCTTTCTAAGGCGCACGTCTATCCATCCATGTCTGTCCTGAACAGTCTAACAGGAAACACGCGCTCTCTCAATTTTATCGCGCAATCTTCTAGGACATCCGGTAACCTAGTGGACTTACCAATAGCAATTTCTACATCGAACGACGCATCGATCTTCCTACTCCTAACGTGCACTTATCACAGAAGGCAGCATGAATGAAACTACTACTAGCATCATAAATCAAGCACAAGACACAAATTTAAATTTACTAGAAACGTACCTGACGTCGCGGCGAAGTCCGCTCTAGCCTCCTCCTGGTCGTAGCGAATGCTCTGACCTTCATCCTCTGCCATCCTTCCTTGCACCGGAGCTCTGTGCTCTCGACTTCTTGCAGTCTCTGCTCCTGTGTCCACTCTCACCACACCTGTAACATCTTATTGCACGACAATCCCTCGCCAAGTGGCCCTCCTTTCCACACTGAAAACAGAGATTTGATCCCCGCTTACATTCTCCTGCATGCTCCTTCCCACATTTCTTGCATGCCCTCACTTCCTTTGTTAACATCCTTGGACCATCCATCCTTACCTTCTTACCACCAGCCTCAAATTCACCATCATCATCATCCCGCCTTCCGTTCCCACTCTTAACATAACTCCGCTCTTCCTCCTCATCCATCATCGCCACCACCTCTCGCTCGTCATACAGCCTCCACGCCAAATCAACCGCCGACCCAAACGTGCTTGGTCGGGCAGCGATCAGGTGTTTATGGATATCTACTGGCAGACCTTGAATATACCTCTTGATCTTTCATGACACAGGCGTCACTTGATCTGGCACCAGCCTTTCCATCTCGTTGAACTTCGTGGTGTACTGTTGGTGAGTCATCGTTCCCGCCTCTAGCTGCAGGAACTCCCTCTCAATTTTTTCGAGCTCCCTGTGAGGGAAAAACTCCTCGATTACCAACCTCTTCAGCTCATTCCACCTCATCCTCCCGATTGCTCTGGTTCCCTCAGCCTAAACAATATTGTCCCACCAGTACAAGGCTGAATCCACAAATGAGTGGGTAGCAAACTTCATCTTCTGATCCTCGCGGCACTCGCTAATCTCAAGTACCGCTTCCATTTCTCTCACCCAAAGTTGTGCAGGCGCTGCACTCCCATTTCCATCAAACACAGGAGGCCTACACCTCTGGAATGCTCCATAGCTGCATCCCTTCGCAGTCTCCTGCACAGCTTCCTCCTCCTCCTCATCGTCACTGGAGACAACCATGTCAGTCTTCGGTTGCTCTTTTCCCCTTAAACCTCTAGCTTTACCTCCTACTCATGCGGTTCTCCTCTTCTCACTCTCCTTCTTCTCATCCTCCTTCATAGCTCTAATGACATCGGCCACTACAGTCGGCAGAATCATCTGCGTGACCTGTTGGACTTCCTCTGCTACAGCCTCCTTCATTGAGGTTCTCAGATTAGCACTCCCATCCTCACCGTCCTGGTGACGAACCGCTGGCTCATCAGGAGCCGTCTCAGTAGTCTTAGCTCTACTCCTCGTGACACGCGGTCTAACACCACATCCACCATGACCACCACCACGCGAAGCCTCAGAAGACCTACCACCAGCCATCTAAACACTACAAGATTCAAGCACCAACACGGTCAATCAAGGTAATAGCTCAAGTTATGTCAAGTATAGTAAGTCCCTAATCACAGTGGCCAGTTGTGTTTAGCCACTTACTTTACTCTTCATTTCGCAAGCATTTCCTATCCTGACTACATCAGTACCTAAATCTACACAAAAGCACACAAGTCACATAACATGCGCACATAATACCGATTAACATTTTACTTATATAAAACCTTTACATAAAACTTTTACATAAAACTTTTACATAAAACTTTTACCTGCAGGCATGTAGCTACTAGGACTGGCATCCTTTCCTTTCGTCCCATTCTCAGTTTAAGATTAGGTTATTTTTGAAAATATTTACCCAATTCTCTTAAACTTTAGCTCTAATACCAACTTGTAAGGCCCCGTTCCCGGGACGCTTACAGCTGGACCGTCATCGCATAATATATTCAAAATAAACATTTCTTTTGCAGCGGAATTATAAAACGTTCATTAATAATTAAAACATGTTATCTCGTTACATAAATCGTTTACATATCAAAATACAATAACATGTCAAAATGTGGATGCCAGTCTTCAAAACACTCCTAGTAGCTCATGCATCCATGCCTGCAACTCCTCAGCATCAACAAAATGTCTGCCAACTATTATGCATACAAAAAGTCAGCGACGCTGAGAGTTCAAGCTTTATAAATAAAATACTTTACTTTCGTTAAAACATAACCTTCGAAATCGTATGCGATCACACATCATACGTACACATTGATAATATTTATTATTATCTTCATCATTGTTCATTACGTACGTTTCGTACATTCATTATTATCTTTCACTGCAATCTGGATCCTGTCTCATGCAATACCCCCGACTCATGTCCGAAGACCGATACTGTTCCGGGGCCTATAAACAAACCCCCGCGTCATGTCCGAAGACCGACATAGTACCGGGGTACGCGACAAGGACCTCCTTCGAGTTACGAAGACTCCCTTCGAGTCACGAAGACTCCCTTCGAGTCACGAAGACTCCCTTCGAGTCACGAAGACTCCCTTCGTTCTTTACGTTCCACTTTTCATTATTATTGTCTTTCACTTCGTTACATAATACTTTACATTCAATCAAACATCAACCCACGTAAAGCCATACATCATACATAACGTATAATAAAACATAATACATACGATTTGAAAACCGTTTAACGAAGAAAGACAACACACCACACACACAACATAAACCACAACACAACATCATGCAGAAGCCACCACATCCCAACGGGACCTATCTCAAACATCACCTCTTAAAGCCTCTAAGAAAGCCCTAAGTCTAAAACCAGGCACAACAGGCGCATCAGCAGAAAATTATAAGTATAAACAGCCTGGGCGCATCAGCACTATTTGGGCGCATGAGCCCTGTTCGGGCACCTCAGCACTATTTGGGCGCCTCAGCACTTAGTCGCAGGAACACTTCTGGGCGCATGGGCACTATGCGGGCGCACCACCCATACTTGGCCATTTCCACACTTTCTAGGCGCATGAACCACTATTTGGGCGCACCACCTTTGGGCGCATCAGGACCCTTGGGCGCATGAGCAACATTTAGGCTCATGGCCAACTTTCTGGGCACATGTGCACTATGCGGGTGCACCACCCATACTTGGCCATTTCCACACTTTCTAGGCGCATGAACCACTATTTGGGCGTACCACCTTTGGGCGCATCAGGACCCTTGGGCGCATGAGCAACACTTAGGCTCATGGCCAACTTTCTGGGCGCATGGGCACTATGCGGGCGCACCACCCATACTTGGCCATTTCCACACTTTCTAGGCGCATGAACCACTTAACCACAATTCAGTTAGGCGCATGGGAACATTCTGAAAATATCTAAACTGCCAAAAACACCCGAAAGGCATTCTAGCACTACCCAAGCACAGATCTAACATTCTAAGAGCATCTAAACATCCTAACAACAATTCTAACCACTAAACCACAACCAAACACACAACCACAACAGATACGGTCGAACAACAACAAGCATAACATTCGGTTAACTTTCAAAAACGTTTACCCGATATGCATAACAGCCCCAAAGCTTTAAAATCTGTAAAAGAGGGGTCTAGAAACTCACCTGAAGCAGATCTTCAAACCAGGTACTTCCACCTGCGATTTCAGCTTCAAATTCCCGAGAACAACTTCTAAAACATCAAGAACTTCGGTTTAGGACTTAAAACCCAACTGAAACCGAACTCGTGTTCAAGAGAACTCACCTTAGCAGCTTCTTCTTCCTCTTTCTCCAAAAACCCGTAATTTCCTTCTTCTTCTTCTTTTTTATCTTCTGGCGGAGAGCAGGAAAGCAGATCCCTGCTTTATGGACAGCCATACCTCTTATATTATTAAAATAAAGAAGTTTGTGTACTTTTGCACTTTGCCCCCTTCAACTCGTGTCCATTTACTTTTTTTTCTGAATACTTTTCTTTTCGTTTTCTTTTTAATAAAATTCGAGGTGTTATATGGATACCTTACATATCAAACGCGTTTTAAAACCGTGGTGGGTGGGCGCCTGAGGGCGTGCCGCTACCAAATCGGACAGTATCGGGTACGGTACTTGGGCTGTTACATCACATTCTTTTAGTCCCATCCGTTTTTTAAATATATGTTTGTCTTCGTTTCACTCGTGTGGTCGGTAAAAAAATAAGTCAACACTTTGCGCCTAAAAGAAAACCTTGTCAGTCCCAAGGTAAGTTAGGTACTTGGGTATTATGAGGTTAACCTAGTTCTCCCAAAGCATAATGTGAAACATCCTTGATATCTCTACTCTTCATCTTTATTGACTTTCAAGTCGGAGACTGATTGTAGGAGTCTCTCTCGAACCCTACCAAACGTGACCACCTGTTCGTTGGAGCATGGGTGCCTTTATAAATATTTTTCAAACTCTGATCCTATGAATGTGAGCTAACCACCCACATGGTACCATTGACATGTCATCTGTGATACAACTTCACATCAGCATAGGATGATGTTATATCGCATCTCTCATATGTGATATGATTCGGAATTTTAGTAGACAAATTGGTTAAGCATAATTATGCTGTGATTAAGATGTGCCCAACATCCATAGCCACTATCACTTGTGCATGTTTACCCCTTTATTGTGTTGTCTGTTATTGCCATATATGCAAGTAATAAAATGGATTATGATCCATTTACATAGAGCATGTAAAGGCGATATGTTGTGTTACATAATAAATAATAAATAGACCGTAGACAGGTAGACAAATATTTTGTCAGAAACTAAAGCCAGAGTAGTATCAGGATGAGCGACCTTCACTAAAAACAAAACCATGAGCAATTGAAAAAAGCGAATAACATCATAACATTAGTGGGATGTTACACCTTGAAACCTAACCTCTCACTTTTTGTTGAAAATACTATGTTGTTAACCAACCTGAGCCAGTAGTACAATGAAAATAAATAGCATTTATCACATACAATGGCACAAGTATAGAAGTTTATTGCATTTTGATATAGTAAACCCTTAAATATATATCTACATCCAGGTAGAGCCTCTCTTTCTAAATCCAAAACTTGGCACCAACACTAGCAGGCTAAGATTAAATCTAAATATGTGGAATGAATTATTATATTTACGATTATATAAATAAAGGCAACTGCAAACGTCCAATCAATGGTTTTACGCCACGCCCCATTTGCGGCTTTTTATCTTCTCCAACTCTATTTGTTTCACTCGCTGAACCAAGTCTTGGATGGTAGCAGTTGCCTCCTGCAAAGAGCAAGATGTTTCAAAAACCGACCCATGTAGCAATCTAAAACCAAAACTAGAGAGCAAAAAACACACGGTTTGGGTATTGGGTCAAAATGAGAGTAGGCGTTTTTGGTACGGGTTCAGATACACCTTTTGTTCAAAATCTTACTTTGTATAAATAAGTGTGTAAAACATGAACCATTTGACCCGTATTCTATTTAGCTAATCTTTTATATTTTTTCCATTTTAACCTGTTTAAACCTCAGCTGAATGCCTAAATTAACATTTTTTATACATAAATGGGTCTATATTAACAATAACAAATAAAAAGAAACATACCTTCAACTTCTTTCTTAAGGCCTCTATCTCGATATCTCGTCTCTCTCTTTCTTCTGCAAACTTGTCAATTGCACTTTCTTGCTCCTTGTTGAGTTTCTCACATTTCCCCTTTGTTTCCTCAAGCTGATTGAAATCACAATTGAAATAAGTTTGAGAGATATTATCACAAGGGTAATGTAAACAGATGACCCCAATTGTTAAGCAAACTATGTTTACTAATCAAATCACTCGATCGTCCACTCCCTCGTGTCATGAAAACCGATATGCTTGACTAGGAGCATAGTTTCAAAATGTCCAAAATACCCTTCAATAGTGACTGAATAAAGGTCTTTGTGATATCATCCATTTGTTGAAAACAAAAGATGTGCATTCGGAAACTGGTTATGTGATAGTGATTAGTGAATCATCAGAATCTGATAAACAGCTGTAAAAACATAGAAAATAGTGTTTGGATTTACTTCTTCCGTTTGAAGTTGTAAATATAAACCAATCAGATGTTTGGCTGTTTGGAAAATTCTCATTAGTAAGGACCTCTAGGTAAAATGATATATATATATATATATATATATATATATATATATATATATATATATATATATATATATATATATATTTGGAGACATTTTGTGAAATTGAAATAAATTCTCACAAATTATGTTACTAGCTAGGGGTGTATAGGTAATTTTATATTACTCATACACCATTACAAAAGATAAACTTTTTTATAAAATACCTGAGCTTCAAGAGCTTTGCGTCGGTTCCTTTCTCTTTCTAAATCACGAAGAAGATCACCCAAGATATCTTCATCCTTCCTTTCCAACCTAACAAGAATAAGAACAAGAACAATTTTACAATGAATATTATAGATACTTGCAATAGATTTTACATTGTACGTATATAATTGAAAAAGGTGGCATACTTCTCCTTTAATTGGCGGTTCTCTTCTAGCAACTGATTAAAGTCAAGTGTACTAGTGTTTATAGGAGTACTTCCATTTTCAACAACAATCTGAAGCTGCCAATCAAAAGAAATTGCATCCAAATCAGAACACATATCAAAAGGTCTTCCGACAGCCTATTAATTATTCAGCACTGAATCATATTGTTCTATTGAACATGCCATGTACCCTCTAGAGTAAAATGAAAAACTTACCCTTGACGGACTGTGTGTGACAATTTGCATAGTTTTTCCATGAAGAGAACAATCTTGGTCAGCTTCAGAATTTGCAGGATATTGAGTAGAACGTGCTGAATTAGAAAGATCTTTTGAGGTAGACCCATTTGCTAATTTTCCTTTATGAGAGCTGCCTTTCATATGTCCCAAATTTGGTGTAGTTTGCAGGTAATCATCATAGATATTTTCATTCAAATGTGTTGACTTTGGTAAACTTGGGCCTTCCCCGAAAATGTTTCCATTTTCCCCGGTACCATTAACAGATCCTAGTTTCGAATGTTTATTTGAAGAAGATTTGTTTGAAAGAGGAACTGGTGGTGTTGATGCAGTTTTCTTCCTTTTGGAAGACGTTTCAGGGGAATAGTCAACAGAAGAATCTAGAATAACAAGAAAAAGATATGAAGATCGTGAAACCTTTTTTTTCTCAGCACTGTTCATTTAATCCCCCCCCCCTCCCCCCTCTTCTCTTTTAAACCTTAAAAATATATTGAGACTATCATGTACCTTTCTCCATGCTGCTCTTACCGACTCTCGGAGCGTATCCAATTTTATGGCAGTAAGTACGCCTGAATGAAGAAGTGATTATGTTTTGTTTTTTGCAAATTGCTAAAGGTGGCAAAAGAGGCGAGTCAAGTGGGTTTTGGGTCAAACGAAATGGGTAATTTCTGGTACGGTTAGAGTTTAGGCTTGTCAACTGGTCTGATTTGGATCATATTGGGTAATGATCGAACCTAAAACCTCGTTAAATGGATCTTGTTCTGGACCATTTACCAACTAATTTATATAAATGAATCATGGCCCCACCCAATAAGCAGGCCCAAGTAGGGTTGGCCAGAAACACTTCTATTTTATATTACTAATAATTAATAACACAATATTTTGAATAAACTGATTTAGGAAGTTTTATGTATTAAAAAGTACGTTTTGGGCGAGACTCATTCCTTTTTAACCTACTCTTGTTTATTCTGCCCATTTGACCCGGTAAAAAGAGCATAACCCAAATGGACAATCCATAAGAACATGGGTCAAATTTTCCCCTCTACAGACATTACAGATGCACATAACCACATAGAGCATACCAGTATGTCTTCTGCATCTGAATAAGACGTGCCTCAAGTCTTGAAAGAACAATGGTGCGCTCAAACCCTTGTTTATCATGAGCTGGTTCTACAAAATTAGCCTCCAACACACCTAATCAACAAGAAAACAAAAATAAAACGTAAAAAAGAGCATGTTCCAGAGTCATTCTGTGGTAGCATGCACTAACATAAAGCTTCCATATTAAGAAAGAAATCTGACCTATTACTCCACGACCATCACTTCCTGTACTATTCCAGAGTCTCCAAAATGGCTGCAAATAAAGAAGCATTGTCAGGTAGGCTTTTATATTTGTTGTCGAAGAATTTGTTTGTAAGTTGGTCGGCCCATGGGTAAGTCAGCAGGTAGGGTACAGATGGGTATGTGTCAAAACAGGTCATTTTAAATGGGTTGCATCAGCCCCAACCCCCAAAGGTTTTTTGTCTTCTCTTTTTCTTATGTTTACGAATAACTAATGTTTTGAATATGAGTGAAATACAAAATTATTAAATTGATAACATAAGTGCCATAAAGAAGAAAAAAGAATTTAAAATTTTTTAACCCTGTGGCCTTGTAGCCTAGTGACACTAGTAATTGCCCTCCACAAAATGTGGTGTGGATTCAAATCCTTACAAATGTATGATTAGATGGTATTTTGGCGAAAAAATTGCTGTAAGAAAAGACTTCTCAGTGTTTTGAATACATTTGGTGACTTCAAATTGCTTGACATGTTGAACACGTTTCCATTTAAGCCCTTGTTTTAATATTATTCTATGACATGTTAGAGCGAAAAAAGGTCAAATTGCCCCCTCTAACGAATTATATGATTAGAGGAAAACCGCAATCAACAAGTGGGAAGCTTGGTGCATTGGTCCAACAAATAGAATTTCTTGAACAAATGAAAAAATCATTTCAAAGCAAGAGGTATTGCAACATGGAACCATTAGGACCCATCATTACATTATCTCATAAGGATTCTTAGTAAAAAGCATTCAAACCTTAATGAGCCGATTTTTGTGATAAACATTGTATCCTTGAACGTCGATATGAGCTTTCGCATCTTTGACGAACCCCATGGTAACAACTGCGACTATCTGTTTTTATAACACCAAAATTAATTAAAATAATACGTAAGCAACAATCTTATTATACAAAAATATTACATTTGAATCCATAGAAAATTTCTCGACACCAGGCTGAGGACGATATGTGACCTCGGTTGTCATCATCATATCATTTACTATATTGTGATGTTGAACATCTTTTCCACGAAGAATCATCCGAAATCCAGGAGGAATTCTTAGATAGAGAATGGATGCATAACTCTGAAAAAGAAAGCATACCAGATGCATAATTGAACCATAATCAGGATTCATGATACGAAATCATAAAAAATTGGAAAGACTACAATTGTCATTACAAAGAGTTGTAATCAAAAGAATACAAATTATGAAGTCTAAAGGTTGATGATACTAACAAGCCTCATTAGCAGTTATAGAAGAGGTCAAACATGGCAAAAGTAACCTGAGGTGCCTCTACATGCTTAGACCATCTCTTATGTATGCACCTACACGTCAAAATGGTGCAAAACTTGGTGTGACCAAAGACACCAAAATGGTGTAATTTTCTGTTGTCACACTGTTAATCACACAAAATTTTCACAATTTACTTATTAAAAACTCTACACGACAAAGTATAAACTAATATGTGAAAGATAATTTATTAAAATAATCTCATTGACGCCTTTAAAATGAGCATCATATATGGTTTAAAGTTAGCTATTGGCCAAAAACTAGAATATTTTATATTTAAACAAATTAGTATCTAAATCTAATCATATAATTTTCTTAAAATAGTTTTAATATAAAGCTATCTTAGAATATTTTGTTCAAACTGAAATAAAACTATTTTGTTCAAACTGAAATAAAACTATTTTGTTCAAACTGAAATAAAGCTATCTTAGAATATTTTATATTAAAACAAATTAGTATCATTTCAAATTAGTATCTAAAATAAAACTATTTTCTTAATGAACAGAATATTTTATATTACAACAAATTAGTATCTAAATCTAATTTATTTAAGATTGTCATATAAGTTTTATGCATGCATTGGAGTTGAAACAAAATTGGTGTGCGCGTATTCCAACAATATGCTCTTTTACATGAACATGGTGTAAATGTTTGGTGCATACATTTTTGCAGTAATATTTAATACATTAAATAATTGTAAAAACAAGGAAAAGGGAGAAAAACTATTCCCCAAGCCAAGCCAACCCGACCCATTTTAACTCAACAATTACATCTGACAAAGACCGTTTTGACCTGTTACCTACCTATCTAGCCGGCCCATTTTACCACCACTAGAGATTATAACCGAAAGATGTGCATGGATTAAGTTCATTAGATAGAATTATCAGCAACTACAAGGGCTTACTCTCAACGAATGCCGATATGTCAGAAAGTGTCTAGAGTTTGGGTAGCTATTGGCCATACGTATATTCTTCTCATCTCGATTAACACCTCTTATTTGAATATCCTACAGGAAACCCATTAAATGCAAATTAACCTCACTAAAAACCAAACCATGTATTAACCATATAATATAGAAAGACAAACTTCTTCATCAGCATCGAAATCAAGTTCCAACTGTCCTTGATCATCCTCCCATAAATTGTAAATGATTATGCGAGTGCCCTGATTCTTCATATTATCAAACTACATGATAAAAAGGTTAAAAAAATCAATAGACTTAAGAAATATGATATTAGTAAACATATTGAATGCCCAAACTGAAAGCTACACAGAAAAGCAAAAAATGCTTTTAACCTGTCTCAGGAGGTCTGCTTCACTTGTGAAAGGAGACCACTGAACCACTGCCTCGACATTCCTATTCCAGTCACCGATCGATGACCGTATGATTTTCTTCCATTCTCCCCCATCTTTTGTATAATCAAGCTTTTTAATTGCAACCAACAGAAACAAGATGAGTCATTTGTTATGAAGATGGATGAAATAAGATCCAATATTGTAGTTGAATAAGACCAGGAAGATTAATCAGATGAACTGTTATAAAAGAAACTGATAATGGACTTTATGTAGTAACTTGAACTCCAGGAAACAGATAAGAACTTTCATTATCGGAGGTTACATCCAATTTATGATATTCTTTAAGTTGCAACATGTTTTAACTTTCTTGGTAAATCAATGCATAGCAAGGATTAATGTGGCTTGCATTTTTAGATTTAGCAATAAAAAACAAACAAATTTGGGCATAGCAAGCTGGTTATCATAATTACCATGGGAACTACTATATCTTCCTTTCCAGTGCTTCGTAGAAATGTGTATGACAAGAGTCCAATGCTCTGTGTAGACCTGCAAGAAAAATAAGATTTGTTAATGCTTTATCTTCCCAGCTACTTTTTGTTTAAACAAGACTTACCCCCACAAGCACAGTTTAAATTTACTTGAAAGAAAATGCATGAAGAAAAAGACAACATTGAATTATAAAGAATAACTTCTTAGAGGAAGCGTAATAGGTGACAAGATGAGTGAGTCTTCAGGTTCGGTAATGGGTCAAAACAAGTTTGGATGGAAATGGATCGTTTTTTCATACAAGGAACCAGGTTGAGTTGACAAGCAAATCGTTTCTGTATGCTATCTATCTTATATGTTCATTATGATAACAATAATCATATAACTCTTTGAAAAACTAAATTATAAGGCTATATGCACTAAAATGATCTTTAGGTGACTTTTCAATCATTTAACCCAATTGAACAGTTCCCTTTCAGCAACCTGAATCACCTTACGCATAAGTCTATAGGCCAACATTGCCACCTTTAAGAATATGTCTAAAGTGTGCTTGTAACTAGGAATTGGTAATATTCGGCTAAAAATGTAAACAGATTACCCACCTTTTTCCATCTTTTGCAGGGCAACGTGAGAAAACAATAACATCAGCCCCAAGCCTCATGGAACTTGTCTTGAAACCGTTTCCATCTGTTAGTGACAAAAAATATATATATAACAGAAGTGTATACAACTATGTATAATTATTTTGATCCCAAAGTATAATCTTCCAAATGCCTACAAACATAGACATGCTTCTTTTAATCAAAAATAGGGGAATTGTACTTGCATTGTCCAATAGTGTTTGCAACTTTGCTCTTCAAAGAATATCCAAGAGACATGCAATGGCGCATCTTATCTGGGTCCATCCCACCACCATTATCTATTGTACATAGTGACAAGAACAGTTAACAGCAAAGAAAAATAGTTTTCATGAAATTATATAACACATAATTGTTTATAAAATTCCAAAAAGATGCTGACAGGTCAGCATGACCCAAACCGTTACCTTACCTGCCCCTATCGCCACCCATTGACAGAACAGTAAGAAGGCCTTATCACTATAACAGATAATTAGGACATGTACCTTCAATCACCAACATTCTATTCCCATCCTTCTTGTTTCTGAGCATATCAATGCTGACATAAGTAGCGCCATTGCAGTACTGAAAAGAATAACATCCATGATATACTTAGCATCAATTAGATGGAATTTGAGTATAACAAACAAAAATGCTAAACTTTACCTCATCCAGTGAATTGTCCAAAAGTTCCGCAAAAGCTACATGAGCAACCATACACCACAATCCATGAGTCTACAAACTATGCAGGTAAAACCATACACCAAGCAACCAACTTAAAGACTTTTACATGGATCAAGAATTATTACCACCAAGAACCCATTTATGGCTAGTTGCATTAGAGTGCAGAAACCTAGGATGAACCCTTACATGATCCATGCCACCTGTCACATGAAAGAGCTGAAACATATAACTTTCTCTAGCAAATCTTCAAGTTTTTGTTACTAGTTCTTAACTTTTATATTTACAAATTCAGGACATGAGAACTACAATGTGCAATAGAAATTGGGAAGTATTTTCAAATTGACATAAAAATCAGAGATTTAAAGCAAAGCCTCTCTGCATCATCATATATTCACCTTTACAATGGCAATGCATAAAATGATCATCAAATATACACTTTTAAATCCTTAAATTCTAATAATTGCAACTAATTATTTCAAGTTCCACCAAAGGGCATGTAGTCCAACCGTACAAAGGTCCTGAAATGATAATTTCAGGTGATATTGTAGACAAATGATGTTGATTCAGAAGTAGGTTCAGCAAGTGCGTGAACTCGACATTCGAGAAAAATTATTACAAGATCCATCAAATTGCATGTAGCCCAACAGTACTACGGTGTTAAAAATGGTAGTAATTTCAAGTATCATCATAGACAAATGGTATAAATTTACAAACAGTTTAGTAAATCCCTAAGTTCACAGCTAAAAATGTTCATCACAAGATCCCAATTAACCTTTAAAATGTCAACGCATCCTACACCATCACTTATTCACTTACCAGAACACGTATCCCAATTACCATCCGAAACCTCTTCAAAATCCCCTGCCTTCCAAAAGTTCTTACACGTCTGCACCTGCACACAACTTTTACTAACCACACGCGATCCCACATCCTTCGGAGGCAAAGGATCAAGAAACCCCTCAGGCAGAACAACACCCTCTGCAGATTTCTCCCTCTTACAACCATTCAAAACCCTAGACCTGTGCCCATTGCCAGAAGCTGAAGAATCATCGTCAGAGCTATCGAGATCGATCACCTGAGGCTCTGAATTGCTCTTTTGTGTAGTGGTTTTGTTGCTGTTGTTGTTGTTGCTCAATGGGTCTGTGGTTTCTTGTTTGATTTGAATTGGCTCCATGGTGGTGGATTTAGGTAGGGTTTTGAATTGCATGAATCAATTGGGGGAAAATTTGTGGAGATGATGATGATGATGGTGGTTGTTGAGTGATGATTGTTTGGTTATCAGGTGAAATTTTGGTGAATTAGTCGCCGGTGGAGATGGTGATTCCGATGAACGTTGTGTGTCAGGTGAAATGATGTTTGCTTGATTGAGAATTTGAGATGGGAGGGGGTAGCAGAGTAATACAAGAGAAAAAATAAGAAGACAGATAGAAAAATAACTATTATTAAGTTCTCACGTTGTAACGGATGCGTAAAACCATAACAAGTGACATTAATAACATACCACCGTTAGTGATCATCAACACCGAAAAGCTTGTATTAAAAAAATTAAATAAAACCGAACTAAAAGTAGACGTAAATACGTTGAACAATGCAGGCAAAGAGTAAAACATCTAAAAGAATTAGTAACTTGATCTAAGACCAACGCATTGCAACGGGGCTGTTAAAACAGGAATAAAAACTTAAAAACGTTGAACCACGGACGTATGTTGCGCTGTGTTAACTCCTAAAATTTAGACCCAAACGTAAAACAAAAAGTAAGAGAACCAAAGTTGAAAGTGAAAAAAATATTAGAACTAAACTGTAAAAGATGTAAAAGTATTGGGTTAAAAATAAAAAAAAATAAAGATTAAAATAAATAAAAAAATAAGTACAATCTACTAAACATATGATACAAATTATGATGCATAACCAAGTTGGTAATTAAAATAATTTAAATATTTCTATCACTGATCATTGTTAGTTTAAATGGTTAAAGTATACTTAAGACAATTAAATATGAAGTGATTTTGACTTGGAGGGTTTTTTTAGTAGTGGGTTTCCTTCTTAGAGTGTTGGGGTGCGGTTTCGATAGAAAAACGGGTAGATGAACCCTATTAAGATAACACTTATACTTTAAAGTTGTGCCGTATATTTACAGTTAAAAAGTTAATTTCTCTTTCAATTTATCCTAGTATAGAGAGCTTTAAATTATATACAAGGTCTAGTTAGTGAAATGGATGTAATCATAAATGTGGAAATAATGGTGTCATAAGTGACCAATCAATGGGAGTAATATTTATAGTTAGGTATATTATTGTTTATCATAAATTATAAAGAATATATTTTTAAAATGATGTTAAATCAGTATTTAGAAACCTAAAAGATAAATTGGTGTTACTAGAATAGTTATGTTGAATAGTTAAAAACATCACTAAGAAACTAGTGAGATCGAAAATATTTAATGAATGAAAAAAGTGTTGCATAGATAATGCCTACATTTAAACTAATAAATGTCTTTTAATATATAGAGTCTAATCTTGCATGACGTATACTTGGCTTGATCTTACTATAGCCCTCTATGGTTTGAAGTATGTAAGTTACATTGTCTTCATAGATAACTTGGGTCCTTCTTGATTTGATCTCAGTCGCACCCTTCTTAAATTTATTGGGTCACTGATATTAGCTATGTGCATTTTTGACAAGAGATAGCAATCAAACCCGACCCGATAGGAATACCCCGAAACTCGAGACATTCGGGACAAGTATGGAATGGGGTAAACAAGTATGAAATTGCATCATATATCCGTTTACCCGGCCCGATTACTCAGTTAGACATACTTGTGTGCCCGATTATATACCTGGATCTACTTAGCAAGTATATTATATATAATAATATAACTTTTCATACTTAATATCTTTTTACTTTATAATTATGTGTTGTATACAAACTATTAACAGAACATACTTCCTGTCATTTACACTATATGGTATCTTAATAAAACTTGACCTAAAACTAAATAGTAGTAGTAGTGAACATAACAAAAAATACTAAAAATTAACAGAACATATTATTTAGTATGCATATGCAAATGTAGCCTTACCAACACGCGATCCTACACCCTTTAGAGGCAAAGGATCGAGAAACCCTTCAGGCATAACAACACCCTCTCTAGATAGGAAAACAGGTAAAATTGACCCGATTAAGATAACACATATTCATTGAAGCTAGGTCGTATATTTACCGTTAAAAGAAAATTTCTCTTTCATTTTATTTAAATACAGAGGGAGCTTCAAATTGTATACAACGACTAGTTAGTGAAATGGATGTAATCTTAAATGTGGAAATAATTATGTTATAAGTGACCAATCAATTGGAGTAATATTTATAGTTAAGTATATTTTGGTTTATTATATACTATTGATAATAATAATAAATTAGAATGATTTTAAATTGGTATTTCAGAACCTAAAAGATAACTTGGTGTTACTGGATTAGTTATGTTGACTAGTTTTACTAAGAAATTAAACTACCGAGAAAATATTTAGTCAATGGACAAGAAGTGTTTTGTAGAATAATGTCTAAATTTAAACTAATACATGTCTTTTAATATATAGAGTCCGATCTTGCGCGATAAGTGTTTGGATTGATCTTGGTATAACTCTTTATGTCTTGAAGTAAATAAGTTACATTGTCTTCATAGATGATCTTGGGTCCTTGATTTGTTCTCGATCACATCCCTTGTAAATTTGATGTGTCATTGATGTTAGTTGTGTGCACTTTCGACTAGTATCATACGTTGTAATCACGATTTGAAAATGTTGCTATCGTGGTTTACTTTGTCAGCTTCTTAGAAGAAATTGTTGTACCACTGTATGTGAACACGCCAACTGATATTATACTCTGGGAGAATCCAAAGCAATCACATTATAAAGCGGTTAAAAGTTTTTTTCATTTCATCGAATGAGCCATTAATCTTGAATTATGATATCCAAAGAGTGAAGGAGTTAATTCATGTGCTTTGCGGATTCAGACTTTTAAAGATGCATAACTTGTAGAAAAAAGCACAAATGGTGTGTGCAGTCATGGGGGCATGGTTTTTAAAAAAAAAAAACAAGCATCATAGCTCTATCAACAACCGAAGCAGAATGCGTGTCCACCAGAAGAGCATGTGTACAAGTTTTGTGTACGAAACAAACACTCATTGACTATTGGGGGTAAAAGTTTATTAATACCCCTTATGACGATAAGGTGTTATAGATATACAGTAAAACCTCTATAAATTAATAGTGTTGGGACGAGGGATATTTTATTAATTTAGCGAGATATTATTATATCAATAAATTAATAAATTATTAATTTAAAGAGTTGGCTTATATTCGTGAACAACTCTCAAATTAATGTATCAACATTCAAAATTTTCATGTCCGTTCACTTTACCTATTTGAATAAAACAGAAACAACAACCTTCCAAAATTTTCATGTACATTCATACATTAATGAACTTGTTAGGTTCAGTATACATTGATCTAGAATGATCAATATAAAATGTTTAATGATAAATTATAAAATCACATCAACTGTGGCTTCTAAACTAAAAGGTGTTAAAAAAATCAATGATGACCAATCAACAACGAAAACTATTATGCGAGTATAGATTTATTTTTTACTAGACAATCCTAGAATTTTGAAATATTTTAGTGATTATTAATATTTGTACTAGTTTAAAATAACATTAAAACATATCATAAACATAATCATACCTAGTATATCACATCCCTAACAGATCTACATATAAGGTCTGATGGGGGTAGGATATAGGCAAGCCTTACTTTTATCTCAGATGATAGAGTCATAATAAAAAATATAAAACTAGAAAATACAAATTTGTCTTAAACGCAAAATCAAAATTAAAACATAAATGGTAATTGTATAAAACCCGACGATTAGAATCTCTAGTTAAGATCAACAATCGATTATTGTGCAATTGTTTAGGATTAGAGGACTAGAAGGTGCCAAGACTCTTGAGTATTGAGTTAAAAACATAATAGGTAGTTGGGAAATGAGTATTGGACTAGAAACATAGATGAATTCTTATTTAGATTATTCGAATATCCAAATAATCTGAATAACCCGAATACAAACATTATGATATCCGAAATTTGATCCGCAATCCTAATAAGGAATTCGGATTCGATGAGATCCGGTCCGAATGTCCAAATAAGGATTCGAATAAGTTTTTTCGGATTCTTATACGGATCAGATTATGGTTGTTTTTCGGATTTTGAATTTTATGAAAACCCTAATTGCCTGTCAAAAGATCAATTTGGTTTTGCATTTATATTTTCTTTGTTTGTATTGATCCTGGCTTGGAAGGAAGACTAGAAAGATGTATCGGTAAAGCACTTTACATTATTATAGATTGAAAAAAAGAAAAAGAAAGAAAGAATTTTGTCTCCCTTTTGCTATCTAATGTATGGTAATGAAACCATTTATCTTCTTATCACAAAAAAGATTAAATGTCATTTGCGATTAGTAGTCAAATGGAATGAACATAATCAAATACAAAATAGCAAAGTGCCCTTTCACCTCAGCACAAGAAATAACATAAGTATTAGTGTAAGCAAAAATAGGCTTCTTAGATGAATTTGTCTTTCATTGCTTAGGAAGCCAACAATTACATTGATAGAGATTGAAGTGTGGCAAACGTGATATCCTCATTAACTCCACACCCAATGACACGAACATGAACCACGACAAGCATTTTGGCAGCAAAAGGACTTTTATTTTTGTCACATGGTATATCAAACGTGTCATACCCTTTTTTGAAACTGTGCAAGATGATCACTAATATTAATCCAGATACCATTAAGGGTGTTCAAATTCGTATATCCGAAAATTTCGGATAGTGGATTTCACTATCCAAAACCGAATCTGAAATTTCGGATTTGGATATCGTTCGGATATCCGAAATTTCGGATTCGGATATCTGTTCGGATATCCGAATTCCAACAAAATTTGTATTATTTAATAAATTTTTTAAAAATATAATAATTTTTATTGAATTTTTTTCGGATATCTGAAGTTTTGATTAAAATATCTAAAATATCCGAAATTTATAACTAATATTTATTATTTTTTAATTTTTATAAAAATATTTCGGATATCCGAAAATTCACAAAATCACTCTCCGAATCCGAAATTTCGAATATCTGAATTTTGGATTTTCGGATATTTAGGATTCAGTTTCGGATTCGGATATTTTTAAACACCATAAATACCATTATGTGTAGAAAATGAGATTAACGATACAAAGAGGTTCAAATACCCAACTAAATTACATGGTGAAAGAACAAGAGTAAATTTTGTTGTGACAATTATGTTACATATAAATAGCCTTGTAATATGGCTATTAAATCATCTTAAGAAAGCGGCTTACTCTTTCCGTTACATAGATAAAAACAAAAAACAATCGCATTATATGGTTGCTTTTTTTTTTATAACTAAGGGGGCTGTTTGTTTCAGATATTTGAATGGTTCAGCATTTAATGGTTCAAACTGTTTATTTCTCGAGCAAATGTCTAAATGGTTCAGACGTTTGTCTCTGAATGGTTAAGCATTATACTAATGCTGAATGGTTAAGACTTCTTATCTGAATTTGTCAGACATTTGCCTTTGAATAGTTAAGCGATATACTAGCTTTTAATGGTTCAGACATCTTAATGGTTCAGCATTTAATGGTTCAAACCTCTTATTGATTCAACATTTAATCATTCACAAATTGTCAAACAGCCCCTAACCTATATCAAGACATGATCACATAGTATTGCTGCTTTTTGTATCTTAACTATATTAAGGCATGGGTGTTAACTCAAGCGACTAATCTTATTCCTACCGTTACGTTCGGTGTGAATCAAACTATTTAGATATATTTCACAACCAAGAAACGTCTTCAATAAAAAGATTCACGAGAAAATATGTCGTAATTGCTAACTCCATATAATAATGATAAGAGATCGAAGTCATCTATCTTTAAAAAAGATATCAAAGTTATTTTTATATTGTATATTGTATATAAACTATAAAGAGAATCTTTTTGTTTCTAACCCACAATCAAATATTTGATCATCATCCTTTACTTTCAAAAACTTCACAAACAAAACACATAAACCACTTTTCTTCAATCACACACTTATCTGTCCATGTTCAAGCCCTTATTGGCAACATAATCCCTTAAAACATGTACAATGAACCCTCTCATTGTGTCTACAAAACACATTAATTTCTTCAATCAACAGAAATTAACACCGTACAATCACAAGTACTTTCATGGAGTCACCAATGAAGGGTAGCACCGGAAAGAAAAACTTTCTAACCAGAACATGGGATCGGTACCGACCAGTCCCGAGCTCGGGGAAGAAAAAGGTAGCGCCCGAAGGGTTTTTTCCGGTGTACGTGGGACCTGAGAAGCAGTGGTTCGCGGTCAAGACGAAGTATGCTAATCACTCGTTGTTTCAGATGCTTTTGCAAGATAGTGAAGTCGAATACGGGTATAGTACGCCTGGCCCGATAGTGCTTCCGTGTGAAGTGGATCTTTTTTACAGGGTGGTGGCGGAGATGGAAGCGAAGGAACCTAGGCCCAATGGGCTCGGGTTTGGATACGGGCTGTGTAGCCCGTTTAGTCCTCGTCGGCGGTTGATGACCGCCGGCAGAGGGTATGGTGGTTATGGAGTTCTTACACCATCAAGGTTGGTTAAGATGAATTAGATGTGTACATCAGTACATGTATGGAATCCATATTATTTAATTTTGTGTATAATCTGGATTTACATAGTAATTTTGTGATATTATTATCCACTTATATTATTTTTCAGCATTGTTTATATCTTGTGTAAGACATTTGAAATTGTGGGTATAATTTTTGCATATAAAATATGCTTACGATTTACAATATTTTCCTGCAAGACCAAGATTTGCACATTAGTGATGCCATAGTTCATTTGACGCATATTATACTTTGTATTGTACATCCAAAATATTATTACTTATAAATAAAAGACTTGTAGGATAGGATTAATGTTAGAGGAGTTTTACAATGGTTATTAGTTTTATATCTTTGTGTCTTAACGGATAAGAAGAAGATATTTAAAATTGATGATGAAATAACATGAAGAGTAAATTACACGGACGGTCCCTAATTTTAGGTAAATTACAGATATAAGTATAAATAATATCTTATAAAAATTATATGAAAAGTGTCTAGAAATGATAAATGTTTAGCTTTATTACACCCAAGTGAAAGTCGTTTACACTAAATATTATAACAAGAACATAAATTAAGAAGTTAGGCTGATTACAAATTGATGAGAACAATACAAGAGTTAAAACTAAACTAAACAAAATATGAAGATGATCTTGACCCAGAAAATCTTATAAACTATATGGGCCAATGACCACTAAATGCAGCAAAGAGTCCCAAACAAATGCTTTGCACTTCGTATTGAAGTTATTGCATGGAGTTTTATGACCTTTATCTATTTATAAAGTATTTTTCCTCTCCAATTTTATTTCACCAAGAAGGTGTTCATCCTTCGAAAAATGAAATCAACTTCGAGTGTTCGATTAGTCAAACTGGTTTTACAAATAAATCGGATTATTGGATTCGGTTTTTGAATCGAATCTGAGTTATTTTTCTTCAACCGAACCGATTCAAATAAACCATTTTAGAATATTTTTTTATTTTTTGTATATATGAATTGATATAATTATTACTTTTGGGCCTTTTGGGTTTATGCTTTATGCGTGTGGACTAATGATATATGGGTGTTTAGGCTAAAATTAGCAACATATCTAAAACTCCATAAGGGTGTGTGTCGTCATACTAAAAAATAAAAATTCTAAAAACTCTTTATTCTAACCTAACTCGTATTTCATTATTTTGTCAAACAAATGAACCCTAAAAGTTTGCATTCTTCATCCCATCAATAATAGCCGTTATTAAAGATTGGCAAAGTAAGACCACCGCGAACTCACGAATCCAAGCATTGTCAGTGTTGAGTGTCGTTCCTGGAAGTCACCCTACCATGAAGTGATGAAAACTTACCGCTATTCTAGATGCCTTTGAAGAGACGTAATTCTCCACACTTGTTACAAAATGACACATAAATCAGTACCAAACGAAATCAAAATACATTACAACTAAGTAAAAGTACCATATATATATTCGGTCATTGGCAGAGTCCCAATATGTTATAACTACACTAGTAGTCAGAAGATTAGACACTACATTCTTCTAGCATCCTCATCGTCATCACTAATGACTTGAGTGACTCACTTGTGACAAGACAATAAGTTTGATATCCTCATTCACTGTTGCGTATGTAAATTGATTCGACACAAATGTTTCCATCAACATTATCATCATTGACAACTCGATTAACACATTATTCTTGCTCTTATATACGTCTTCGCGTTGTATTGACCCATTAATGTTTCAAATCTTTGACTCTGAAAGATATGGTGTGTAATACACTTATTCAATCACTAATGGGCCTTAATGTGCATTATCATGGGCGAAGGGGTTGTCTTGGGTTACATATAGTAACATTAGATCTGTAACAAAGCAATTTAGGAGTTAATGAGCCGTATATGTAGATAAGTCCACTAAAGGGCCTTAATGAGTCATGTCATGTGTTAATTTGTATTTACATGGTTCTCGAATGCACAAGTGCATAAATATGGATAATATTGTTATATATTTAGATTTATTGTAAATAAAATTAACAAGTTTTATGCTCCATACACACGCTATCATGTTTTGTTTCAGTTTTACTTGGTATTCAGAAATATGATTTGGTGTATGTTTATGTTTATGTTTAAGTTATTATACATATGCATATAAATACATATATACACATACACATAAAGAGCTAGTATGGTGGCTTTTGTTTGTTTTATTTGCAGTCCCAAATCTGGAGACTAATTTATATTGTTTTTAGCAATGCATCATCTCTGGCATTCTCTCAAGTACATCTAAAATTAAACTATCCAATCTCACCTTCCATTATGTTTATAATTTTTAACCCCTACCAGATTCTCCTTCAAGCCTTCTTTGTGTATTGATCCTAGCAATGAAATCATCAAACTTCTTGTTCCACTCTTCGGCAGGCAAACTCACATCTCCACCGCCTCCTGCATACTCATGTTTTTCTTCCTCAACCTTTTGTTCCGAACAACTCCCCTCTTCCTCATCGTCGCCACATGATCCCACCTTGTGATCAACACACGACTCACAAGTTTCCTCATCATCATACATTTTAAAAAACTCATCCTGATCGTTCTCTTCATGAGTTTCTAGTTCATTTACCTCCTGAGCATTCTCACCATTCAGTTTATGTGATGGGGAGATGGCTTGAATTTGATCTAGGCCCGTGCATTCATACTTATCATGATAAACATCATTGTAAGCCTTGGACATAGAGGCAAAAAACTTTGATTCTCCCAATAGGAAGATTACAATGAGGTTGCCCACGATGAACAATGCCTTGCTAGTGAAGAAAAACGAAGTAATCTTAGGAAGAGAAAAGAAGAAAAAGACATTAAAAGTGGCGCAAAACGGAGGATACCATAAGGGGCTAGAACAAAACGATGTACATGCTAACGTGGTCAAAGAATACAAGATAAAATCGTTTAACAATTGTTGCGCCTTTCGCTTCTTGATTCCTCGAGTCTTGTAAGCATGCATCCTCAAAGGATCCATTCTTCCCGTGTTTTACAAACACGAAAAAATCTTTCAAGAGAAAGATTTGAAAAAGGTTGTACTTATGGTTACACTAATTCTCTACTTCATATGGCTGAACATGGAGCAATGGTGATGGTGGCTTATATAGGAGAAAAAGTAGGCTTATTTTAGTGGGTATTCCATAACATATGGCTATTTCTTATTTCTTTATGTAATAGGGTTACTTTTTGTAAAGTTTGGGGGGTGATTGATTATTTAGTGGTGAATTATTGAGGTGCTTTTGCTTTTACTCAAAAGTCTTTTTTGAGTTGCATAGGATTTCCTACTTCTGTTATTGGAGATAGTCATTTTATTAATAAGCAATTGTAACGTGTAAAGATGTTCTAATTTTATGAAACTATGCTAATATAATATGATATTATACCATAAAGCCCTTAATTTATCTTGACAAGTTTCTTAAAATTTCCTATTTTGTTATTTTGAACATTGGTTTCATGATACTTTGATTTAAGGTTTAGGGTCTAAACAAATTTTAATAGAAAATAAGTAAAATATCTTGAACCGAATCAATAGAATTGATTTACATAAAAGGATATTCCTAAGTAACTTTTAATATTAATTTTAAAATGTTTTAGAAGAGTAAAATACTTTTATTTATAAACAGAAACAAATGATAAGAGTACTCTTAACATCATAAATGTTTCTAGATCAATTGTATCACATTAATAAAAATATATGCAACGACATTTGTGTCACGAGTTGAATTTAAGAAACAAGAAAAATATATCATTTGTTGCAAAAAATCACACCAACTCAATGAATTTTGAAAAGCCTCTCAAAATTAGAGAAATTATGTGGCCTAACTTTATGTGTTCCACAACTAAACAATGCAATGCACTCCAATGGATCTTTCAAAACTATTCACGGTTTTTTCTTTCAACCCATAGGATCAACTTTCTTGTGTTTCTTTTCACTCTTCCAACTCAAGTAATAGTTTTCTTCCTTACAGAAAAGAAAATAAATCACAAATATAAAGGTGTATTAGTAGAAATCTATGTTAATTATTAATGTAATCGGATCATTTTTTGTGAATAAGATTCATATGATATTAAAAAGAACACTAGATTTATTATGCAGTTACATATAATTTTGGTGGCTTAATATGGGTCTATCCCATTTGACAGAGGTTTTTCTTTTTAAAATAAGATTTTCGGTTTAAATCCAGACGTTGTATAAATTAGTTTGGAGTAATATAGTAGTTGGAGTAAAGTATATTCGCCGTTCAAAAGAAAAGCATATAGTTTTGGCTTCTTGTAATATCTTGAGCGTTTGAGTCAGATATAATAGTTAATAAATATGAACTTCATATTTCATATAATATTATTAATTGAGTAAGTAACGAGTAAAATGACTATTTGAAATCTAAAGGTTTTAGACGAATTTTAGTGATATAAGAGACCATTTATATATATATATATATATATATATATATATATATATATATATATATATATATATATATATATATATATATATATATATAAAATATTATATTTAAACTCTCTGTTTTTAACGAAACTTAAGTCGACTTGTAAAGAAAAATAAGCTGAAAACAACATATTCGAAATTTAATAAGATGCTATATTTTAAGAGTTACAAGGAAAAACCAAGTAAGCATCTGAATTAATTATAAACAATACAATATTAGTACTAATAATATAAAATAAGAAACTCATATGCTAAGAAGAAACTAAGCTAAATGGCAAGCATGTCGATTTCACATCGCCTGGGTAATAAATCCACCTAATCCACTTGGCTGTTTGTTTTTCTATAAATAAAAACTTAGAATTATTTAAATTGTATCAAAACTCAAAAATATCACTAGATTGTACTAAGAACGGTTATTAATTGTTTGGTAACAGTTAAACAGTTGAGTTTCTCTGAACTGTTTTTTAAAACGGGGATGTGATATTTTTCCTAATTGGTAATAATTATAGAATTGGTTATCAATAGCATCTGTGATATGGGACAATGTTTGATAGGATGCTTGAGGGTTGCTTGTACGATTTTGCTTTAGCAAGTGAAGTTTGTATATATAGTCTGGTTACGTGAATTTATACTATGCTTACTTTGTTCCTATTTGTTTGCCATGGTAGTATCCGTTTAATGCAATAGTCAATATAAATATGTTTTGAATTTTGGATGATGTTTTCATGAACTCGCTAGCTTTATGCTGAGTCCCAAATATTTTGTTTTTTATGGACACACATCGTAAATACCAAATGATTACAGTACGTGGAGATTACGGCCTAACTTATGAGAAAATAAAGGTCGAGAGCGTCACTGAAGATTTGGATGTCTAGTATAGTTAAACTGATGTAATGATAATATCTAGTATGACAAATGTACAATACACTATGATGTTTAATCAAAGTTAGACTTCTGCTGTGACTTCTTTAATTATTATGTGTTCTTTATAACTGATACGTAATACTCCTCAGGGTGTGTCTTGAGAGACGGGGCGTTACACTTTTCTATGTAGTTATTATTGTTGTATTAATGAGTGATGATGGACTTCCAAACTCCTTTCATGTATCTTCTTTATATAGCTTTGTATCCTTCTTTTGATTTAATAATGAGAGTACACGTTTATATTTTATCATGTTGTGACTTCAAACCTTGACCATAACGACCTCCTTGATTATAAGTGAAATTATTAGAGGTTTCATCTAGAGGTGTGTATCGAAGTAACAGATAACGACATCATATTTACCTTTTTTACACATTTGATATGTTAAAGTTGTCTAATTTTCGTTGTCATTTATTTCTAAAGCTGTGATTTCTGATAATGGTTGGTGAATCTCCTGTTAAGAAAGTCTCCACTCATATATAAGAAGCTTAGGTCTCAATTGAGAAAAGGTTAGTGGCATTTTAGAACACTCAAAAGTAAGAACAAAGACATTGAAAATTGAGTTAAAACCTTGTAAGATTTGTAAAACCAGACTTTCATATGTTATGATTCCTTATTTAAAATTGATTTAAATAATTCAAACTCAACCGTTCCACTTTATACTGGTAATATCAACTTTTGAACGACTAGCGTTAATTTCTGTCATACATACTAAGCACGTGAACATTGGTCTTAGCTTTCGTGTATGTTACCTTGTGGTTATGTAACCTTCTGAATTATCAAAAATGGAAATGTTAGATTTAGGGTGTTGGCTTATCGTATTAAAGAAAAGGAGTAAGAAGGCCTTTAATATCTCGTTTACATCTTCATCCTCTATATATATATAAAGAGAGAGAGAGATAAAGACAGAAAGAGAGAGAGACAGAGAGAGGGGGGAGGTGTTTAGAGAGAAAACACTAGGAGCCGTCCATTGAGTCCATCAAACTCGTGCTTGGATTGTTTCCGAAGGATCATAGGAGATAAAAAAAACACACAAATTCAGGTAATAGTCTTCTTTAGATTTGAGGTTTGTTAGAAACAGGGGCGGCTCAACCTATTTGGAGGCCCCAAGCGAATTAAAAGTTTGGGGCCCTTTCGGTTACGGTTTGACATTTAAATCTAATGTTTATTTGGTCTATCACACAATCTTTAAGTGATTGCACAGATTCAGAACAAAGTCTAAAGATAGTATACTAAAGTCTGAAATAGCAGAAACAAATATACTAAAGTAAAAGTGCAAATCAAGTGAGTCTAAAACACTGATCAAACGGTGTTAGGGATCCGGGTGTAGATCGACACACAAACACAATCAAACGGCGAGAGAAAATAATAATAAAGATGAACACGCGAGATTTAACGTGGTTCGGTCGATGTGACCTACGTCCACGGGCTGCAACCAGGATATTCTTTTATTGCTTTCTGCCTCACTCGTGAGGAATTACAAGTACAATGGCACAATATAAATAGAGAAAATTAGGGTTTACAACTTAATCCCTAAGAAAACCCTAATGGGCTAAAATTAAATGAAAACGGGCCAAGTCTTTAATTTAATTAATCTGCCACTGAGTTGTCTTTTAACCCGAGCCCAAGTCAAGACTCCACAAACCCAACAATCTCCCACTTGGAGGCTTGATCATCTTCAAACTGCCTTCCGATGTGAACACTTGTAGCTCTTGTAATCTTCCTCGTCTTCCTGGTTGCAGCGGCCTTCTCATCAGTTAACCTGAAGGCCCGTTAAAGCTCCCCCGAGCTTCAATATATCAGTCACGGCTGTATCTACCCCTGACCTGTTCTCCGTCCCTATCGGCTCCCACTGAAACAAACTGCCAGATCCTGGAACACCCTGAGAACAAACACTCTCCACATTCAGCAAGTAATCATCTGGAGATATTTTATTTGATGGAATATTAATTCTTTTAACCCATTGTTGTCTAGGAACTGTAACTGAAGCACAACCTGTGCTCCCACTGTTACGAAATCCTTTAACTGGTTTTTCTGAACTCTTCCATGCACATTCATTCTGAATCTTTCTTGTGACTCTAGGTTTCTTACTTGCAAAGCAAACCTTCTTCTGCCCACGAGATTCTGTGAACTGGACTTTGGTATTTTTCTGAACTGGAACATCACTTCCTTTAGATGGTAAACTGACCATATACAATGAACCCATTTTCTTTCCACGAGCAATGACAAGATTCCCTTTAACAACTTTCCACTGCTTATTCCCGAACTTAACCTCATGTCCCTGTTCATCCAACTGACCGAGAGAAATCAACTGTTTCTTTAAATCAGGAATCACCCTGACATCTTTCAAAGTCCATGAACCAGCTGAAGTAACTAAATCCATGTCACCCATGCCCGTAACATCAAGAACATCATTGTTCGCCAGTCTTACCTTATCAAAATCGCCTTCTTTTAGATTCTGCAATGCTTCGCTGCTGTGGGTAGCATGAAACGAAGCTCCAGAATCCATGACCCAGGAATCCACACTGCTCTCCACGCTACAAATTAAAGCATCATCGTCTGAGTAGTCTGCTGCTGTGTTAACTTCTTTTTGATCATTCGGACACTGATTCCTGAAGTGTCCCACCTGTTTACAGTTCTAACAAGTCACATCATTTCGAGCCCTAGACTGACTCCTTTTTCCTGTTCTTGCTCCCACTACCTCTGTTATTCTTTCTTCCTCTACCAACATTCAATAGTTCACTTGATGTTTCACCTGAATTTCTTCGTCTGGTGTCTTCGCCCATAATAATATCCCGAACCCCATTTAAAGTGAACGTGCTGGTGGAACTAGTAATTGCTGTAACAGTACCAGCCCAGCTATCAGGCAATGATGATAACAGTAGTAGAGCCTGAACCTCATCCTGAATTTGATGCCAACTGACCCAAGTCTTGACAAAATCTAGTTCAAGTTGTTGATGGGCACTAAAATTGAACTTCCCTCTTTCATCTTTGTATTAACCAGCTCTCGAATCAAGAAAACTTTATTTGCTGCCGAAGGCTTCTCATACATATTAGCTAACGCATCCATGATACCTTTTGCTGTAGTTTCCTTCAAAATGTTGAACGCAACATCCTTTGTCAGCGACAACCTAATAACCGCCTTGGCCTTTTTATCCAAAGTTTCCCATTCAGCTGGTTTCATATTTTCTGGTTTCTCACCCAAAACAGCATCCAAGTCTTTTTGAACAAGCAAATCCTCCATTTGCATTTTCCACCAACCAAAATCATTTCCATTAAACTTCTCAATCTGAAGTTTCCCGCTCTCAGCCATTATCCCAGACCACAAATGCTTAACAGTCGAGTCGGAACTGAGTTTTGAAATGCAGCACACAATTAAACTACCCAGTACGTTTGATAGGAAACCCTAATTTGACAGAACAGAACGGCGACAGCAGAGTGGCGGCGGCGGCAGAACAGCGGCGGCGGCAGAACGACGGCGGCGGGAAGGCGGCGGCGGTGAAACGGCTGCGGCGGCGGCAGAACGGCGGCAGCGGATGCCGATTCTTGAAAACCTATATCGATACTTCTCTCGCGATTCGTGTTTCTTGCGTGTGTAATGAGCCAAAGCTCTGATACCACTTGTTAGGGTTCCGGGTGTAGATCGACACACAAACACAATCAAACGGCGAGAGAAAATAATAATAAAGATGAACACGCGAGATTTAACGTGGTTCGGTCGATGTGACCTACGTCCACGGGCTGCAACCAGGATATTCTTTTATTGCTTTCTGCTTCACTCATGAGGAATTACAAGTACAATGGCACAATATAAATTGAGAAAATTAGGGTTTACAACTTAATCCCTAAGAAAACCCTAATGGGCTAAAATTAAATGAAAACGGGCCAAGTCTTTAATTTAATTAATCTGCCACTGAGTTGTCTTTTAACCCGAGCCCAAGTCAAGACTCCACAAACCCAACAAACGGGATATACTATTTGACAATACGAGTGAGCCTAAAACAAATGAGCAAATCATCAAATGAGCAAATCACCAAAACTCTGGAACATGATAATCAAATGAGCATTGAAGAACAAGATATTCAAATGAGCTCATGAGAAAAGATAATTGAATCAGTAGGACAATCAAATTAATCGATAATCATATCATCAAAAAGAAAATAAATAGAAAAAAGAGAACTAACCTCTGTGAATGATTTTAATCACGTACAGTTCCAACCATTGTGCCAAATCTAAACCAATTACTTCAAATAAGAGCATTGAAGTTTAATGTTCTTCCAATTTAGCCAATTCTAGCAATAAATCTTAATTACACTCAAATTCTCAATTCAGATCATAAAAAGTTCCCAAAACAAATCGTGTTTCCCTAAGATTCTTTAAGCAACTTCCACACACCACAACAAGATAATCAAACTATCAATTATTAACAAAAATTATAAAAGCTAAGCAACTAACCTATATGAAGTGTGAACAAATGAAGACTTGAAAGAAGTGCAGGGCGATTGAAGGCAGAAGTGCAGGGCGATTGAAGGCTTGAAGATGAATCTCTCTTGAAGATAATCAAACCGATTATAGGCTTGAGGATGAAGAATTTTCGATTGCTGGATTGACGCTTCAGTTTTTGATGCTCTGATTAACGAATTTCGATTTAAGGCTTCAAGATTTGGGGGCCCTAAAAAGATGGAGGCCCCAAACCCTAGCTTGGGTTCCCTTGCCTTATGAGCCGGCCCTGGTTAGAAATAAAGTTTTTGGATAAAACAAGGGTTTCTACTTCAAAACCAAGATTTTCACATGTTAATCCAGCTAAAAACCATAGATTTAGCTTCATGAAAGATAAGCAAATGAATTGGACGTAAAAAGTAGGATGTTGGGTTAAAGTCAGTTACTAGCGATTAATATTCATCCAACGACACTTTCATGAAACAAGCGACACTTGACAGGTTGAGGTTGGTTACGACACAAATCCTAAGGTCAGTCAATGATTGGCTGACTACATTCATGATAATGACATCAATGAGTGGCGATAGTTAGGTTATGCAACAGTAAAAAGTCCTAAAGCAAGTAAGGCGACAGCGTCCAGTGACACACTCCGGTCTTGAAAATGTAAACATACAAACTACAACATAATAAAACATAGGGTCAGTCAGGACCTCTTAGGTTTGTTTTTTCAGAAAGAACCAAAAAATGATCGTGAAGGTCCCGTAGATAGAACCTGATACGAAGTACTGAACATAAGACCTATGTAAGGGAGTCAGTCCTACTCATAAAGGTGAAGGACCAAGCACTAGATCGTTGAAAACAAAAAGAAAGACTGACTTTTAGATAACTTAACTTATTTAGGAAGGAGCCATCGTAACTGCTCGCCTTCGGAATAAACACATTGCATAGTTGTACTACATGCAAGTGCAGATGTAACAGCCATTCAAGTCAGGGCAGTATAGCCACCGACTTTCAAGGTTTTTACTTTTAATATATAGAGTACTTAGTTATCCAAACTACAAATAATTCTTATTTAACAAAAGACTAAAAATACTATAACTTTGTTAGTCAAATAGTAACTCCAACTCTCTCCAAGGGTTAGAAAACATGATTTCTTGAATGACACACACACACACACACACACACACACACACACACATATATATATATATATATAGGTGGGATCCTAAGAAAAACCACATAGTTCTGTGAAAACCAAAGAAATTTAACTAAACCAGCCACATAATCTATAGATTTATTTATCATCACCCTCTATATACATGTGTGTGTGTATATAGATAGGGGTAGTGATCAAATGAAAACCGTAACGTGGTTTTACATATACGTCACACATAGGTTACGTATACGTAACAGGTTTTCATTCGATATAGTATTACGTATACGTAACTTTCTTCATTCTCGTATATGTACCAAAATACTTAAATAACATTTTTGACGTTTAAATGAATTGAAAAATATGATTATGTTAGTGGTTTCTGTGATTTTTCTATGGTTTCTCATAACTATTGGTTTTCTTAGAAACCATCATATATATATATATATATATATATATATATATATATATATATATATATATATATATATATATATATATATATATATATATATATATATATATATATATATATATATATATTATACTTATCATTACTAACTAGTAGTCACATCGACAAATAGGATTGGTGACTTAGTGTGGCAGGTGCAAAATCTCTTGGAGCACCTAAGATTTAGAGGTGATGATTCAAATCTTACAAAAAGAAAAAAATTTCTCCGTTAAAAAAAACACTAATGGTGACACCGCATACATGTTTTAATCCTCAACCATGGTGTTTATTGAAATGTAAATCTGGTAATTTGAGATGTTAGAGTGTTGGAATGTGTGTGGGTATAGGTATGTGTAATTATTGGTATGTATTAACCAAACTAGTGTGAAAAACTATTTACCAAAAATAATGTTCTTTCAAAAATTATTTTACCAAACTAGTGTATAATAAAAATAATAATAATAAAACCTTTATCAAAATCTCCTCTCCATGTATGTTCATTTATCATACCGCCTACTCAGTCTAGCATCATATTTAATATGTTAGTCGAAGAATTCCGCCATCAAATTCTCCCACAGTTGAAGCTGCGAATTTAATTTGTATAACAGTTCATCAACCGATTGAATCTACAATTTAGTTTTCCATTCCGTTTGTGATACTTATGTTCTCAATCAACTCAGGTGAAGTCATGAAAAGCATTCACAGCTTGTTTTTTAAATTTATATGAGTGTATTTCAAAGATAATTCAACTTTTTGTTGTATTAAAGTTTCCTTTTTGTTTTCTTTCTTACAACTTTTAAAATATGATGTTTATTAAATTCAATGTCGCATGCGCTTATTTTTGTTAATGTTCTTTTCTCGTTATATGTTTATTTCTATCAATGTTCCGACGTGAAATTTCTAACGACATCATTTTTTTCATAAATTTCCACATATCATCAAGGATCTCACCGCAACACACGAGTTTGTGATGGTTCTATTTGTTTATATAAAGTCTGTAATCATATCTTATCAACGATGTCTAGGTTTCATTTTCCTTGTATAATATTACATGTGTTATCAACGCTCCCCTTTAACGCTTGGGTTCATAGCGATGTTTGAGCATTAGTTTGTTTTCACGGTTTTACATCACCATCGCAACGTGATATTTTGAGTCTTTGTATAAGGTTGCGAGTGCCATGTAGCTAATGCATCCATTGGTGACTTATAGTGATCGAATTCCGTCGGAAACAATATAACTCATGCAAACAATATAACTCATGTATGTTTAATAATTCTGATAGAGCATTACCGACATATTTTCATTGATAATTGCTCTCACAGATGGTTTGCAGGACCGGAAAGGGTGGTCAACGCAACAGTTTCACAAAGTGAAGAGATATGAAACACTTAGCAGATCAAATAAGGAATCAGAAAGTGATGAAACAATGAACACAAGTAAAAAAACAAGAACAAGAACACTCAAATATGGTTTTCAAGAATGATATATATTGCTTTCAAGTTCTTAAAAGTGTTACAAAGCATACATTAAGATACAAGTGCTTGAGACACTTTATATTACATCCTACAGCAGGCCATACGTTGAAGGCCAGCTGGAATACTAATCTAGACAACAAAATCAATGTAGAGTCATAAGACAGATTACCTTTTGACTAGTGACTATGACATGCCATAACTCACATCCTTATCTGTTACAAAAAGATTAAAAGTGCATAGTTAAAAAGTTACAGACAAAAGACCTTATTCTACAGTTGACAAATATATGGACTTTTCACCAACTCACATAAGTTGGTGAGTCACTAGAAGTGGCAGCGAAAAGTGATTCAGCTTTTGTCAAAAGGTGATTTAGAGAAAGCATGTCTTCTCTGTATTTGGAAGAAAACAGTCTTTGGCTTCGGAAGACTTTGTCCTTGAAGCTTCGGAAGACTTCATCTTTGGCTTCGGAAGATATGGTCTTTTGGCTTAGGAAGATTTGATACTTAGCATAATTCACTGATTTGTATCAAATCTTTCAAAGTAACTTTCTTGTACTGTAGTTGTGCATGTTGAGAGCTCTTGGTTGTTCTTTGGTTGCATCAGCCTTTAAGTGTATTTCTTACAAACTCCCCCTAGGTTGATGCTACCAAAACTAAAGAGATCTTTGATTCTTGATTTTCATCTGTTGATCGTCCTTATTAGAATCACGACCATTCCATTGATCATCAGCTGGTCAGGATTCCTCAGACTCTCAAAGTATCTTCTCATGTCATAGAGATCATGCAGATAGAGGTCAAGTATGTTTTACCAGAAATACAAGTCTTGACCTCCTTGATCTCTAGAGACATACCATCTGTCTGGATTGGTTGTAAACATCCAAGACATAATGAATCTCTTAGCAGCAAGATGCTCTACTTGAATAGGAGTTGGATGAGCAGCCTCTTCTTGATCTCCCTCAAGATGTTCTGACCCATCCTGAGGTGTAGAGGCGGATGCCTTGGACTTCTTCTTGTTCTTCTTGTCCCTTCTGATGGCCATCTTTTTCCTCTTTCTGTATTTTAATTGAGGAGACTAGCTTGCAGTACCAGATTGCTCTTGTTTGTCTTCCTCAGTTGGGTCCTTGTCCTTCACAGGTTAAGAAGTAGAAAGATCAGGACCTTGCTGTGGATCAGAAGATGTAGCTGGATGTGATACAGCACTAGGTCCAGGTTGTGTTGTCTCTTGTGGTTCAATCTTGACCTCAGCTTCAGGTGCAGCCTGACTTGGCGAAGAATGCAAGTCAAGCAGCTCACCCTCTTGATCTTCTACTTGATCACTCTAATGCTCTCGTCCATGGTGAATAGAGACATTAGACCAAGTCTTCTTTCGAAGAATTCATACAGCTTCAAGAAGCTTACCATCTTTTGTCTGTCAGCAGATTTCTTCAAGTTTGCTCTGATGGTGGATCTTGACTTTGCAACCTCTTCACTCATCTTCCTATTTGCAGCTTTTTGCTCTTTTTGCACTTGTTGCTCAAGCTGCTTGAGGTATTCGAACTCAATGTAGTCATATTGCAAGGAAAGAAGGTCTGCTGCCTGATAGAAGCCTGTGACACTCAAGTAGGTGATCATGTTTTGTCTATCTTGTTCCATATCTTCCTGAGTTTGTTGTTCAACAGCCACAACCTTTGTCTCATGTCTTTCTTGAACTAGAGAGAGGGTAGGAGCTTTGTAGAGTCTTTTTCTCCTTCTTTCTTCTTTGATCTCGAGGAGCAATTCTTCATCCTCAGCTTCCTTACTCTCTTTTGACACTTCCATGTCAGCCAGTTCACTTAATTGCTTCATGGGAAGAGAGATGAGTTCATCAATATTGTAGTTTTTGGTCCCCCAAATAGTTTAATCTGACTGCCCTTAACTCATCATCCTGAGTGCTTGTCCTGGGAGCAGCCCTGATTACAGCTTCCATGAAGCCAGGGGTCCTACTTGAATTCTCTCTCCTTGCCTTCCTCTTCCTCTCTCTCTTCTCCTTCTCAATCTCCTCAGGAGTTATCTTCCTTTTCCCTTTGTCACTTACAGGCATATGTGACTTAGGTTGGAGAGAGCTTTGGCCTTCATTTCTTGGTTCTACACTCAAGCTCTGGCCAGAGAGAGGCTGTGAGACACCTTTACCAACTGGTGCCTCACTAAGGGTTACGGGTGTTGAGGGTGCTGAAGCAGCTCCTGTCTCAAGGTTCACAAGCTCAACTGTTGGGCCTTCAGCCAGGGTTTCCCCTTCGAAGCTAATCTTAGGGTCACCTCATCATCCAGTTGGTCAACAGTCTTGCCTACTAGCCCCTGTCTATGTAATCTTGTTCTTAGCTTGAACTCTTTAAGCACCCTTTGTTGAATCCTATTAGTTAACCTTTCAGCTTGCCTGTTTTGACTTGGGTTGGCACTTGGAAGGTCAACTAGATAGGTGCTCTTATAGTATCTCAGGGTATAGAAGTTGAAGATCTCTTGTTGATCCTGAGACCTAGAGATTACCAAGGCTCTCCTTTGATTATCATACCTTCATCCCACTATAGGATTTTTAGCAGGGTGAGATGGAGTAGGCATAGCCCTTGGTATACCCTCCTTTAAAAAACTTTGAACGAGTGAGACCAAATTAATGTGGACTTGAGGAGATTGTTAAGTATGGACAACTGCAAGTAACGGTGGTGAGTCCTCTATGTCCATACTTTAAGAGGAACTCTCAGGTTCTGTGATTGTAAGTAAGACTTTCTCCCCCTTTTTGGTAGCACCACCCTCTTACACAGGGGAGGTAGGAGTTGTATCCACCACATCCACAGGTTCTTGTAGGCCTGGTTGAGTCCTCTGGATGGGTCTCTCAGCTAACTTTCCCTTGAGATCGGTGATCTCAAGTTGCTGGTCATTAACCCTTCTTTGTAAGGTAGTCACCTGAGATTCTAGGTGACTAACCTTGGAAACTAAATAGGTGTCGAGTTTAGTCATTTTGTGCACCTTTAGTTGCATACTCCCCTTATCTTCATCAGAAGAATCATGGGGGGGGGGGGTGAGAGAATAGGACCAAGGTCTTCCTCATTACCCGCTTCTGTTTCTTGGCTGATGGTTTTCCCTTGCACACTAATAGCTTCAAAAGAAGTGTCAATAGGCTAGGTTGCCATGGTTGAGGTCTGAATGATATAATCACTTTCAAAAGTAAGAGCCTCTTTCATATCGGCCTCCTAAACAGGTTCAGGAAGGTCCACCTCAGTTGTGGGTGGATGATGTGGGCTAGATATAGAAGATGCGGGAGCACTCATCTCTCATTGAGTAGGGGAAGAGAAGAGAGACTCATGATACTCACTGAATCCTATATCTTAATCATCATAGAGTTCAAGGTTGGATATTGGTTGGTTAAGGTCAAGCGGTTGGGGATGGTAACTTTCCCTTGAAGGTTGATCAATAGAGTTTTGATACTCTGAGTGAATTCTTAAAGCTGGGGTTGTGAGCTCATCAGGCTAAGCATGAGAAACCTCAACATGGACTATGTAGGAAAGGTATTTAGGAATTTGGTCCCATCCTCTATGTTTGTTTGATAAGAAGTGTATGACCACATGGAGGAGGTACTTCCAATTATACGAGAGCTTGCCCTTTTTGAAGGTTCTTACGGAGTAGTCCCCTTCATAGTCCTTCTGCTGGAATGAGTTATTTACAACAGACTTAGGGAAGGATAAATCACCCTCTTCATCATCCAGTCGTAGATGGGTGTTGATGGTGGTTGGAGTGATGAATACCGTCCTCCCCTGCGCTGTGGCAGACAGTGCATGGAGAAATCTGGTTGGTTTCGGGGATCAGGGATGCCCATTTTGAGTAGCTTTGAGATGAAGAAAGTTAAGAACAAGGTTGGTTAGTGGGTGAATTTAGGGTTTGAGTCTTGCAGATGAAAGAAAAAGTGAAAGAGGGGGAACCGTTGTACAAATATTTATATGATATGGATTTAAGACAAAGTTAACGAAAACGGATAAACTTTGAAATCCAAATGTCAGTCCCACCTCTGAAAAGGGTGCCCAAGAAGGTAGTTTTCTTGAAAGTCTAAATCTTTCGAAGGTAATTTGTCTTCGTAAGGTTTGAGAAAAACTTCGAAGCCAATTTGGCTTCGGAAGATATTCCTTAGTTTTCTAAGAATTTTGCGTCGGAAGAAAAATACTTAGAGTATTTTTACTTCCTAGATATATTTTGCTTCGGAAGATATCAAATATCAGAAATCTTATTCAAAAAGAGAATAAAGCTTTTGAGACTTAATTGCTTTCGGAAGAAAGTGTTCCTTCAAAACAGATAAGTAATTGGTGACAAATATAAGCTTCAAAATATATATTCAAATTTCTTTTGAATGTTAATTTCTCAGTAGTTATTTGTTTAGAAGACATAATTTTCTTCCGAAGACAACTTGATGTCTTCCAAAGGAGAATGTATCCAAAATTCTTAAAATCCTAAGGGATATCATTTGAAAAGTTTCTTCCAGAGTAAACTGGGTTTATATGATGATGATATAGACAACTTAAGACACACATATTATTAAAAATAATCTTGAGTTTAGTTTAAGAAAAATCTACTCAAAATTAATCATCCCAATAGCTTATACAAGATACTTAAATCTTTTCTCATCGAAAACTTTTGTGAACAAATCAGCATATTGTTCATTTGTGTTAACTTTGACTAGTTTTATCAATCTCTTTTCAAATTATCTCTAATTAAATGATACCTGATGTTGATGTACTTTGTTTTTGAGTGCTGTACAGGGTTCTCTATGATAGAGATAGCACTGTTGTTGTCTATGTTGATGGAAGTCTCCTTGAAGTTGAATATATAGTTTAGCATCTGATTCTGAATTCAAAGCACTTGAGCACAGCAGCTTGTAGCAGCAATGTATTCAGCTTCAGCAGTTGATGCGGGTACACAAGATTATTTCTTGCATTGCCATGAGACTATCCTTCCACCAATAAATTGACATCTCCAGATGTTAGTTTTGCAGTCATATTGTAGCGACCATAGTTACTATTTGTATATGCATACAGATGAAGTCAGAATTTTTTGGATACCAAAGGCCCGATTTGGGAACACCTTTAAGATATCTGAGAATTCTCTTGACAGTAACCAGGTGTGACAACCTAGGGCTGCCTTGATATCTTGCACAAATACATGTAGCAAACATGATATCATGCCTGCTGGCTGTGAGGTACATAAGAGACCCAATCATAGCCCTGTATAAGTTTTCATCAACACACTCCCCCTCAAGATCTGGTCCTAAAGAGTGGTTTCTGGCTATGGGTGTCTTAGCAACCTTACACTCAGTCATATGAAATCCGATAAGTATGTCTTGTACATACTTTGATTGATTTATGAAGATGCCATTGTCAACCTGCTTCACTTGAATTCCTAAAAAGAAATTGAGTTCCCCCATGGCACTCATTTCGAATCTATTATTCATCAGCTTCTCAAAATCTTTGCAGAGCTTCGAATTAGTTGGCCCAAAGATAATGTCGTCTACATAAACTTGAACTAGCATCAAGTCATTTTCTGTTCCTTTGATTAAGAGTGTTCCATCAATAGTACCTCTCTTGTATCCATGCTAACAGAGATACTGTGATAGTGTCTCATACAACTTCCTTGGAGCCTAATGCAGCCCATAAAGATCTTTGTAAAGCTTGCAGACATAATCAGGGTGATCTCGGTCTGCAAAGCCAGGTGGTTGGTTGACATACACCTGCTCATCAATCACCCTATATAAAAAGGCACACTTGACATCAAGTTGATAGATCTTAAAATCCTTGGATGCATCAAAAGCCAGGAATATCCTAACAGCTTCAAGTCTTGCTACAGGAGCAAAAACATCAGTGTAGTCAATCCCTTCTTCTTGTGTGTATCCTAGAACAACCAGTATTGGCTTATTCTTGATGACAAGTCCTCTATCATCCTTCTTGTTTCTAAATACCTAGTTGGTACCTATGGTAGTCTTCCCTTAAGGAAGAGGACATAGATTTCAAACTTTCTGTCTCTTGAATTGAAGCAACTTCTCCTGTATTGCTTCAACCCAACTTCTATCTTTCAAAGCCTCTTCAATCTTCTTATGCTCTATCTGGGACAAGAAACAAAAGTGAAGACAAACAGTCCTCTTTTTCTCACCCCAGTCTTAACATTTCCAATGATTTTTATAGTGGGATGGGACTTGTGGATTCTCAATTGAGGAACCACAGAAAGTTGTTTGGATAGATCTAAATTAGTAAAATTCAGATCTGGTGCCTGAGAATCATCCACCACATAAACACACTTATCAAGTGAGACTTGATCCAATAAGTGTGTTACATCATTGATGTTGTCTACTATGTAGTGGTTATCAGCACCAAGAAATTCTTGATTACTATCACCACCTCTATCTCCTTTTACATTTGAAATCCCTTCATCTAAGTTCTGTGCCTCTGTGCTGGAGTTTACAAGCACTTCAGATGTATCAGCTGAAGAATTTGTCATGGTTATGCTGACAGGATTTCCAACTGTAGGGCTAGTTACCACTAGAGCTAAAGTAGTTTGAACACTTGGTCTTCTCAGCTTAAATCTTGGATCAGAATCTATTGTTGATAAGGTACCTGTAGATCCTGAAACATGCTCATAAGATTTGTTAAAACAGTTGGTAACTAAATCAAAATCAAACAACCAATCAGGACCAGAACCTTTCACACTGGGTGTGTGCTCATTGAAGGTCACATTAGCTGATTCTCAACTACTCTGGTTCTGAGATTGTATACTTTATAAGTCTTAGCTTGGGAAGAGTATCTAATTAAATGTCTATCATCTGATTTCTCATCAAATTTGGTTATTTGATCCTTGGTATTCAAGATGGTGCAAGGACATCCAAATGATCTGAGGAAACCAATGAACGGTCTCCTTTTGTGCCACAGTTCATAAGGAGTCATACCATGAGTCTTAACCACTAAAACTCTATTCTGCACATAGCAGGTAATGTTGACTGCCTCTGCCTAGAAGGTGATAGGCAGTTTAGAGACAGACAACATGGTTCTTGCAGCTTCAATAAGTGTCCTGTTTCTACTCTCAACAACATGTTTTCCTGAAAAGTCCTGGGAGCACTGTATTGTCTTGAAATACCCTTTTCATCACAAAATTCATCAAGGATTTGGTTTTTTAAATTCAGTTTCTTGATCACATCTTATGATCTTGACCCTATGATCAAATTGATTCTTAATTTTCAGAATGAAACTCTTTAAGATCTTAGGGGTCTCATCTTTAGTTCTAAGAAAGAAGACCCAAGTATATCTTGTGAAGTCATCTGTGATCACCAAGTAATAAGAGGTCCTTCCAAGACTCATTACACTAGTGGGACCAAATAGATCCATATGTAATAATTGTAGGGGTGTATTAATAGAGTTCATTTCCTTTGACTTGTGAGATACCTTGTGTTGCTTCCTTTTCAGGCATGCAACACAATGATCATCACATGTAAACTTTTTTTTTCGTATTCCACTTACCAAATCATATTTAATTATATATTCATGTTATTAAAGGTAAGTTTTCACTTATCTTCTTCTTCACCTTGGAGCTTTCGAAAGGAAAAGATTTTTCTTCTGAAGTTGTTTTCTTCTTCTGCTTTTTAGAAGTTTTCTTATTGTTTATGTGGATAGTACTTTTGGAATTATAGATGCAATCCTTGGCAAAGTGAGAAGTACTACCACACATGATGCATTTAGTTGGCATACTTATGAGAATCTTCTTTTGAGTAGGAGGTTAAGCTTGATCACTCTTCACTTCCTTCTTCATCTTCTCAGATGATGCAGCAGGTTTCTTGGGATGAGGCTTGCTCTTGGAATTGGATGATTCAAGTTATGCAGCAGTGGTGCATATTTTATCAACCTTCTTCTCTAAATTAGGATGATTTGGACATGAACTATGACTCCTGGTACTAGAGTCCATGGTTATGTCCTCAGTCTTCACCACTTCAAATCCAGCAGAGATGAAAACTTGCTTTTGCTTGGAGTTGAAAGTGGCATTGATCTCTTGAGCTTTCTTGGACTTTCTCTTAGCTACCCTGATTAAGTTCTTTCTTGCAGACTTGGTCCTCCTTGATTCCTTCTTCTCTATAGAAGAATAGTGTCTCTTCTTAGGATAACCCTTGTACTCGCCTCAGGTTCATCCTTTACTATCTTCTTTCATCTTCATCTTCTTTTTCAATGGGATCTATGGAGGGCAACTCATCTTGACAAGTTCCACACCTTGGAGGTCTTACAGATAGTAATGTGTGTGGAGGAGCTATATCACTTGAACCCAATCCTTGCCTATTCTGATAAAAAATCTTTGCAGGCATGGATGAAGATATTATGTTCTTGAAGGTTTCCTTTTCAAGAATACATTTTTCTGCCTTAGCTTTGTTGATCCCAAGCTCAGCTTGGCATTCAGTTAACTTGGTAATAAGATCCTTAATTTGAGTCCTGTAATTTGTATGGTCATGCTTAAGAGTTGAAATGGTTTTCTCTAAATCTTCTATTTTAAGTTTGTAATCATTTTCAGCTCTTTTAAAATCAGCTTTTAAAATGTTCAAGGACTCAAGATCAGATCTCACTTCCAAGTTATAGGACCTATACATGTTAACTTTAGCAAGGCATTCAGGAGTACAAAGATGTTCCAATACCTTAGCTTATTCATGATCAGCCATCAGTGCTTGGTTTGGAGATGCATCTTCTACCTGAAAGCTCCAGTCGAAACCTCCTTCTTCAATAGCAACAGCAACATGTTGTTTTGATTGGCTTAGTTCTCAGTTCTTGGAGCTGCATTAGTGTTGTTTAGCCTGGGCTGTGCTTGGCCACCATTTGTCCTTGGTGCCTTGCACTCTCTAGCAAAGTGACCCATTTGGTTACAGTTGTAACACTTTACTTTGCTTTTATCCAGTCCAAACTTTCCACTGGCCACATTGCTGGGAAACTTTCTTCCTATGCTCTTGTAAAACTTTTTGGCTCTATGAGTCTAGGTCTTCAAGAGTGAAAAGAAAGTTGTCACAACTTTCATCAGTAGACACAAAGGCTTGTGCAGAGCTTGTCTCTTGGAATGGGCTTCCTTGGATGTAGCTCTCCCTTGATGTCTCAAGGAAGGTGATGAAAGGACCCTTTTGTGAGTTTTCAGGGAAGCAGATAAGATGGTGTTGTGGTTCGATGCTATCCCTTTCAACCATATGAAGGGCTGAACTCTGTTGATTGTTGGAAGAAATGCTTGATGGATTTTGCAGGTTCATCTCTATCTCGTACCCACTAAGGATATCATACAGCTCTGTGAAAGTAAGAGTGGAGAGGTTCTTAGTTTTTTTAATGGCCACACAGTAGTGAGTCCATTGTTTGAGAAGAGAGAACATGAACTTACTCATTATGTCTCTATTCTTAAGTTTCACTCCAGCATCCATTAGAGTATCCATAATCTCAACATATCTGAAGTATTGTTTAGTCATAGTTTCACCTGTTTTGTAAGTGAAGTTTTCAAACTGCTGCTTCATGATATCCCTCTTGTTCTCCTTGGCTTCCTCATATATCAGCTTGTGCATCCCAGAGCTGCTTAGCAGTCTGGCACTTATTAAAGCCTCTGTATATAGAGTTAGATAGAGCAGTTTGAAGAGCGGTCATAGCCTTCTGATCTACATTTATTCTTTTCTAGTCTTCTTCAGAGTGGTCAGCCATTTCTTTTAGTATCATGCCACCTTCGGTAGTGGCTGAAGAGGTGCATGGAATATAAGGTCCTTCGACAACATATCTCCACATCCCGCTGTTTTAAGACTTGATAAACCCTTTCATATGTTGGCACCAAGTATCAAAGTCATCAGGAGTGATTTGTGGAGACTTTGTCATAGTATCGGTTTCCATATTAGGCTTAGAAAGAGCTGCCATTTGAGTTGATAAATGTTTTGTGGAACTAAAGAGATTTAAGATGGTGAGATCTTAAAATCAAGAGCCTGAAATGCACCGATACCAATTGCAGGACCGGGAAGGGTGGTTAATGCAACAGTTTCACAAGGTGGAGAGATATGAAACACTTAGCAGATCAAATAGAGAACTGGCAAGTGATGAAATAATGAACACAAGTAAAAAAACAAGAACAAGAACACTCAAATATGGTTTTCAAGAATGATGTATATTGCTCTCAAGTTCTTACAAGTGTTACAAAGCATACATTAAGATACAAGTATTTGAGACACTTTATATTAAATCCTACAGCCAGCCATACTTTGAAGGCCAGCTGGAAACACTAATTCAGACAACAAGATCAATATAAAGTCATAAGGCAGATTGCCTTTTGACTAGTGACTATGACATGCTATAACTCATATCCTTATCTATTAAAAAAAGGATAAAAGTACATAGGTGGAAAGTTACAGACAAAAAACCTTAATCTACAGTTGACAAAAGTATAGACTTTTCACCAACTCATATAAGTTGGTGCACTTTATATTAAATCCTACAGCAAGCCATACTTTGAAGGCCAGCTGGAAACACTAATTCAGACAACAAGATCATACAGAGTCATAAGGCAGATTGCCTTTTGACTAGTGACTATGACATGCCATAACTCATATCCTTATCTATTAAAAAATGATAAAAGTACATAGTTGGAAAGTTACAGACAAAAGACCTTAATCTACAGTTGACAAAAGTATGGACTTTTCACCAACTCATATAAGTTGGTGAGTCATCAGAAGTGACAGTGGAAAGTGGTTCAGCTTTTGTCAAAAGGTGATTCAGAGAAAGCATGTCTTCTCTGTCTTCGGAAGAAATCAGTCTTTGGCTTCGGAAGACTCTTTGGCTTCAGAAGACTTTGTCCTTGAAGCTTCGGAAGACTTCATCTTTGGCTTCGAAAGACTTCATCTTTGGCTTCGAAAGATATGGTCTTTTGGCTTCGGAAGATTTGATACTTAGCATAATTCACTGAGTTGTATCAAATCTTTCGAAGTATTTTCTTTGTACTTCAGTTGTGCATGCTGAAGCTCTTGGTTATTCTTTGGTTGCATCAGCCTGTAAGTGTATTCCTTACATGGTTATTAATAGAGGCGATCGTAGAGCATTCATAATGTATTTCTTATCTTTAACCTTATAACTTTTAGTTAAATTACACAAGTATCCATAAAATTTACTAATCGTTTTAAAACTATCCACATCTCTTTTCTTATACGTAACCCTAATTAATTAAATAATGTGTGTTTATTTAATTTTATATACTAGGTTCTCTTTATAAATAATGAATTGTGATTTGTTAAATATATGGAATGTGAAATTGGTCCATATAATTCAGTTACATTTTAAAGAATGGAATGAAGTGTTAAATTGCATAAAAACCGTAATTTTTTCATTGAATTATATAAATATGATTAATATAGAGAATGCTTTATGAATACTCATAGGTGATATTCTCTTATTTTTATAGTGTACGTTGGCACTTTTTCATTTCTTTCCATCCCATTTAGGCAAGATCTGCTTCTTAGTGGAACCTATCCGCAAATAATTAAATAAGTATATCTAAACTATTTTGAACTTATAACCATGTAATATGAATATTTCAATCTAACAAATGAAATTGCTTCACTAGGAAGCAGGGTTAGTGGCAAACATACTTTAGCTTTTTTTTGTAGTTGCGGTTTTTTCGTTGGTAAATCCACCATTACTTAGAGGTACTTTAGCATCTTATTTTTTAGTGTACTAGGTAAATACTTAAATTTCATAACGATTAAAGTATGTTATATATATTGTATAAAAGGGGAAGACAAAGTATAATTACCTTAAACATAAAGATGAAAACGTGCTAGGAAGAGGTACAACTCATAAATGACTAACCTCACCTATGACTACAAGCAATAGAAAAACCTCAAGACCAGGGCCGGCTCAACGTGTTTTGGAGCTACAATCGAACTAAAAAAGGGAACCCTTTTTTAAAATAAATTTATTAAAACCCTCCTCCTTTGCTAGTATTATTTGTGCAGGTCACCGGCTCATCAGAATTCAAAAATCGAATTTGCAATCCCGTGTGGAGAAGTGGAACAGTCGGCAGACATGAGACGTGAGCAGTGACTCGATGAGAGTGGAGATGGTATCACATAACAGGCCAGCCGCCCCGTCATCAATTGTGCGATGCGCCTGTGAGGTGATGACTCACCTTGAAACTTGAAAAGGCCGAACAACAATTAAATTGGAATAATACTTGAGCAGTTGAGCAACTACTTAGCTAGTGCATGAAGGTCTGAAGGTGATTAAGTAAAGAAAATAAAAATGGGGGCCCTTAGTTTTTGGAGGCCCCAAACCCAATACACCGCTGTATATTACAATGGGCCAACTTTGTTTGTGAATTTTGTGATTATGTTTATTTAATAACCTATCAGTTCATTCAAATTTTATTAAGACTTAACTATCAATTGGTATTCCCGTTTCAAATTTCATTGACTCGTATAATACCAATATCCAATATAATTCATTTTCAAAAAAATTAGGGGCCCCAAGCCCAATACGTCATAAATTACATTATATAGCTGGCCCTGAACAAGACAAATGTCAGGAGTATAACAATGGCAAGTAACGAAGATGGTTGTGTGATTAGTATAGATTCGCTAATGATGTAATATCGCATGCCAATGAGGTGATGCTCTTTGTGCCTTAGTTAAGCCCCAACGAAACAAAAAATGTCACATTGATGACATATCTCCGACGTGTTCAAGTTAAGCTCTAGAACCCTAGAGGATGGTTCAGAGGACAGTAGCTTAGAAAGTGGTTCATTTGCTATAGAACATAGCCAACATGCTCTCGAGGTAATAACTAATAACTATAATTGTTTGTGGATGACTATTACAATTAGGCTATGTGTTGTCGGAGCCGCGAACCTGGGCACGAGCCACATGGCCGACCACCTTGGTCGCGCACATTGCAACCAACGGGCACGATTAGGGACGCAATCGTGAAGGTGCGAGGGAGGTCGCAAGGTATGAGTGAGAGCCACTGAGTACCTGATCCACAATAGAGTCATGCTACATGATCAGGGGATCTATCCAGTGCCCAATCAGCATCCAGTTAACGTCACATGTCTCAATATTACAGGATAACCCCACAACACGTGTGGATAGAGCCCCTCTACAACGTATAGGCTTGGAAGCATAAGTGATCTAGAGAGAGATTAATTAGATGTCTAATCAACCTAGCCCAAATATTCCAAACGATGAAACTATTGGCCCTTCATTGTTTATAACCATCAGCACAACAGCGTTCGTACGGCCAACAATAATACAATTTAGAGTAATTTCCGCTATCATTTTCCTCTCACGACTAACGCTCCAAGTCGATTTTTTTTTAATCTCATGTTCCTTGTGGCCTTAATCAATTGGTTTAATAGATCTTTTTATAAATTTATTATCTAAAATTAAGTTTAACATTCCTGATTTAAAAAATATATATTAAAACAACAAGATTTGTAATTTTTCTCTCTATAGATAGAGTATAATACTGACACACTTTGAAGATCATCTATCTTATTTAATTTTATGATTAAAATAAATAACTTATTTGTTTTGAAATATAATAATATTTCTAATAGTTTTTTAATAGAATAAAAAGATAGTTACAAATTATGTTTTTCAGTTAGGATTGGTTCGAGTTAAGTTGCTAATGAGTGTAAAGAAATAGGATTAGCTAAGTAAATTTGTAAGAGAGAATTTAGTTTTTAATAAATATTTGAATTTTGAGTACCACATTTGGATTGATGGTCTAGTTGAAGAGACAGAAGCTCTTGAAGCGTCTAACTTTTCAAGATTTTGATTTCAAGTATCACAAAAAATAAAAAATCTAAAAAGAAAGCTTAATTATGAGAGTAGTTTTATACTTCTTTAAAATCAAGGAGCAGAACCACCATAAATACAGATGATTCCAATTCTTCTTTTTGCGGCTCTCACTTCGGGTTATGCTTTGAGCCCAAATTGGACTATTTTGGATGGGCTCATGGTTTTTGGGTAGCGTCAGAAATGTTTACATGTAGTAGTACCATAGGCCCAATAACTTCTACTTTTGAGTTCGTTAGCTTGCTCGACTCGGTTTTTAAACAAGTCAAGCCCAAGCCAACCTTAGCTCGGCTTAACTTGATCAGCTCATTTACAGCCGTAACGAACACCCTAATTATATCATTGCGTCCATTCGAAAGCTGAATTAATATATAGGTGTATATTAATTAGTAACATATAACCAGTATATTATACATGAGTTTTTATTATATAGATCTCTCTACTACACTAAACCTAAACTAGCATAATAGATAAGTCTATTGCGCTCATTATTGTGTTTTACTGTCACGTTAGCCAAATCATTTCTCACTTGCTGGCGTGTTAAAAATAATCTGAATATCTGAAATTTCGGATATTTGAAAATTCAGTTCGGATGGTGTTTTTGAGGATTTTCGGATATTCGGATATCCAAATTATCCGAAATATTTTTCTAACTTTAATTAAATAATAAATATTAATTATAAATTTTGAATATTAACTTTGGAGATCCGAAAATTTTTTTAATAAAAAATATTAGTTTTTATAGACTATATTAAATGATACATATTTTTTAAAAATTCAGATATCCATTTGAATATTCGAATCCAAAATATAAAATATCCAAAATTTTGTATATGAATTCGGATAGTGAAATCAACTATTCGAAATTTTTGGATATCCGATTTTAAACACCCTAACTATTGCTTCACTTGGTGGGGGCTTGTCTCTTTCACAATTCACATGGGTTTCATTGTCGCCAACATTTTAATTTTAAATGCTAATAATATTTTCATTTAGAGCCATTTCGGGTACCACCGTCGGTTCCAAGCATTGCCTAAGAACATCCGAAACCTTGAGTCCACAACACGCGTGCTTCACGGGCATGCGGGCTGGTATTCCATACGTGACTTTTCTTTCACATCGTCTTCACTGATCACGCATAAGAGGCACATCCATCAGCCTAAAAGTTCAAAAAAATGTCCCTGGTTAATAAAATCAATTATTATCTAATATAATTTCTAGCTATATCTTATGACTAATTGTTAAGGAATAAAATATATAATTTCTGAAAACTTATGAGAGGAATATGACTAGTATAGTGGAAGTAAGGAAGACGCCACAAAGTGACTCGAAGACAGTCCTACCAAGTCTTGTCAATCATATCTTCAATCTAAAGTCAAATGTACAATAAGAACCAACGTTAATCACAAAAATAAGTTCATAGTCATGGGCTATGGGTGCGTAAAGAGTGGTCGTAGAGCTGAATTAGTGGTGTGGATTCGTGAGACACTACGCTCGGAGAATTTCATGACGAGGTCCACGGGTGTGGAAAAAGGGAGCGACTTTATAGCTGTTTAACGACTATAATTATAAAAAAAGACGTTTAGGTAAATTATAAATGACTCATTGTCTTTCAACATTTAAACCATTTCACCTATTTCAACAACTCTTTTTATAAAATTTCATTTTCCGTTTTTGAAATTGACATATAACATTCATCATCTTTAGACTCAGATGGTGTTAAGGCCGTTCAAATGGCTCGTGGTTTGAAGCTCGTTTGGAAAAAGCTCGAAAAAACCTCGGTATGAAAACGAGCTAAACTCGGCTCGGTTCGTGACGAGCCAACCCGGATTGGTTTAGCTCGTTTGTTAGCTCGGCTCGGTACGACTCGGATTATTTTACTTGTAATATATTATTTTTATGTATATAACATATATCATTGCATTTGTTCATTTGTTAAAAATATAATATGTTTTTTAGCTATTTTTATGTTAAATATTAAACTGTAATGTTTGTATTAGATAATTTCATGTGATGCATCTATATTTTTGTATACTACAATGAATTATTTAAATCTTATAAATTTATTTACTTAAAAACAGACTACTGGATGCTATATAGTGTTACGGGTTTTATTCTTTCGATTTAGATAATGATGAAGTTATCTGTATTTTGTTGAAGTTGAACTTAGTTTTTAAATTAATTTATATTTTGAAAAACTTGATGTAAACCGGTTGTGAATAATGTAGTATGTTGAATTTATTTTGCACTTTTTAATTGTGTTTATGAAATAAAATCAAGCTAAAATGAGCCGAGCTCGAGCCCAGATTTTAAACTTTGTTTCAAAACCGAACCGAGCCGGCTGTAACGTTATGCCAAAGGCGATAGCATCACTAAAACTATGATTTAAATATAAAAACGTTTACTTAATGTCATCCATCAAATATTCCTTCAAGTAAAGAGATACCGATAATCCATTATGTTATAACTAAGGATTATAATGTTGTTGCTGTTTTTATTAAGTGAATTAAACAGATGGTTATTGAGATTTAGCTAAATTAACAGGTTTAGTTATTAAATAAAAATTAATTATAAAATGTTTAGAAACTATCATTCAATTTTATAACGAGTATGAAACATGATTTAATTATTTTTTAAGTTTATAAAAGATATATGAAATTACATATATTATATTTAATTAGAATTAAACTCCTCGCGTTGCAGCGGAGACGTAAAACCGTACCAAATAACACCAATGTCACACCGCCACTAACGACCATCAACACTAAAGTTGCGGTATTAGACCAAAACGTAAAACATAAAAAAAATATAACTAAATTGATTTAAGATCCGTGCGTTGTGACGAACCCTTCAAAAGGGGAAAATAGACGTAAAAATATTAAACCACACACACACATTGTATTATGTTAACTTACCAAATTTAAAACGAAATGTAAAAATTTAAAATAACACATGCATGTTGTGTCGTGTTAACTTGCAGAACTTAAAACGAAACGTAAAACGATGATTTACAAAATATAAAAAGTATAAGGAAATAAAGTTGAAAATATAAATGTTACGAGATTAAATTACAATAAATGAATAGTTTCGAGTTAAAAGTAAAAAAGTTAAATTTGAGAAGTCCAATTGTAAAAAAAAAAAAAAAAAAAAAAAAAACTCTGTATTAAAAGTAAAAAATCAATTTTTTTTTAAAAAAAACCTCATATGCATAAAATACAACACCATTATGTATAAAAAAGTTGGTAATTATTAATATATAAATTATATAAAAGCATATATAATAAACACTTTTGCATTATTTATACTTTACTAAAACCGAAAAAGCTCCCAAAATTCTACAGTTTATTTCTGCAGACACTTTATACTCCATACACAGGTCCACATTCAAATACCACTCAACCTCAAACACCTCCCATGTGAATTCCCCATTCTACCCCTCCTTTATTTACATCACACTGCATGCATTGGGGTTCTCGTCACTAAACATTTGTGGGGCTGGTGGGTATGAATACGCTGCTTCAGCAACATAACTCTGAGGGTACATTTGGTAATTCGCAGGCTGATAATAATAATAATGTTCATTCTTCCTCATCTCCATCACCTCCTCCGTCGCTGCTGCTTCTTGTTTCTCACCAATGTCGCCGGATTTCTTCTCTGCCGTCGTGTCATTATCGGCCGTGGGAGTGGGAGCGGGATCTTGGTTCACGATCACCGCTGTTTTTCCGGTTCTTTTGTGCACGTAGTCCACGAGCTCCGGTGCTGGAAAAGTGCCTTTTACTGTAACTTGTGAGGTCTTTAGATCGGGTACCGCAGTTTCTACACCTGCAATCATAAACAAATACATAAGAGGACCGAAAATCACTAGACCCGAAATTTTTTCCCTATATGAGACGAAATACGCGTAAATTTGTAAATTTCTAATGACGAGAGAAAACCAAAAACCTCTGGCCCCAAAAAGATCCGCCTTGATTGCTTGTTATTATTATTATTATTATTATATATAAGGGCGTGTATATACAAACTGACACATACTAAACATGATAAACCATGATGAAAATGATTTTAGTTTAATTGGCTGTAATTTTATTAAAAGAAACTTTTAAAACCATGTATATGTTCTTAAACATTGGTTTAGAGCTTATATAAAGTGCGCTTTAAGCTTGGTCGGGATTCATACGACACCAACCAGACATTATACACCATTTATACTCTATAAAACGTCGTTTACATTACTTAAAATGCCCTTTATAAGAGTTTAATGTAAACGGACGCTTAGGATGTGATTGGTGTATCTAACCAAGATCCCTTGGAACTCATTTTTTTAAAATGCAACACCAAGGATTCTTTTTCTTGAGATAAGGACGACACCACCCAAGAATCTCGTAAGTTAAAACTCCTAAACTGCACCCACCCCCTTTGCATTGGATAGAACCCGTGACCTCCTTTCTAAGAAGCTTACGCCTCTAACACATGGGCTCGTTCTACTGTGACACTTGTATACATTCATGTCCGACTTTTTAAAAACGAATATACTAAAAGTTTTTTAAAATAAAAACATGGAGGGTATATATGGAAAACCATTTGAAAGAAGTAAAAGAGGCCTTTTTTTTCTTAAACTTTTTTTTAATAAATAATAATGTGGACGTTCATTTCAAAAAAACTTTAAATAAAATAACAGTAAACGAGCAACAAATTGCCCCGAAACCTCCTTTTAGATAACAAACTCATTTCTACTTAAAACAAAACTTTAAAACTTAAAACCCAACAAATTACCATGCACCCGCTGAAACTTGTTCTAACCAAGATCCCGTTGAACAAATTTTTTTAAAGAGGCTTTATATGATAAATATTGTTGAAAAGTTAAATTTAAAATCGAGTACCCTTCATCCTGAGAATGCGTTTTCTGATCTCTTGAGCACAAGCTTCACAATGCATATGCACCTTCAACACCACCGTAACCACCGGCGGAGGCTGTAGTTCACCGGAAAAACCATCAGAATGCAACAAACCACAAATTAGTATTTTCTAAACTACAAAAATACTAGGAAACAATAATAATAATAGTTAGTTTCAATTTTATTCTCTAAGATTTGATTAAAATAATTATTTTTCTTTAAAGATTAAAAACATTAATTTACCTCCAAAACTTTTATATATTATTTAAATTTCACTTTAAAAATTTTATTATTTTAGATAAAATTGAAACAACCGATAAAATTTTAAGATTGTAATTAAAACAACTCATTAAACTTTTGAACGTAAATTGATGTTTTTAATTTTTTAAAAAAAAATAATTACTTTTTAACAAATCTTAAAAATCCTAGACCATCTCCAATAGATGGTTTTCACATCCCAAAAACAAACATATAAACATTTATCAAGTTTTTTTTTGCATTGGAGCTTATGTTTTTAAAAGACAAGTTTTTCTCCATAAAATATCAAAAATAAGTTGGTTTGGTACATAAAATACGTAGAATATTAGAGAGAGAAAATTAATTGTTAAAAATAAAAAATAATGATAATGAGGTAATGTTTTAAGTTTTGTTATTGCAGGGATTTTTCAAAATTTTAAATATTGGATGTTTTTTTTGATGTATTAGGTGAGTAGTGTTTTTTGCACGTTTCTTGTTTTTTTTAATGCTCGCTTTCGATCGGTGATTTTGGTGATGTCCTTAAAAGAGTAAAATCAATTTTAACTCTAATAATAATATATTAGAACCTCATCTTTCTTCACTTCCACTTTGGGTGCTTCTTCTTCCTCCTTCTTGGGCTCCTCCGCCGGAGGTTTTGGCACCGGCGACAGAAGCTCAACTTTCCGGTGACTTTTCTTCTGGAGTCTTTCTAGAACCTTCATCGGATCTGCTTTTTCTCCCTTCACTACCACCTTATGAGTCTTACAATCAGTAACAACATCTTCAACACCTATTTTGAAAAACAAATTTTGTTTACTAATTCATATAACATTTTAATGAAAAAGTGCAAAAATGTTTGAAAAGATAATAATAAGATATGAACCCTCAAAGCCTTTAAGGCATCGCCGGACTTTTCTAGCACAGCCTTCACAATGCATGAATACTCTCAACACCACCTCTTGCGGTGGCGGAGGTGGTGGTGGCTCTTTTGAGTCCGCCTTTTTGTCATCTCCGGCGGCCGGTTTTGCTTCTTCCCCCGGCGACTTTACCTCCTCCGGCGACTTTACCTCCTGAAAAAGATAACATCTTTTTATCAAAACCCACGTATAAAAACTCAATCTTTAACAAACCCACATGAAGGAACTCATTTTTTGACAAAACCCATTATGAGAAAAGTGAATTTTTATCATTACCCACATATAAAAACTCATCTTTTACCAAAACCCACATGAAAAAACTCATTTTTTTTCAGAAAACCCACATGAAAAAACTCAATTTTTACCGAAACCCACATGAAATTACTCATTTTTTAACAAACCCCAAATGGAAAAACTCATTTTTCATCAAAACCCACATGACAAAACCCCTTTTTTTAGCCAAAATACTCTTTAACACTATACCCACATCAAAGAAACTCATGTCACATCAAATATAATAGTATTATTGAAGAAGGGGTTAAAGAACAGACCTCTCCCATTTAACAGTTTAATGCTATTGTTAAAGATTTCAAGAACATAATAAAAACTCAATCTTTACCACAACCCACAAGAAAAATCTCTTTTTTCCCCCAAAATACACATTAAAATCATATTCAAATCAAATAACAATAATAATTTTGCAGAAGGGGTCAAAGAACATACCTCTCCCATTTGAGAGTTGAGTGGCTGTGCTGAAGATTGCAAGAAGATTAAGGAGTTTTATAATGGGTTCAAAGGCCTGTGAAATCAGGCATAAAAACACACAGTAATGCACAGTGGTGTGTGATTTAATCGAGGTGAAAAGGGAGTGTGAGATGTGTGTGTGATTGAGCTGGATGATGAGGAGGAGGACCATCAGATCTAGCGAGAATAGCACTCATTTTGGTCATCATAGACGTGACGTGGCTTTTTGTAGAAGCCACGTCAGATGAGTGGCTTTCCACTTACGATGTCGTATTGACTTATTGTTGAAATGTGAGTAAATTACATGGACACTACCTATTGTAATTTAGTTTATATTTTTTAAAAATTATAGATGTTTACTTGAATCATGCAACGAGTATACGCTGGCAGTTTCTGTTATTAACAGGGGTTAAGTTTTTCTGTTAAATTAATATAAAATTACTAAAACATCCCTAAATTTAAAAAAAATATATTAAGTTTCAATGAAACTGTGAGTAAATTACTATTTTGGTCAATGTGGTTTGGTCATTTTAACCATTTGAGTCCAAAAACGAATTTTCTAACAAATCAAGGCCTATAGTTTGTATTCTATAACTCTTTCAATTCAGTACACTAACAGAGTTAGATTTTTCATTTAGTTTTCAATAAAATAACCAAAATACTCTTGGACTGAAATGGTTATTTTTAATAACCTTAGGGACCAAAAACGTAATTTACTCTCTCACACAAACATATATTATATATTATATATTATATATTATATATATACATGAAATATTTTTATTTTTATTTTTCAAAGTATTTAAATTTTAATTTTAAATCGTTCGGTATTAAACGTCGTATTTAAACCATTTTTCTTATCTAACAGAAAATTTAAAACCGTTTGGCTTGTTATACTTCTTATTTAAACTGTTAACATTACTTAAACGTCCTTTTAATCTATTTATTTTATATAAACCGCAAAGTCTTTTTAACTGTTATTTTACTTAAACGTCTTTTTTTAATCTTTCAATTCTATTAAGCTTCTTTTCTAAATTTTTTGTATTTATACATATTTTTAATTATTCTGCTCGTTTAAACGTAATTTTATCCTGTTTTTTTTATTTGAACGTCTTTTTACTATTCGTTTATTAAAAAGCTTCCTTTTTAAATCAACCTTTTAAAATTATTTAAATATTTAACTAATATGTGTGTATATGTATAAAAGATTTTTATTTTTATTTTTTAAAGTTTTAAAAATATTTTTTAAAACCGTTTGGATCTTAAACCGATAATTTAATTACTAAAAATGTTTTTAAGTGTTTTTAAACCATTTGGTTTTCGAAACATCATTTTTAAACAATTAGTTTTTAAAAATAATTTTTAAAAGGTTAGTTTTTTAAACAATTTTTATAATCATTCATCTTCAAACCGTTTGGCTTTAAAATCTTTCGGCTTTTTCAACGTATTTTTTATAATCGTTCGGCTTTTTAAATTTATTTTTTAATTGTTTGTCTTACTTAAATATCTTTTTTTTTCAAATAAACTTCTTTTTCAAATCGATTGGTTATTCAAACGCAACAATTGACTTAAAAAGTTTAAATAAACTAAATACAGGTAATTTTAATATCGTAAAAACCCTAATTGTAATAATCAAAAGTCAAGTTAATCCTTAAAATAATACAAATGACATGTAGTGCACCCTTTATCGAAAGAGTTTGCAGTTAAAAGACCCACCTCTGAATACAGCCTTTAGGTGGCTAACCTGTAATTACTTAGCCATTAAAAGCTGCCATTCCATTTTGACAAAAGTCCCGCACCCAATTGCCATTACAAAAGTGATGACAGCTGACTCGACCGGACAGTAGAGGTTGTTTAAGAATCGAGATAGGCAAACGAAACTGATTGAAATCACTTTCAAGTGAACTTAAATAAAAGATGAAAAAGATCAAAAAAAAGATGTTTTACTAAAATGAATTATTTAAAAAGAAAGTTTTTTAATAAACGAATAGTAAAAAGACGTTTAAATAAAAGAACGAGATAAAATTATGTTTAAACGAGCCGAATAATTAAAAATATGTATAAATACAAAAAATTTAAAAAATGCTTAATAGAAATGAACGATTAAAAAAAAGACGTTCAAATAAAATAACAGTTAAAAAGATTTTGCGGTTTAAATAAAACAATCAGATTAAAATGGCGTTTAAGTAAGTACAGTTTAAATAAGAAGTATAATAAGCCAAATTGTTTTAAATTTTCCATTAGATAAGATGAATGGTTTAAATACGACGTTTAAAACCGAACAATTTAAAATTAAAATTTAAAAAACTTTGAAAAACAAAAATAAAAACATGTATATATATGATATATATATATATATATATATATATATATATATATATATATATATATATATATATATATATATAACATGTTTATGTGAGAGAGTAAATTACGTTTTTGGTCCCTGAGGTTATTAAAAATAACTATTTCAGTCCAAGGGTATTTTGGTCATTTTATTATAAACTAACTGAAAAATCTAATTATATTAGTGTATTGTAGTGGAACAGTTATAAAATACAAATCATAGGGCTTGATTTGTTAAAAAAATTATTTTTGGACTCAAATGGTTAAAATAACCAAACCACATGGACCAAAATAGTAATTTACTCTAAAACCGATCTTACCCAACCCCCACCCCACCCACCTCACCGCTCCTCTTCATCTGCATCTTCATTTCATCTTCATCTTCATGAATCAACTCCATCTAAGAAATCAACCACCACCACAACCGGTTGCTATCACCGCCTCCACCCCGCCCATCTCACCCATTTATCTTCATCTTCATCTTTATCTTCATCTTCATGACCATCTAAGAAATCAACCACCACCACTCATCACAACCACCATAAACCGGTCACAATCACCACCACAGTAGGTTTTAAATCATGGCCAAAACAAAACCCGATTTTAGCGTCGCAAAAACGAAACTCACGTAATGGAGACTTTTGGTTTCAGATCTGTCAGTTTTAGTTCAAATCGAAGGGATCTACGATGGTTGTGATGATAATTTTAGGGGGTTCATAAGGTGGTCGATTTCATGATTTCAAGGGGTTCATAGGGTGATGGTGGTGGTTGAAAAAAAAGAGTTTAGAGTGAGATGGTGTGATGATGATGTGGGGAGATGAATATGATTGTGGTGGTTGCCTGACTGTCGTCGGAAGTGGCGGTAGGGCTGCTGGAATAGTAGTCGGAGGTGGCGGTGGGGCTGTCAGAATAGTTATAGGGGAGAAAAGGGTGGGTGGGTGTCGTAAATATTTAGAGGGTCTTTTTGTCATTTTCAAACACTTAACAGAGAAACTTAACCTCTGTTAGTGACAGGAAATGCCAGCGTGCACTCCTTGAATAGTTCAGACCCGCATCTGTAATTTCTTAAATGTAGGGACTGAACTTGAAATACGTACAAACCCCAGGGACTGTCCGTGTAATTTACTCGTTGAAATGTTTTGAAAATTTTATTAAATTGATACGGGAACCGTGAGGGGCCCCTGGAGAAGGGATGGTAATTCTTAGTTTAAACCATTGTTTTCGAGACCGGATCGGACCAGCCTGTCCAACCGGTCCGACCGGGAATTGAAGGGTGCGCCGAACCGGTTCGCATGAAATTGTTTTGGAGGGGTTCGACCGGCCGGTTCGTCCTAAACCGGTGGTCAGACCGGGGGTCGAACTGGATTTGTGTTTTTTTTGGATTTAAATGGGTAAAAACGGGATGTTGAACAATAAATTAGTGTGTTGGACATAAGATTATTGTTAAGTTTTATATATAACAATAAAATACACACATAAATTACTTATATTGAATTATATGTATAACTATATATATAATATACTATATATATATATATATATATATATATATATATAATTATGACGTCATCCGGTTTTTAAATCCGGTCCGACCACAAAACCAGTAAGACGTCAGGTTCGACATCCGATCCGGTTCTGAAAACATTGGTTTAAATTAGTATTAAACTTTCCACATTACGTCGGGCGTAAAACCGTATCAAATATTACCAATGTCACATCACCGTCAACTACCACAAACATCAAAAACCTCTTATTAAAAAACAATAATAACGAAACAAATAAAACCAAATGGTAAGTAGACATAATAACGTTGAACCATTCAAGTAAAACGTAAAATATTAAAAACAATAGCAAAGTCGATCTAGGACTCGTACGTTGCGACAAGGCCGTTGAACGATAAAAAATTAGGCGTAACAACACTGAACCACACGCGCACATTACGCCATGTTAATTCTCAAGATTTAGATCGAAATATAAAATGAAAAATTTATAAAATATGAAAAGTGTAAGTGGATTAAAGTTGAAAGTGAAAAATTATACGGTTTAATTATAAAAGATGTGAATGTATTTGGTTTAAAATGAAATTTTAAAAGAAAGTAAAAATAACAAAAAAAATGTACAACCTTTAATGCTCATTATATAACCATTAATGCATCATTAAGTTGATAATTTGTAATATTTTAATTTGAAATTATATATTAACTTATTTAGTGACTAGTATAGAAGCACGTGTATCACATGATTGAATGTAAATATTAAATTAAAAGCTATTAATTAATATTTATAAATTATAAAATTATTATTTGAGATAAAATATGATTGAAATTATATATAATTAAATATCTCAAGTAATAAATAGTAACTATATTTTTTTAAAAATTTAAAAAAAATTGTTTAAAAATTGTTTTTTAAACATTTTATTTGTTAAAAATGATTTTTATTAAAATAACATTTTATAATAAAAAAACATGTTTTTATTTATTAAATATTTATTTAACAATTTAAAAATAATATACAACATTATTAGCATTTAATATTATTTTTAAAAATATAACTTGTTATAGTAATGATATGTGACAAAATAGTTATGAAAAGATGACATGTGGCAAAATGGCAGTAAGAAGATGACATATGACAATAATTATTTTACTCTAATAGTATATAAAATGTCGTTGAGATTTATATTAGCGTTGTCACATGTTAAAGTTTCATTGATTTATAACTTTTTTTAATTTTTTTCAAAATTAATTGTTGTTGAATATTTTGTTTCTAAAATTGATGTTAATATGAGAGTGGTGTAGTTGGTTAGAATTTTCGTTAATAGATGGGAGACATGGATTCAAGACGAGTCTTTTACGACTTTTAGTTTTACATACCTTTTTCTTTTGGGTTTTTCGGTGTTTTTTCCATTTGTTATATTTCTTCATATAAATTACTTTTATCTTTTACTTTTCTAATATTTATTTAACTTCTATTTTTTGATTATCAGGTTATACGTTTACCAAGGTCGGTCGGGTTTCAAGTCGCGCCTCCTACATTCTTTTTTCTTATAAACTTTCATTTAATATAATTTTATTTTGTTTTTCTAATATTTTTTTATTTAAACTCTCTTTTTAATTATTAGGTTGTACGTTTAGCAAGGTCGATGGGGTTCCACCGGCCTTGTCACGTGTTAAAGTTTCATTGGATCACAATTTTTTTTTTGAAATTAAGTATTTTTAATATTTTGTTTTCATAGATTAACATCAATATGAGAGCAATGCAGCTGGTTGGACTCCTCTCCTTAAAAGTAGGAGACATAGATTCAACCCTTGCATCCAACATTCTATTTTCTTTTGGGTTTTTTAGCTTTTCCTTTACTTTTGTTATATTTTTTCACTTAAAATACTTTTTCTTTTACTTTTCTAATATTTATTTTATTTAAAATCCTTTTTTTAATTATTAGTTTGTACATTTAGCAACGTCGATGGGGTTTTTTACCGGTTTTGCCATGTGTTAAAGTTTCATAGACCCACAACTTTGTTTCCTTTTTTTTGTTTTTTTCTGAACTTAATTGTTGATAAATGTTTTGGACTCCTCTCTTTAGAGGTGGGAGATGAGGGTTCAAGCCTCGCCTCGTACATTATCTTTTCTTTTGGGTTTTTTGGCTTTTTTTTCCCTTGGTTATATTTTTTTATTCAAATTACTTTTTTCTTTTTCTTTTATAATATTTATATTACTTAAATTTCCTTTTTAGTTGTTAGGTTGTACACACATAACAATGTTTGCATAAGCGTCGCAACATAAAATTAACCACATTAATGTCATCGTATGTTTCTGTCATAACATGCATGTCTTTCGTTTAAATTACTTTTTTTTAATTTATTATATTGTAACGTGTGATGCATAATATTGTTTTAATATGTTTCTTTCATGTATTTACGTGCAATGTCCATACCATAACATAGGTAACAAACGCAATCACGATGCAATGCGCAGGTCAATGTAATTATATGTTTCTTGGATATGTGGATGTTGGTTTTGTAAAAGATTTTAGAAATAAGAGGAAGGGATCTTCAGTTGTAATGCATTTCAGTTATAGGAAGCATTATCACATGGAACGAATTAATTACTACATATTGTAGCTTTGTTAGATGTAAAAGATGAATATATAGCTTTGACCGAAGGAGCGAAAGAGACTATATGGTCTGAAGCATTCATGACTTTACTTAGTATTAATATTAATGATGCAATGGCTTATTTGATAATCAGGGTTAGTACATCTCCCAAAGGATTAGACGTATCCTGAGAAGACCAAACATATCAATGTAATGTTGCATTCATTAAGGATGTTACTAACTCAAATGTTGAAAGATGTTTGATGTGTTATCAAAGGCATTACTAGGAACTTAATTTCCGTAGTGTTCTGATATGCTAAACAAGTGTTGAACAAGTTGGCTTTAGAATTTGTACTAAAATTTGTGTTAATTTATTTTGAATAAATTAAATGTGTGTATGGGTAAGTTTGGTAGCATGATAAAGATTAAATTCAAACCTAATCTGAATTGGACTTTGAAACAAACTCTCAGTCCTATCTTCCCATAATAACCCACACTCATCCCCTTTTCAATAAATCAGCTAAAGAGAAGAGAGAGAAAGAGAGATAAAAAGATAAATAGAGAGATATATCCAAGAGATCAAGAGAAAAACAGAATGATCATAATGTTGATCAGTGATAGGGTGGCAGCCAAAAGGTGATGTGATGCTGTCCAAAGCCGGTGATCAACCATGGTGTCACACCCTCACTTATAGCGGAAATACAAGGATGTAACGGACGGGATCGTCATAACACATTGATAATTAATAGAGATGCATTAAATGATGTAAAAATCAACATGTCATGACGTCACCCGACACAAATGGAGACTTGTGTCGCAGTTAGTCGGTTCCATGACAGCATGGTCAAATAAGTAAATGATTTTGAATCCCACAACCCGGGAACAAGTAAAGGTAAACATGTCTAGTAATGATAACCTTAAGGTAAAATATGATCGTTTGAAATGCTAGAGCAAGTATAAAATGTATTCCTTAGGGTCATCTTTAATGCATCGGCTCTAGCTATCTTTGATGATTGTTACCTGAAAAGATATGCTCAAAAAGGTCAACACATGGTTGGTGAGTTCGCATGTTTAAATAAAGAATAAAACTTGATGTTGTGTAAAAGTTTGTAGGACATAAGTGTATGCAGTTATAAGCAAGCAATATCACATGTAATCATTAGCCTCACAACTAAACCTATGATGTACACACAGATCTTGTCGGAACATATTCACCCTAGGGCCCGTTCGTGGCCACTGTCAGTCCCAACTAGTATACCAACAAACAAAGGTGGGGGTGTCAACCCAATAGTACTATCAATACCTGTTCGTCGGCTCCAACACCGGAGTTAAATAGTTGTGAATAAAGAACCACACAGAAAACTCATGCATGTACCAGATATAAACTTACAAAGCAGTAAACACAATAGTCCCAAAGAATAAATGAGTTCACAGCATAGAAAAGATGAGCATAGTTTTCCCCCTAAGTTTTATAAATAATTAAAAATGAAAACGAGGCCGCGAAACTCACATTGATTGGATACGAGCAATAACAGAAGAAAAGGATAGACTTCAAATAACGCGTGCGACAATAATCAAGCATCTATGATAGAAGATAATTGAACTTATAGACACGTTCAATAAGCATTATAATATTTCCGTTTCCATCTCGGGTCGGTTGGGGTGTACCGCGCGACCGCTCAATAGATATATATTTATTTATATTTATATACATATATATAATAATAATTTGATTACTCGTATGGTTAGACACGAGTGATATATATATATATATATATATATATATATATATATATATATATATATATATATATATATATATAAATACACTATATTTACGTATATATTTATATCTATAATTGCATAACCATACACTCAACTCGATTTGCAACATGATAATATATTTATACTCATTATATATATATATATATATATATATATATATATATATATATATATATATATAAAATTTTATATTCATGTCATGTTCAATATACATATATTTATCTACTCGTATCATTATACCCATACATTGTATCGACTTACCCAACCATATATATGTATACAACCCAACCAACACACAATAACACAATATACCTATATGTTCATCCAATGCATACACGGTTACATATATATATACTAACACGCACACAACCAAGCTTATGTATATATATATTTACCCAACACACACATGATCATATATATACATATGCTAACACACAATCACATATATACATATATGCTAAATGTGTATAGGTGTAATATATACACACTAACCCGCACACACTATCACACATACACAATACACGCATACATACACAACACACACACACACACACACCATACAGTCACATACACACACAAATACATCACAGCCACACACCATACACACACAACACTACACTACATGCACACACCATACAGTCACATACACACACACATCGCAGCTACATACACACATCACAGCCACACAATATATATATATACACACTCATACACACACACCTACATCTAACACACACACACACCACGCACACACACACCCACTGCTCACCACACACACATTACACCACCGCACACCTTAGCGATATCGAACGAAACGAAACAAGATAATAATGAATTGCTTTCCAACGATACGAAGTTACAGAGGGACGACGATGTTTGAAAGTGCTCCGTAGCGGTCCATGGTGGCTGAACAGTGACGAAGAGTTGCCAGAGATGGTGCTCGGTTGCGGCGAAGCGGTGGTTAGGGTTATGGAGGTGGACGACATATATATATATATATATATATATATATATATATAAATTTACTCAAAGTACATTTTAATCCTTTAACATTAAGGAAATTAATTCCCTCAAGTTTAGTTAAATGACATTTTAAACCTTTGCTATTTATTTTCATTTTATATAAACCAAACATTTAAAAAACGTAACCTTTAACGAACCCATTAAGGTTAAAAGCATTCTCGAGCTATGATGCACACAGAAATATATAAGCGCGTTCAAGATTCGTGGCGTCACGAATGCGATTTGATAGATTTTCTCAATAGAAAATAAATAATAAATATATATATATATATATGTAATAATAATAATAATAATAATAATAATATTATTATTATTATTATTATTATTATTATTATTACTCAAATCTATAATTTTATAAATTAAAATCTAATGTGATTAACTAGCGATAGCATTTGACGCAACTACGAACAAATTAATTACACGTAACATTCAATGCATAAAATGAATGATAACGAACTTCAAGTTAATTAATGGACCTGAGAGTGACGGATGTCATACATGGTTCTCATGGTGGTGTTTGTGAGGTGTTTAGTGACCAAAAAAAGTAGTGGTGGCTGAAGGTGAGCGTATGTGCTTTCTGGTGAAAATAAAGAAAGAGAGGGGGGGGGGGGGTATGTGTGTTCTCAAAAGCTAGAAAAGGAGTTGACTAGTCATGGTGTGTCTTACGATCGTTCAAAGGCTATTCGTGGTGTAGTTAAGTTTTGATATATTAATAGTTATATACGTTTACAATACATATTTCTTTATATCTGAAGTTATTTATGTTACAAAATTCATTTATTTAGATGCTTATTTGTGTTTTATTTGAATTTTGTTATTGTCAGACGAAACTCGGTGAGTTTTATGAAGAAAACTCAAGATTTGATAAAGTTCAAGAGGAAAAATGTTCCCGATATGACCATATCGAAGCTGGATGTGCCTATATTAGCAGTCAAACTTCAAATAAGAGCTTATTTCTGAAACTAAATATGGTCATATTGTTTCTGATATGGCCATATTCGGACCAAAAACTAACCCCAATACACCCTATTATTCCAACAAAACCTTTATTTTCCTCACAAACCCTAGCTTCTTTCAAACCCTTAGGTGATTTTGAGTATTTCTCAAGAGCTTTAGGATAATTGAAGACAAAGACTAAAGATTTCACATTTTCAAGGAGGATCTGATATCACCCAACTCATTTTTACTTAAAATTGGTTTGAATTCCTCTAGATCTAACAATACTCAAATTAGATGAAATTTAGCATGATTTAACAACTTGTACGTAATTTTGGTGTTGTTTATGTTGAGGTGATGATAAAACTTGATTTATCTTCAATGGTTATGTGTATTTGTTCTAGTTTGATGAAATGTTTAACCTTGTGGGTGTTGTAAGCTTGTTATGTTGGAAAACTTCCATGTTCTTACAACACTTATGCATATGATTGCATCTTTAGTGTGTGATTTTGTGATATTTGATTAGAAATGGTAAATGAAGGTTAAAGGTTTAGTTAAATTAGCCAAATGAGCATTCTTATGCTTATGTTTGAGAATACCATGGTGTATATCATGAATCTCTCTTGTCATTGGTTATAAATTGTTTCGTAGTCGTGAATATGATGTTTATGAATTGAAGGGTAGTTGTAGTTTTGTCAATTTTACATAAGTGGATGTAGTTATCATGTATTTATCATGTTAACTTTCCAATTTGTGTAGTTAGATAACCCTGATGGGAGTTTATTTCACCTTTCATATTAACATAATTATATCATTCGTTTCTCATTGCATAACTTTAGGTGGCTATTGTGTGTTTATCGTTCTAGCTTTCCGAAGAGTTATATGTTTAGATACCCTTGATCCCGGGGGGAGGGGGTTAAGCTTTTTCCATGTATCATGTGTTAAAAATGGCCTCACCTCGAGTTTGTACTAGTTGTTATTGCTATGCTAAATGGAGTCGAAGTTCAAGTGGTATCTTTAATTATTATGTATTTTCATCTTTATTTTATTGCTTTGTTAGTTTAATTTGCTAATCATTTCTAGTTAATTTTTAATATTCACAAATCCAAACTCAACTGATCGGTTAGATATTGATTATTATTTAGTATTAGGAGCCATTGTGCTCACGGATCAATACTTAGTTCTTACCTCAAGTTATACTACTATGCGATAAGTGCATTTACCTATTGTATGTAGTTAGTTTAAATGTGATAATCGTTTCTTTAACTTAAAACAAACTGTATGAAATTTCGTATCAAAAACATATCTACATCAACATATGTCAAGTTTCTAGATACAGTACTACGATGGTGGTGATTAAACTAGTGAAAGAAAGAAGAAAATATAAAAAGAGGTGGTGAACTGTCACACCCTCAATTTCCACAAACGGGGTATTACCGTTAGGCGTGTGACTTTCAGAATCTCAGCCACTAGTTACACCAAACGACACGTTAAATATAAAACATAGTTATTTGTTAACGTTTAAAATATAACAAAAGCAGAGTTATTAACGTAAACATAATAGTAATTGCGGAAGCATAAATAAATCTTAAATCTTTAAATGGCGCAACATGCGCAAAACGATTAAATAAAGTTCATGAAAAACAATAATGTATCCTGTTAGATGATGTATACATGAATGATATGATCCTAAGCGTGCGCGTCTTGTGAACCTGAAATAAACATGCTAAAGTGTCAACACAAGGTTGGTGAGTTCACAGAGTTTACAGAAAACAGTAATCATCAACAATGAAAACCAGATTTAGTAATCAAAGCACATGAGTAGGTAGCTAGCCTACAACAAGTCACTAGGTGTATGAATTTCGCGACCAAGCTGATAGTAATATATGTAATGAATGCCCCGGCTGTGGGTACCAAACCATAGCACAGTAAAACAGGCTAACCATTCACCCGTTTGACCTCCAGTCAAGCTAGCGCGACTAGCACGGGCGGGGTTTGTCAAACCCAGTAGATCTACTAACAATCACCTCGCTAATACCATATTAATGGTCCGAATGAGGCGTAGTGGTAACACCATAGTACACGAGTATATGCAGTATTACAAATCTAAGTAATGTACAGTATATGAAAACAGCATGTTTTTCTCCCCCAAAAGAGAATATAGAATGAAAGCGGGGCTGTAAACTCACCTTAATGCACAGCAACAGATAAATGCAAACAAAAGCGATTAGGTCACCGAATAACCTGAATGCACGTTTAATATATAATTAATATTAAAGTATTAAATATTAACAATGTGGTCGTGCGGGTTCGCATTTACGGTTCGGTTACGGTGTCGGTTATCAGTATCTCCCCCATTCCCCAAACAAGCTCAAACACACACAAATTCAAAAGAGTATAAAGCCCAATCGTTCATGTATAGTCTGGCACACACATAAAAATACTCTTTATATATATTTTTAATTGTAAGACTTTTATAATAAATCCCCTATATGATTTTAACATGTCACACACACACACGTCACAACCGTATAACAACCCAAACTTACTTCCCGCGAGTTCAACCCACACCAACACACACAATGATTATACACGTAATCGTGAGTATCAATACGATACATAGATACCACCAAACGCGCCCAATAAGCATACATCACCTCCCCCATACTTCCCCCCCCCCCCCCCCCCCCCCCCCCCCCCCCCTTCGGTCAAAACACACACACATGTAATCCTTCACAACCATCACCTCCTACCCATAGTAAAACACACACCACACGCATCGAAAAGAACACACACCATTACATATACATATATATACACACACAGCACACTCATAGACCTGCACATACACGAACACCTACATTATTATGAACATAACAAACAACATATAGCACACAAAACGCAGAACACACACACGCGGCGCACACACACTGCGCACCATACACACACACAAAACCGATTAAATCATAAGCAAAGAAACACACATACACGGCCTCAACCCCCGGCCGCAACCAAACCCGAACACCAACATAAATACATACACGCATCGCATGAATCCACATAAAATTAGTGAACACTACTAGAACAGAACACGTCAACCCAATCTACCGAACCCCACACACCACCATACACACAGAAGAACCCGACTTCCACATCCCTAGAATCCGCATGTAATGTACGCAACAACCGTAATTCGAAACCCGAAACCGTATAATAATGAACATGAGAATGAGGAAAATTCATCCCGAACGTGGCTACTTTGATTAGTTTTTGAGGCTGTCGGGAGGGGTTGGTTGTCGGATGCTTGCGGTTGTAGGGGAAAGAGCCGCCGACAATGATCGATCAAGAAGGGAAGCTGCCGAAGATGAGATGTCGAGAACAGAAGATGCCGATGGGGAAAGAACTGTCGAGAGGTGGGGTTACGGAAGGTTAGGGTTCCGGTGGGGGGGTAGGGGTCGATGGAGGTTTGCGATGAAGGGAGTTCAATGAGGGGAAGGGGCTGGGTGTAGGTAACTGAGAGAGAGAGGGAAAATAGGGAGGTTAGTTGAGGAACTTGGGTAGGTAGGTTAAGATAATCTAGTATTAGTTAATTACTTATATTATTAGTCTAATAAAATTGGTTAGTTAAATAATTTTAGTAATATTATTTATTACTATTTCATTTATTTGAAGAAAGTTATCTATTTACATTTAACGAAACAGAACGATGACGGGAGTTTAGGTCGAGAGGTTAACCTGAAAAACTCGAGTTGTCACATGAAACACATAAGGTATTATGCAAATTTCAAGGTTATTGAGAAATGAATTGGAGTTGCGAAGGACTTGGTGGTAGTTCATGGTCAACAATGAGGCTATGGGAGCAGTTAGCGAGAACTAGGCACGACGACGAGTAGCGGTCCGTGTAGCTTAGGCGTTTTCAGGCCTAAAGGAACATGTGAAAAGTGTGAGAACGATTACTTAATTTGGGTGAGCTCTATACGCCACCAATTAAATGTTTTCAAAAGTGTTTTGGTTGACTCACGTACAAAGTCTATTAGCAATTTAAAATTTATGGTAAACATTAAACATATGATTAATGGGTTTTAAACCAGAAAGTGTTTTATGTGGATTTTGGTTTGTTTTGGTGGTTGGATATGATCAGGGTTTTAATGTGTTAATTAGCTTTGATAATGTGTTTATATGATGTTCAATATGTGTGCTTAAGCATTGGTTGAGTTATGCAAGCTATCATTGCTAAGTGTGATGTTTTAGTATAATTAATGTGTTAATTGGGTATGGGGATTGGTTTATATTATATAACCTTCAGTATTATGTTTTAGTGTGTTATTACATGGCAATAAATCTATGGATAACTATTTGATATGCATGGTGTGTTAAACAAGTGTGTTTACATTAAATGTGTGGCGTGTTATGCATTTTGATAAATTGGAATCCATTTGGTAGAATTCATGTTGTAAGTGGGTGATGTGTATAGGTTATAGTAGTAAGTTGTGCATGGAATTCTATAGATGAGGTTATATAAACTTGTTTGTGTAAATGAGTCTATGTAAGAAAGTTCATATGAAAGGATCAACATTACTATATATATTTTTCTGGTTGAGCTTATTTAATCATATTCATATAAGTCAATTACTAATGGAGAATGGTTTGTGTGTATGATTAATATGGGGGTAAATCATGAACCAATGAGACATTTTTTATAGTAAGTGTCATTAATGAATAACAAGGGTGGGTAGCTAAGAGTTGTGAATCATTATGTCCTGATAGTGGGATACGTATTGACAAGTGTGTGTGTGCGTGTACTTAGTATGTGTGATTATAAGTGGGAAGTCCATATAATATGGAAAGGTGTGTGCGTAAACCCATTTTGATTAAAAATTATGTGGATTATATGCTGAAGATATGATGGTTATAATAAGTTTTTAAATTTTATGTGCAGTTACACCTAAGTGCAGAAAGTGTGTGTTTTTCATGAATAAGAGTGAACAATGTGCTTGAACAACAAAAACAGTAACAAATGATAAGTGGGATGATCGGATAAAGTGTAAGTGAAGTATGGTTTGTGTGTGTACATTATGTAGGTGAATGTTGGTTGTCTGTTTTGTATTGTGTGTTGAAATACATGTGTGTGCTATGTATACAATAGACATTTAATAAGTGTTTAAAAGTTAAAATGATATTTTTGATAAAACAATTATATTTTTATAATATATAGACTTACCAGAAAAAGCTTACGTAATTTTGTACGTTTTCCGAGGCAAGTCTAAGTGTTCAATAGCCTGGCATTTTCCAGCTATTTGACAAAGAAAGTTGAAATTCATGTGTGTTACATGAGTGTAAAAATTGTGACGTAAATTATTTTACGTGATATTTTAGAGTCCTTTGTTTGTGATGAGTAAAACCAACAATACATCAATCCTACATGACGTGAGTTAGGATGTGACACATGATAACACAAATTACCTATGTAATTTCAAACAAATACGATGTTCTCTAATAATACAATTCTGACTCGACCGATATACCAACACAGACATACCATGTGGCCGTGAAATCAAGTTTAAAGAAAATACATCTAAATGTTGAGAAAACCAATTTTTTTCTCCTTACTTTGTTTACTTTTGTTTCTCATATTCAATATTATCAACCCACATTATTTTCACTTGTATATGTTTCCATTTTACAAGAATTTATATCATTTATTATCAATGATATTGCATCTTTGGTGGGTATAAATGTTATCTTGTTCCCTCTAGTTTGGGGTTCATGTTTTGGGCCAAAGACTAAATTTTCTAAACCACAAAAAATATATATGAAATTTAAATTGCCTTTATAATGCAATCCACCAAACATAAAGTTGTATGGGTTTCCCCTTTTAATGAAAGAATTGACAAATATATGGGTGTGTGAAAGGATATAATAAAAAAATAGGTTTTTGAATGTGTTGGAAGCTGTATGAGCCTCAAATTGAAATAAATTAATTGTTAAGGTTGATGAATACGTTTTTTTATAATAAAAAGTGGGACTTTTAATATAGGGCACAAAAAAGTGGTCACAAGGACAAAGTTGGAAATACATGTCACGTGCTTGAACGAGAGTTAGATTTCATATATATTAAATTCTATCCTTATTTTCTATAGCCTAAAATATTTATACTAGTAAAGTTTAATAAGTATTCACATGTTATATTCTTTTGGCACTATATTACGGGTTTTTTTTTAATGTGAGGTTTAAATTCTGTTATCACTTTTCAGAAAGCTTTGAATCTACTACTACTAACACATATATTTAACATTCTAGAATTTAAACATTCTATCAGTTTGATAGAATAAAACATCTAAACTTTAGAATGTCTTTTGTAAACTTGTTTATGATAACTCCAACCCTAGTTTTGACCCAAATTGAAGATGTTCTTCTAAAATTTAAGACATGAAATTTGTGGAGCTTGATGTGTTTTCTCCATAAGGATTTAAATCCCACTATTGGATAACATATTCATCTTGACTTTTAGTTAAAATAAGTTGATTCCCCACACGCTACATGGCAAAATTGTTGCATCGCCTCGTTGGCACGTTGTACATTGGACATATATATATATATATATATATATATATATATATATATATATATATATATATATATATATATATATATATTATATATATAAAATTAATGTATAGTTTGGTTGATACGTGTCTAAAAATAAGAAAATACAACCTATACCCTACATAGTAGGTATGTTAATATGTGGCCCAGAGTTTGCTAAGCGATAGAATTACCATGGCACAATAGGTTGCAGGCGAGATGCGGCAACGTTATAAATTTGTCGTGCCAAGATTCAATCCACATTCTAATTTATTCAGATGTGTTTACTCATTATCACATATGAAATTCACAAGTGAATAAAAAACATAATGTTGTATTGTTAAAAACCAATTTTCTAAAGATAAACATAATGTTGTATATGTGTAATAATGTTATTTGAAAAAAAATAATAATAATTTTGATTGGTCTTGATGGGTTAACGCGAATTATCGTAATATTGAAAGTTTGTATTAATATTGGTTAAGATAATTGTTTATTGGGATTAATATTGATCAATACTTAATAGTGTGTATTGTTAAAAAACCAAATTTCAAAAGATAAATTACACGTTAATAATTGTGGAAAAACGACAATGACATGAAATAGCAAAGGTTCGTCAATGGGGAGAATCATCAAACCAATACAAAAGAATGATGAATTATTGGAAGACCAAATCAAAAACACCATAAATTGTTCAACTTGTCACAAAATGTTGGAAAAAAAATTCACTATTATATCTTGATAAAAAGCTTGATCGAGACATAAAAATGAAATAAGCGGATCAAACAGAATTTAGATAAATGAAATGCCAAAGAATTTTATGGTAAGTAGTGTCGTGTTATCTTTAGAAGTTGACAACTATAATCATATATGAATGAGAATGATGTGTCAAGTTAACAACTACCTTATATATTGTAGAGTATTTTAAACGATCTTATCAAATTTGTGTACTCATATGAATAAGACATAAACGTTATATTCACAAGGAGTAAGGTACGTATGGTTCACCTTGACCTAAGGTGGTGATGATATTTCGTTGTGTGTTTTAATATGTGTAAACACGTAGCTTGTTGTGATTATAACTTATATATAATATAAAATTTTACGTTTTTTAATACATAAATTACTGTTTTAGTTATCATATTTAAAATAATGAGTTACATATTAGGTACGTGAAAATTGATTACTACAAAGCACAATTACATAGTTACCTTTTCTTTTAGTGGGTTTTTTTTTAATCTTATAAGAGGAAATTCAATTAAATTATCTTTATATTTATTCATCATAGGATGGACAGTTATAATTGGCGACAATGCTAACGTTTCCCTCAATGCTCGCGTTCCGATTGATGTTTGATCTCCTTTGTCTAGTTCTAACTTTAAATATCCCAAATTTCTTGCAACACTCCAACTGCATATTACATCAACGTACTATCATTTAGGACTCTATATATTCATCAATAAAATAACACATCAATATAAAAAGAGAAAATCAGAGCGAGGATTTAAAATTTGGAGAAGGTGGTGCATTTAGCCTTTTTCTATAACTAGGGGGGATTTTGAATAATAGTAATCAATCAAATTTAAAGTATTACAATTAAATCACTCAACTATCATGTTTTAATTAGATGTAGATTTTAATACATTTTTAGTATGTTTTTTTTTGTTTCAGTTAGGAATTCTTTTTCTTTTTTTATGTTAATGTGGATTAGTGACGTGGATTTTATTTTATTTTATAATTTCTTTACTAAAACTAACATGTTTTTAGTATTTCTAATATAATTACATATATTGAAAATACCAACCTCCACATATTTTTCTCTATTTCTTTTTGACACAAAAAAATTCGATTATAACTCGATTTGATAGTTTAGTGACCTAATTTACATCAAATACGTAAACTTTTGAAACTTATTATTTTATGATATTTTCCTCTTTATTAGCTTTCAGATTGTCACATGACCAAAATTTTCCTCATTTAATTATTAAAATATAAAATTAGTATTTTTACCATGATATTTCTAGGAGGAGCCTATATTGAAAATTAAAGGAATTAATTAAGTCTCTTCGTCTTAAAAGGAGAAATAGTACTTTCCAGTCCTCGTAATAACTTTTAGATACAAAGATTCTTGTTTAATTTAACTTATAATATTAATAAATATACTCATCTTTTCTAACACGTATATAAAAGAACTTTTCCCTTGCCAAACTTTTATTTTTAAATAGATAAACCATACTCTCTTCTTTCACGTTCCTCTTCTCATAAATTCAGAATAAATAAACATAAAAAGAGAAATATTTATTAGAAAACATTTAAAAGTTAGCAAATAAGATACACTATAAGACCTTTAATTAATTCTTAACCTTCCACTAAATTTATTTTAATCATTATGTTAACATTCACACTAATCACTTTCGTTTAACTTTTCCTCCTTTATTTGACACTTCCTGGTCAGGTCTATGCTCCTCTCATTCTCTATTTGTCCATTTGCAAAACCTCACCCCAAAAGCACCATCACTAGTATTCTTCATACTTATTTTCCACGTGTCTACTCAGTCCATTGTTAGCGGGACGGAATGGATAAAAGATCGGGACGGGAGTGATGAGTTGGCCATATTCTCATGAGGGGGAGAGCACCGCACACCACCCCACCCCTCGAGTGACGACAACAACAATACTTGTTCTTGAACACATTCATTCTCACGGGACGCCTCACTTGCACACACACATGTAAATTTTGCAATAAATCTGTGTCTTTATGAGAAAGTGCCTAGTGGAGAAGTGAGAGACATTTCCAACCTTGAATGATAGTTGAATGAGAATTAGGTGGTGTTTGTTTTCTTAAAAAACATCTACGAAACCTCTTCTGTAGTGTCTGCAGACTAATTGTTTTTTCAAAGAAATTTCATTAAAAAAACGTCTGCGCGTGGTCTTCTTGGTGCAGATCTAGAAATATAACTTCACACCACTTCTCAAACCTCTTCTAAACTTATCAGCCCATTTAATAAAACTCTTGCTATCACCTCTCAAACATCCGCCTCCCTCCCTTCCCTTCGCCGCCTCCATCCCGCCGACCACCGCCTGCACCGCCGTCGACTCCATTCACCGCTGCTGCTGCCCCCAAACATCCGCTTCCATCCTGTCGCGCAACCCCCCCCCCCCCATCCGCCTCCCTTCGCTGCCTCCATCCTTCCGGCCCCACTTGCACCGCTGCCCCCAAACATACGCATCCATCCTGTCGCGCAACCCCCCCCCCATCCGCCTCCCTTCGCTGCCTCCATCCTTCCGGCCCCGCCTGCACCGCTGCCCCCAAACATATGCCTCCATCCTGTCACACAGCCCCCCCATCCGACTCTATCCTGTTGCGTAGCCCCCCCCCCCCCCCCATTCGGCTCTTCCATCTTCATTTCCATCCCTGAAACTCATGTTGATTTCTGGGTTTTGTGTGTAAAGATTGTTCTTGTTTATCTATTGCGATTTGTGGGATTACACTGCATAAATTTGAGTGGGTTTTACAGTTCAAAAAACATTGTTGTTTCAGTTTATTTTAACAGTTTGTAGACGTTAAAACTAAACAGTCTTCTTCTTGCAAACTACAAAAGTTTGATCCACCTCTTCTTCTACAGATGTCTGCAGATATCGTTCGCAGACTGTAGACATTTCATTTATTGAAAAACAAACTGCACCTTAGTGTTCATGAAAAAAAGTGATGTGATGTCACGTAAAGTGAATAAGTGTGGTCACTCTACCGAGCACTCCCTCCCCCTTAGGCCCTTACCCGTACACATTATAATGAAAAATAAGAAGTTATAGTTATAATTCATATATATCAAAATACTTCTTTATATACAACTATTTGTTGTTTTATTGGTAAGTTTATCATTTTTATTTAAGATTATGTTTTAGTCTATCTTTACTTTCAACACTTTACTTTCAACTCTAGATAATCCAATTTATAACTAACCACGTGTAAAAACTGGTTGTCTCAAAACCAAACCACCCAAGCATGGTGAGCGCCCATGTGTGAAAAATGGTTGTCTCAAAAACAAACCAACCTAGGATAGTGACTGTCATTAGTTTTTATTAACTTTCACTACAAAACATACAACAACTGAAATTTAAAGTTTGAAAGAAATCATTTCGTGTGAATGTGAACAAAAGTGTGCTCACTACTAGTATACTTTTGAATATGATATTCGCTTCTATTATATGATTACCATGTTGATATCACCTATAGTATAGTTTCAACAAATGCCTTTTTTTTGTCAATTTAGTACTACCCTATGGTTTGCCAAACTTAAGAGTTTAAGCCCATTTATAACATCACGTTAATATACACATCCTTTAAACTCCTCGTTAACATATTTTGTCTAAACATACAATCTGAACTTAGATATTTTTTTTTTCATCTATGAGAAAAATTGATAGCAAACAATCATTAGTTTATTGATTTATTGATAGCAAGTATTGATCCTTTTTTTTTAAATAAAATGTGGATATGTGAAGTTATTGTATAAAATATACCACGTCTTTTATAGTGATAAATATTTATATAATTAAAACCATAAATTAATTATATTTTAAATCAGTTTTTCTAAATTTAAATTTAATGAATTAATCAAAATGAAAATTAAACAAAATATATTAGTTGAATACTTTTGACTGTATAGTAACAACATGACAAAATATAGTGAGATTCAATAAGCCATAACAAATATTAGATTTTCTAATATCTAGATATATGATTGAGGTTTTTTATAATTTTTTTAAATGAATCCTACATGCGATAGAACTATGTAGAATTCAAAAAAGGGCAACTTTGCAGAATATGATACAAGTTTTATAAGTGTTTCAATTAATTCATTCAAATTTCTTGTTTTATTTAAATTATAGGTTTTAGCATGTTTTTAGCATGTTTTTTTTTTATTTAGATTAGAAAATATTATTTTTTTTATGAGAATGTGAAATGGTGATGTGTACTTTAGATATTTTTTTATTTTGTTAATATAATTAACTTATTTTATAATTTTATAATATAATTACATATATTTGAAATCCCAAACACCACATCTTCTCCTCCATTTTCTTCTTAACACAAATAAATCTGATGATGGTTTAATGATTAAATTTGGATAAAATATGCATGAGTGATCTAAGTAGAACACTTCTGAAATTTCACTATTATTCTATGATATTTTTTCCTTCAATATTATTATCAAACAATTAATTGATTATAAACAATTCAAAATTTTGTGGATAAAAATGAAAACTTGTTATTAATTTAGTTGCCTAAAATAAAAAAGTTGACTAAATGATTGATTAATCTACTCATACAATAAAATGGCTAAGTATTTAAGTGGGAAAATGTATTGAGGAGGTATATATGTTATGTAACATCACTAGTTACTTAGTTATTATATAGTATACTAGTTTTAAAAAACTTATGTATTACACTAGTTTGATGATAAAAAGATATATAAATCATAAATCTGTATAGATTTTTAATTACTGAAATGACTAATATTATATATAAAATAGTTTCAAATTTTATGATATATATGGTATATTTCTATTTGCAAATGAGAAGTAAATTAAAAAATTATTGAATTGTTTCTTTGAATAAAAAAATGAAACAGTAGTCATAAAAGTGTGAATAAATTACCGTCTTAATTACTAATTGTCATAAATGAATGCAAGTGATTTGGGCAGGAAAATAAAAATTTTGATAGCCCAAAATTATGTAAAATGTCTTTTTAAGTTACTTTATTATTAGAGTATTGAGATTATACAGTATGAAAATAGATTTTATATATAGAGAGAGAGATTCAAAAGAGCACAGTAAAAAAAAGAAAGAAACTATAGAAACCGGCTCAAAATAACTACAACTGAACTCATTTTAGGGGCTTTAGAACTAAACCATTGATTATTAAAAAAATTTATATCATTTTAATATAATGACTCATTTTCTTTACACACACGTCTCCTGTTTAGTTTCATACTGTAAGGCCCCGTTCCCGGGACACTTACAGCTGGACCGTCATCGCATAATATATTCAAAATAAATATTTCTTTTGCAGCGGAATTTAAAAACTTACTTTCATTAATAATTAAAACATGTTATCTCGTTACATAAATCGTTTACATATCAAAATACAATAACATGTCAAAATATGGACGCCAGTCTCAAAACATCCCCAGTAGCGTATGCATCCGTGCCTGCAACTCCTCAGCATCAACAAAATACCCACCAACTATCATGCATACAAAAAGTCAGCGAAGCTGAGTGAGTTCTAATTTTATAAATAAAATACTTTACTTTCGTTAAAACATAACTTCGTAATCGTATGCGATCACACATCATACGTACACATTGATAATAATATTTATTATCTTCATCGCTGTTCAATTCGTACATTTCGTACTTTTATCATTATCTTTCACTTCAATCTGGATCCTGTCTCATGCAATACCCCCGACTCATGTTTGAAAACCGATACTGTGCCGGGGCCTGTAAACAAACCCCCGCGTCATGTCCGAAGACCGACACAGTACCGGGGTACGCGACAAGGACCCCGTCTCTGTTTGCAACACCCCTGACTCATGTCCGAAGACGGGTACTGTGCCGGGGTCTATAAACAAACCCCCGCGTCATGTCCGAAGACCGACACAGCACCGGGGCGAGCATCAAGACATCACTCGGGTCAATCTTTTGGATTAAACCCCTTACGAGTCTGTTGTGACACACAGTCACTCACCTCAGCCTGGCATACAAGTATTTTGTGACAACACAGTCACTCACCTCAACCTTGGCTAACGAGTCTTTTGTGACAACACAGTCACTCACCTCAGTCTTGCTTGCAAGACTATTATTACGTTCCACTTTTCATTATTATTGTCTTTCACTTCGTTATATAATACTTTACGATTATCAAACATCAAACCACGCAAAGCCATACATCATACATAAAGTATAATAAAACATAATACATACGATTTCAAAACCGTTTAACGAAGAAAGACAACACACCACACACACAACATCAACCACAACACAACATCATGCATAAGCCACCACATCCCAACGGGATCTATCTCAAACATCACCTCTTAAAGCCCCTAAGAAAGCCCTAAGTCTAAAACTAGGCACAACATAACATTCTAGGCGCATCAGCAGAAAATTCTAAGTGTAAACAGCCTGGGCGCATGGGAACTATTTGGGCGCATGAGCCCTGTTCAGGCGTTCCAACACTTGGGCACAGAAACAATTCTGGGCGCATGAACACTATTGGGGCGCACCATTTATACTTGGGCATTTGGGCACATTTCCTGGGCGCATGACACTATTTGGGCGCACCACCTGGACGCATGAGGTCCTTTGGGCGCATGAGCAACACTTAGGCTCATGGCTCATCTTTTTGGGCGCATGACCCTGGGCGCATGAAGACAGTTGGGCGCATGGGGACATTCTGAACATCTAATCTGCCAAGAAGACACCCGAAACATTTCTAGCCTAACCCAAACACAGATCTAGCATACTAAGGGCATTTAAACATTCTAACAACAATTCTAACCACTAAACCACAACCAAACACACAACCACAGCAGGTACGGTCGAACAACAACAAGCATAAGCATACGGTTATCTTTGAAAAACCTTTTCCCGGTATGCATAATAGCCCCAAACACTTTAAAATCTGTAAAAGAAGGGTCTAGAAACTCACCTGAAGCAGATCTTCAAACCAGGTACTTCCACCTGTGATTTCAGCTTCAAATTCCCGAGAACAACTTCTAAAACATCAAGAACTTCGATTTAGGACTTAAAACCCAACTGAAACCGAACTCGTGTTCAGGAGAACTCACCTTAGCAGCTTCTTCTTCCTCTTTCTCCAAAAACCCGCAAGCTTTCACCCTTTTTCTGCTTTGGCCGAAGGCCAAAAGCAGATCTCTGCTTTTAAAGAGGTGGCCATACCTCTTATATTATTAAAATAATAGAGTTTGTACACTTTTGCACTTTACCCCCTTCAACTTGTGCCCAATATCTTTTCTTTCTCGATACTTCCTTTTTGTTTTCTTTTAAATAAAAATTCGGGGTGTTACACATACACGAGACATATAGGAGCACCTTCAGTCTTTTGTTAAGTCCCATGAAAGATACAACATAAAAATCCTAGTTGATTTATGAAACTAATGATGTGTAACGATACTCCTATTTTACTACTTTAGCATTTATATATTTTTTCTTTCTGAACTCATCTTTTTACTTTGATAAAATAGTAACTACGGAGGACAAATGGTAGTACCAATTCATCATAATCGAAATTTTCCTGTTTATCTCTTATATTAAATAATTACATTAATTACTACAAATATTATTTAACTTTTTTATATTAAAAATAGTTTTACAATATATTAAGAAAGATATCATTTTATTAATGCTATTTCTAAATAAACAAATTTTGATAAAAAAACAATTTTTAAAAACATCAAAATTGTAAAAAATACGAAATATTTTACAATTGGTGTTTAGCACATTTTCATAAACCAAAAATTAAAATTTAAAGTTAAACTAAGAAAATTTTAAAAAATGATATTTTTCTTAAAAATGGTTTGTTTTGAAACTAAATGTTTAATTTTTTTGGAAAAAATAAAAAAAAAATTAAAAACAAAAGTTTATAAAGCTGGTATTATTATTTTGCAACTTACAGTACCTAGTTATCATCATTTCAGGTATATCTTATTTATAATATCGTTTTATAATTAATAAAAAATTATATTTAATATTTTAATTATTCAACTCATGTAATACACTGTTTTACTAAAACTAGTTAATTACGTATATACCCAATCCAAAATATTAATTGCATATTTCTTCTTTCTAAAACATATATATTATATATTTAACCATTTTATTAAAATTAGTTATTGAATAAATATTTATCTATATTTTTACTAAGTTATTTTTTAATCATTTCTGTTTATAGGAATCATATATTTTCTCAAGGTCGAATCTTCTATAAAAATAATAAAATTATAACTTTAAATACTAAAGTGTACGACTTCAATCCAAAACAATAATTACCAATAATCAAAGTTATATATTCATATTTAAAATACAATTATCATTAAATATCTATTGATAAGTACAAAATAAATTAATTATCTGATAGGTTAATTTTAATGAAATTGATAAACATGTGATATCTTTGTATTAAGAAGGAAAAACATATAATTAATTTTATGTAATAGAAAAATATGTAAGTTATAATCTTAAAAGAAAAAATATGTAAAATCTCTTTACTATTTTAGTTGTTATAATTTGGTCAAAAGAAAAGCATATCAAACACGAGTCCCAACTAATTATCTCTTTTTTTTCTTTTTCTTTTTTTTTATGTTGTATCTATATATAGTTTGATTTACATTACCTTCTCTTATGAAACAATCGTGAATGCCCTTATGAGACAATCGTGAATGCTCTTATGGAACATTGTGAATGCTCTTATGAAACTGTGAATCCAAGGATCGTTCAGGAATTATCAGGTTTGATTTGAACAAGTATTGATCGCGAAATTATCAACACTTGTTGTTTAAGAGATTATCAAACTAGAAATCAATCAAACAATAGAACAAACAGAATATAAGAATAATCAAACCACGAGTGTTAACGAATGATGATCGTAATGTTTTCTTGTTGCTATTGATGTTTTGATGTAAATATTGCTTATGTTGCTTGATCGTATGTTGATCGTCTATCTACATCTGATCTTGATCTCATGTTATATAGAGATCTTATACTATTCTGTTTCTAATCCATTGCTAATCTTTCACTAACTTGTTGCTATAATTCAGCTAACTATAGTTATCTGAATTTTCGCCATATTTATCGGCATAGGAGTTTGAGATTTACAATGAAATAAATACATATAATGTTGTTGATGTGACGTGGAATATTCGCTTGAAATATATGTCTTCCATCGCCATTAATGTTGTTGTTCTGCCACGTTGACTTGTTGACTTTCTGTCAGTTGACTACTTGATGATGTGAAATCATACAAGTGTTAAACAGTCTTCCGTAGGAATTTCTTCTTCCGCAAGAACTTAGTCTTCTGCAGCAACACTTGATCTTCATTGCTTGTTCTTCTGTGATTGTGCTTCTGTAGGAGTTCTTGAACTTGTTCTTCCATAACAATTTCTCCTTCAGTAGCTTCACTTCTTTGACTTGTTCAGCTGGAATTGTTCTTCCACAGGAGATCTATGAATGTTCACTTCAGTTGTATTCCCGAGAACATCTACGGAAGAACACTTTATTCATCCGTAGTTGTTCTAACACTTGGTCAATTTTCCAAATTGACACAGTTTGATGTTCACTGCACACGTTCACACATACATTATGAAATACATTATATCATATATTTATAACATATATAATGAGATGTAACATTATATTATTCAATTCATAAACACAAATGTAATCAAAATCATTCATATCATATCATTCAAATAATAATTACAAAGTGTGATTACAAGATTTGATTGATCATCTAAACCTATACATGAGTTCTAGACCTAACAATACTCCCCCTTAGGTTTAGACTCTAGTAATCATTGGTTTAGGTCTTTTAGTTCTTGAACTCTTGACAAAATCTTCATTTTAAAGCATTCTATGACAGTCTTTTGATCTTCATATTTGAAACTGATCTGCCTTCTACCCATTCTTTTCAGTGTTTTATATTTCAGCCCCAGGATGTCCTCTTCAGTGGTCAGTGTTGCAACAACACTGTTATTGGATACCACTTCCAATTCGTCCTGGTCAGAAATTCTTAATTCTGTTATGGGTTTTATCTCTGACCCAATCAGCTGCCCAGCTTCATACTTCCTCCTCTTATGAGCATTGGCATGCAGCTTGTCAATGACTTGAATAAGATGTACATATAAGCATAAGTCATTTTGAGTAATTTGATCTTGTAGCCTTGGGAAGTGTTTGTCATGTAAGTAAGAGGTATAGCTTGGATGCAGCAACTTTATTTCAACCGGGTCAAAAAGTCTTATGCTTGCAGCTTTTCTTTGAGGATCATTCCTCAACAAAACTAGTTCTTTATTTTTCTCTACATATCCCGAGTCTGTGATAGGGAATGTAAATTGATTACCTTCTATTATCTTTATTGATGCAGTAGCTCTGTCTTCAGCTCCAATTCTCATTAACAATTCATCATCAACCAACTGAGACTTGGACTGAGACCTTCTAACTTTCCTTCGGTTATGCTCAGCATCTACCATTCTTGCTTCCCTCAGAACATCTCCCTTGAACTTGTGACTCAGTTTAGTCACAAGTCCGGAGAAGTCTCTTCCTTTTGGACTTATGGGATAGTTTATGATAGGAATGTTTTGTAGGAAATTTAGGTCTGCATCTGGCAGTGTCAGTAAGGATTCCACCCCTATGAAGTATTACACCATGCCAGATGCCCTCTTTATCATTACACAGTCCCCTTCTCCATCATATTTCCATGCTATTACATGATGGTCTTCTGCTTCTTCTGGCATTGTGATTAGATCAAAGAATTGAATCAATGTAGCTTTCTGCTCAGTGATTTCTCTCACAGCAGTGCCTAGAGGCCAGATCTTGTGTGGAACTAAATCCCTTGGCTCTCTGATCAGTTTCTCTTTTCCCTGATGCATATCATTTGCTTTAACTACAGTGTGCTTAGCAGAGGTTTGTGCTGATCGTTGTTGATATGCAGGATTGGGGGCTCCGGAACTGAATTTTACACCAGTGTCTAGCTCTACCTTCATCACGTATTCCATCATCGCCCTTAAATCTCTTGTTGTTCGTCCTTTTAGTTCATGCTGTTCATGATTGTGATTTTGCAGCCAACAGATCATGTTATACTTTGTGAGCTATCTTGTATCATAGTGACCTAAATCCTTTTTGATTTTCTCCATAGCCTTGAACTTGGAGAAGGTGTCATAATTGCACACAGGGATCATCATTCTGACAGCATCAAATTCTTTCAATGTTTGGACCATCTCTCCCATGTTCATCTTTTTTACCAAGTCATATGGTAATCCATGATTGATCAACTGCATAAACATGGATGACTCTAGTCTTTCCTCTACTATGTCATCAGTCGTCAGTAGCTCTCCTTGTTTGGCTTCTTCAGACTCTTCTTTGGTCAGCTCTTCCCATTCAGGGTCACTTTCTTCTACACTCTGCATCAATGGGGTTTGAAGCTCTAGAGAATCTGGTTTAGATCTCTTTGATGATTCTCCAGCTGCATCAGCTGTCTTCCCTAAGTATTTCCTCTTCCTGCTGTAGGTGATCAATGCTAATCAACCTTTATTCTTTTCAGCATCAGTCAACTTCCTTTTCAAATTCACAATCTCAATCTCTTTCTCTTTCAGTTGAGTTGCTTGTTCATCTACCAAATCATTCAGGGCATCAATCACCTCGTTCTCAATCACAATATCTTCTCTCAACCTTTTCAGTCTACCTTCTAGTTGAATGATTGCTGTATCTTTCTCAGCTATCATCTTGTCTTTCTTTTCCAGCTCCTTCTTCAATCTTCTTAGCTTTTCCACCTTCTTGTTTCCCTTCAGGATGAGGTTGTTATATTTTTCTACTAAATAGCTCTTACTTACATCTATCTCCTCATCCTTCAGGTCATCCTCATGATAAGCTTCAATCTCAACAAACTCTCCTTGAAGCACCTCCTCACCCTTCTCTTCCTCAGCCTCCATACACATCTCCTCGATAGTGCCTTCTAGGATTTCTTCATCCTCTTCTAGATGGAATTCTTCAGTTGAGGATGGGCTTTCTAAGGGTTTAGTAGGTGTGGGAGAAGTGGATGGTTCTAAAGGTGTTAGTGAGGTGATTGGTTCAGTAGGTGTTGGTGAGGCAATTGGTTTAATTTGGCTTGGATGTGTGGGTGTTGGCTGAGTCACCTCCTCATCAACTACTTCAGTTGAAGCAGTATTGATAGTTGTTTGTGATGGGTCAAGGGAGATTGGTTGTGTCTGTTCACTAAAAGAGGAGATCAAGTGAGTTATTGATGTTGATTATGGTTGTGGTTCTTGGTGATGAGCAGTAGCTGGTTCAGCTGCTGGTGATTGCTGTTGAGAGTGTGCAGGGGATTCAACAGGAGTGTTTTGGTGTTGAGGTTCTTCATCCATAGGAGTTCTTGTGGGATGTTCTCAGTTTCATCCACCACATGTGCAAATAAATCCACACCTCCTCCTTCATACTGCCCTTTTAGCTTATATAAGAGAGATCTTCCTAGGTGAGTTTACACACAAACATCACCATCTCGTTTAATTGTTTGCAGTTGCTCATTGATGATCAGCTGAAGGAATCTTGGAAACATGAACATTTTGTTCTCTTTCTGCTCTCTTATGTGGTCACACAGGCAGTTGAGTATGTACTTGGAGTAGTTTTACTTGCTACCCTCGAATATCCCAATAATCCCAAACGAAATATGCCTTGAAAATCTATCCAACCTAGACTTCCGGTTGGATATACACTTAAGATAAGTGTGGCATAAAAAATGATAGGGCTTGCACAACCTGCCCTTTTTGATTTCTCCATGGTGGTAGTCACCATCATAGTCCATCAGAGCAAACACCTTCTGAATGTATTCATGATCGAATACATCAGGATGAGCTTCTTCTTCTTCTCCCAACTCCAACGCACTACGTATTGTGCCTTCATCTATCCACAGTGGTAGATTCCTAATAGTGGCAGTGATGACAGATCCTTCACCTTCATCTCCTACTCTTGTGGAGCTCCAAAAGTCTGTCATGTGCGATAGATAGATGAGTGGGTTAGCAGTTAGTGCATAGAAGAGTCGTGTTCTCCTTAGGTAGCAGATGATGACTCTACATTCGTCTTCTAAATCTGGATTTAAAAACGCACAGACATTATGGTCCTTTACGAATCTGTTTGCCATGATGGCAGAGATGATTTAGTGAGAAGAGTGAAGATTGTTAGCTTAAAGTGATCGATTTCGGTGAAGGTGAAATAGGTTTTGGATCAAGAGATTTCTAGGTTGAGGGTAATTTTAAAGTGAATAGAAAGGCCAGCGGTCGAAGTGCCTTTTTATGTCTTTTCCAGATCACGTGGGACCCATTTACACTTTTTACCCCTTCTAGGGTATTAATTATAAATTATCAGAACAGTTAATATACTACACAATTAATAATCATGAAAGGCAAGATATGTTCTCTTCCGTATAACATCTACGGAAGTTAGCTCATTCTGTCTTCCGCAGAACATCTGCGGATGAACTAATTATCATAACTTCCGAAGGTTATTGATCTAACTTTCTGTATGAGTTAACACATGGTTAAGTTAATACATGGTTAATCCATTTGTTGTTTTACTGTTGGACCTTATGTCATTGCATCATAGCAATTGTGCATAAGTAATTGACTGTTTCAGATATCCTTTGCAGCCAAGTTAGTGCTCAAGTTCCAATTTTTCTTTATTTTCATATCATTGTATTTGAAATTAGTTAAGCTCATCTGAATCTCAGTTTCATACTTTGACTACGCCCCCTAAATTTGTGTCATAGACTTATGTATTTATTAAAAATTTAAGAAAATAGCATGAACAACAATTAATTTGTCCAACTAATAATCATAGAGAAAATAAATGATGTTCATATCTTGTTACAGGCAAACATAGGATATACTAGGGATCATATGATAATCTAGACATTTTCCTGAATATTGTGTGAGATTATTTACTTGATCTAGTGCTGATTGCAAATATGTGGATCCGCAGAAATTCAGTCAAGAGTGTAGTTTAACGTATCATGTTGTTTATCATGTTTTGGTAAGAATTAAAGGTAACAAAGATGAACTCATCATTGAAATGTAAGTTAGTCCTCCAGAAGTTAGTCAAGTTATCACTTTATAACACTGAAACTATGTTTCGTAGATTATAAGCTCTATTTTAAGATTTCTTTGAAATCTTATTAATGCTGAGATGATTTGCATGCTCTGCAATAATTGATCATATTTGATTTTTTGAGATCAGTTCCTTTTGGAACATTTGATGATTAGCATACGGTCACCAGGTCTTTACTCATGTAAAACAGAGGTGCCCGTTGACCCAGGTCTTTGCTTACGCAAAACAGAGGGTCATGATGCACAAAGATAGAGGTTATAAGGTGTTACAATATAGTAAGTGTGCATGGGTGTTATCCTGATCACATCCGGATTAGACTTACTTGAATGCTTCTCTCAATGACTTGTCCACTCTTAGTCACCTTGACTTTATGTTGTGCATGACATTGTTAAGTTTCCTCTCAAGCTAAACCTATTCACATATCAATCACATCTGATCAGTAGGTAGTTTTTGATTGAAGAGCAGGAGTGAATGTCAAGTTATAGTATATTATCATATCCTTAGAATATCAACTGCCTTAGGTAGTTATTTAAGAAAACTGTCTGCCTTTCTCATATGATTACAGGTAATCGACAAATATTGTTGTTGTTGTTATGAACTAATCTAGGTTGAGCATGCCTAAGGATTCAATTAAGAAATTAAATCTAACTGAATCAAAGGCTTTAGTGAACAAATCAGCAAGTTGATTTGTTGTATCCACTTTGATCAACTTGATTAGGCCCTTTTTTGAACAATCTCTTAGAAAATGGTATCTGATTTCAATGTGTTTAGTTTTACTATGTTGAACTGGATTAGCAGTGATAAACATAGCAGCTGAGTTATCTATGTATATTGGAGTTTGAAGAAAATTGTAACCATAGTCAAGTAATTGGTTTTGCAACCATAGAACCTGAGAGCACCCAGCTGAAGCAGCTATGTACTCAGCCTCAGCTGTGGATACTAAAACATTTGTTTGCTTTTTGCACTGCCAAGACACAAGCCGTGGTCCTAAGAATTGACATCCTCCAATTGTTGATTTCCTGTTGTTGCAGCCTCCGTAGTCACTGTCTGAATATGAGTAAAGTTTGAAATCTCCTTCTTTGGGATACCAGAGACCAAGTGATGGTTTTCCTTTGAGGTATCTGAAGATTCTCTTTACTGCATTCAAGTGAGACTCCTTTGGATCTGCTTGATACCTAGCACAAACACACACAGCAAACATTATGTCAGGTCTACTAGCAGTTAAGTACATTAATGATCCTATCATAGATCTATATAATCTTTGAACAATAGACTTCTCTATTAGATCTGGCACAATTTTGTCTATAGTAGATGCTGGTGTTTTGCATGAGGATGATTCTGCAAAGTTGTATTTCTTAAGTGTTTGAAGAACATATTTTTTTTGATTGATGAAAATGCCATCTTTTCTGATGAACTTGTAATCCTAGAAAGAATGTTAATTCTCCCATTAAACTCATCTGAAACTCAGATTGCATTAAGGCTTCAAACTCTTCACATAATCTCTTGTTTGTTGATCCAAATATGATGTCATCAACATATATTTGTACAACTACGAGATCTTGATGTTCATGTTTGAGGAAGAGTGTCCGGTCAATTGTACCTCTTTTGTACCCATTTTTCAGTAGGAATTTGGACAATGTTTCATACCATTTCCTTGGTGCTTGATCGAGACCATATAAGGCTTTGTCAAGCTTGTACACCCTGTGAGGATAATCTGGATCTTCAAAGCCTGGTGGTTGAGAGACATACACCTCTTCATCAATCTTTCCATATAAAAAGGCACATTTTACATCTATTTGGTAAACTGTAAACTTCTTATATGAAGCATAGGCTAAGAACACTCTAATTGCCTCAATCCTTGCAACTGGTGCAAATACTTCATCGTAGTCTATGCCTTCCTCTTGTGTGTAGCCTTGTGCAATTAGTCTTGCTTTGTTTCTGATGATTATTCCCCTATCATCTAGCTTATTTTAAAATAACCATCTTGTGCCAATAAGATATTGGTCTTCAGGGAGATCAACTAGATTCCACACTTTCTGTTTCTGAACTGCTGAAGTTCTTCTTGCATTGCTTCAATCCAGCTGTTATCTTTCAAGGCTTTTGTTATATTGGATGGAACTACTTGTGAAAGAAAGCAGGAGAACAAACAGATGTTTCCTGCTCCCCCTTGTTTTCTAGTAGTTCTACTGTTGAGGTCACCTATCATGTTATCAATTGGGTGATACTTATGTGTTCTAACTATTGGTACATCATTAACTTGTATGGATGAGTCCAGGTTTGTGATGTTAGTTGTAGGTAATGGGGTCGGTTGTGATGGAGAGTTAACAAAATAGTCCATCTCATTTTCTGGTGCAGCTGAATGAGTTTCCGCAGGAATAGGTATGCCTTCCGGGGTTGTGGACATGCCTTTCGTAGCATGCAAATGATCAGCTGTATTCTCTGTAGCAGATATATCTGTATGTGGCAATGGTGTGAGGTGGTTTGAGGTGATTTGGTCCTTGGGGGATTTCAGACCATCATCTGTGGAAGTAGAGACATTTACGGAAGTAGATGGTACTTCTGCTGATGTGCATGGTGAGACCTCTCGTGTATTTATTAAGTAGTCGTTATTGTTTCCGTTATCCCTTGTAAAAGTTTGTCTTGTTATCAATGCAAGTACGAGGACTTATTTGTAATTCTTTGAAATCGCCTTAGTTTAATGATAATTAAATCATTCATTACCTAATGAAAACCATAAAAAAATAGTAACAATAATAATAATACTAATAATAATAATAACAATAATAATAAATAATAATAATAATAAAAATAATAATAATAATAATAATAATAATAATAATAATAATAATAATAAAATGATAAAATAATGGTAAATAATTTTAATAAGTATTACAATTACTATTAATAAAAGAAAAATAAAATTTTATAAATTAAAGACTTGTAAATAAATGATTTGTATATAAAATAACAAAAATATAAATTACAGGGACTAAACTGTAATTTATTTAAATTGAAACTTAAACTTTGGTTTTAAAATTTACACATTCAGTCCCTGCGGTTCTTGTTTTGTCATTTAAAACCAAAGTTTAAGTTTCAATTTAAATAAATTACAGTTTAGTCCCTGTAATTTATATTTTTGTTATTTTATGTACAAATCATTTATTTACAAGTCTTTAATTTATAAAATTTTATTTTTCTTTTATTAATAGTAATTTTAATACTTTTTAAAATTATTTACCATTATTTTATCATTTTATTATTATTATTATTATTATTATTATTATTATTATTTATTATTATTGTTATTATTATTATTAGTATTATTATTATTGTTACTATTTTTTTTTATGGTTTTCATTAGGTAATGAATGATTTAATTATCATTAAACTAATGCGATTTCAAAGAATTACAAATAAGTCCTCGTACTTGCATTGATAACAAGACAAACCTTTACAAGGGATAACGGAAACAATAACAACTACTTAACAAATACACGAGAGGTCACAGTCTCCCCAACTTTAAGGAATTTCGTCCCGAAATTAAAGACAAAAACTAAACAAAAAGAAATGGATATTTCTTCTTCATGTAATCCTCGCGTTCCCAAGTGAACTTAGCTCCACGTTTGTTTTCCCAATGGACTTTGACGATCGGTGTGGTAGATGTTCGGGTCTTCTTCAGTGTTCGGTCCATAATCTCGACAGGTTTCTCAACAAAATACAATGACTCGTCAATTTGGATTTCCTCCAAAGGAACATGCAAATTTTATCATTGACAAGATAGATTTTTGGGATTTGACACATGAAATGTTGGATAAACAATGCTGAGTTCTTAGGGCAGTTTAAGCTTATAAGCCACTTTCTCAATACGTGCAAGCATTTTGAATGAACTTACATAATGAGATGACATCTTGAAGCTAAAGGAAAGACCTGCGTTGCATTTCGTTGAGAAACCTGTCGAGATTATGGACCGAACGCTGAAGAAGAACCGAACATCTACCACACCGATCGTCAAAGTCCGTTGGGAAAACAAACGTGGAGCTGAGTTCACTTGGGAACGCGAGGATTACATGAAGAAGAAATATCCATTTCTTTTTGTTTAGTTTTTATCTTTAATTTCGGGACGAAATTCCTTAAAGTTGGGGAGACTGTGACCTCTCGTGTATTTGTTAAGTAGTCGTTATTATTTCCGTTATCCCTTATAAAGGTTTGTCTTGTTATCAATGCAAGTACGAGGACTTATTTGTAATTCTTTGAAATCGCATTAGTTTAATAATAATTAAATCATTCATTACCTAATGAAAACCGTAAAAAAAATAATAGTAACAATAATAATAATACTAATAATAATAATAACAATAATAATAATAAATAATAATAATAATAATAATAATAAAATGATAAAATAATGGTAAATAATTTTAATAAGTATTAAAATTACTATTAATAAAAGAAAAATAAAATTTTATAAATTAAAGACTTGTAAATAAATAATTTGTACATAAAATAACAAAAATACAAATTACAGGGACTAAACTGTAATTTATTTAAATTGAAACTTAAACTTTGGTTTTAAATGACAAAACAAGAACCGCAGGGACTGTATGTGTAAATTTTAAAACCCAACCCCAAACACCCCGATTTTCCGGTGGGAGCTACGGCCGAGCTCCGGCGAGCTCCGGCCACCTCCAAAACACTCGATTTACACCGAATTTAACCCTTCTTTACAATCATAGGTCAGTTTCGAACCTGTGGAGGCTCTTTAATCGGATTTTAATCGAATTCTTGATGGTTTCTATCTGTAACCGAATGATCATCGAATTCTCAAAGCCGTTACCCACTTAAAGCATAATAATAATCAAATTAAACAAACATGAACGCTCTAATAATTATTTCGAAGTTATTAGGGTGATTAATTTCACCTGAAACAACTTAAAATCTATTCAATTCGACCTGAAACGGCCGACAATAATGTCTTAGCCGTTGGGCATGTTCGGGATCAAATTAACACTATAAAACAGAGGGCAAATGCCCTCAACCCTTTCTTTTCACAACCTGAACTCTCAATTTTACCAAAATCATACACAAAACGAAGACCCCAATTATGAACAGCCGAAGATTTACTCGCGTTTAAAATCACCAAGAACGACACCAAAACAGGTAATAAAATGGGGCTTTACACTCGGTTTGATGTGGGTAATCAAAGCCCTAACCTTAATTTCATTATCAAACTTATTTTGATGATCAATTTTGGATTCATTCGAATTAGGGTTCTTGGGTTGAAATTGGGGATTTTCTGGGAAAAATGGTTTTAAGTTTTGATTTCTGAAAACTTACACAAACCAGGGCTTTGGCCCGGTGGTTTGTGAGCCTGTTGCCTTGGCAAAGGGTCCGGGTTTGAACCCGAGGCCCTGCCTTTATTTTTTAAAAAGGTTTTTGTTAAATTTTAAAATTTCAGAAAATATCTAAAAATTATTATTAATCATATAAAAACTATTTTTAATCAGAAAATTTATAAAATCATTTTCTTTTATATTTTATTGAAAATCTAAATTTAGAAATTTCCATTTCAAAATTATAAAAAATGATGCAAAATACAATTTATTATTAATCTTAAATTGTAATGAATTTCCACTAAATTTGCAATAATTCCTATTAAATAAATTATTTATTGTTACACATTTATTTATAATATTTAAAATAAATAAATATACATGTACATAATTAAAAATATACACTTATTGTAATTAATAAAATTATTTTAATCACTTAAACCTACAAGTTATTATTTTATTTAAAGAGTAAATAATATTCATTTGATAATAAAGATTTAACTTATATTAATAGTGCTAATCATTAAAATTCTTATCATTTAAATACCAAAATAATAACAAATTTTACCTATTTAATAATTTAAAAATCATGGGTTAAATGATTTATAAATTTAACACTATAATCACCATGATTAACATAACACGTTGTCCATTTAGGGTGAACGTTAACGAATCATCGGTATTATATACAAGACCATCTTAGTTGATATTCTTATTATCCAAGTGAGTTTTTCCATACCCATTTTATATATTTTCACACTTTAGGATGAAACATGTTAACCTTATGATAAATGCACTTGTAAACTCGTTTGAATCTTGTAAACACTTGGGCAATTCTTCTTATTTGTCATGGTTAGTTGAACTCTTGTAATTACCATGTGATGACTATAATATATACAATCATTAAATATTGCTAGCCTGGCGACGTCATAGATCTATGGGCCTGACAAACCTACTTGGTGTTAAACCAAGTACACTTACCTAATCGTTTAATCTTGTAATCTTGTAATCTGTCAAGGTTTGATTGTTATATTTGTTCATCCATCCCTAGTTACTTTATTCAATAACCTATGACATGGATTGTCATCTTTTATATATATTTATGTATGAAAACTATGGAAAACTCACCAACATTATGTTGACCTTTTATTTTTAATATGTTTCAGGAAATGATACTGTTTAGCATGCCTTGAAGACTTACATACATCTAGGATTGGACCTAGACTAAAATAAAAGACATTGATCATTTTGTGACTTTGAATTTCTTATGTATTGTAGGATGTTTGAACTTGCTCTATTTCATAAATGTATGTCATGAATATTGATTTTTAATAATATTATCATTTTAAATTAGCGTTGTGTGGCATGAACAATCTTAATCCTCACATCTCGACGTTTCCGCCGTTAAGGTTGGGGTGTGACACATGGTGTAAGATCATCCGAACCATCTTTTCTTGTTTGAGCTGATGCATCTGGATCATTGTCACTTTGGAACTCTAGAGGAACAATTCTGGGTGGATCAGCTATCAATGGTACACCCATATTTAGGAACATAGGGGTAACATGTATCTGTAGCACCTGTCACATTAAGATAACCAGAGTTAAATGAGTTAGTTAATGTATCTATATCAAACAGCCAAGATGATCCTTTCACAGACTGTGGAAATAAGGATTCATCAAAGGATACATTAGAAGTTTCTTCCACTATGTTATCATGTGAAATATATACTCTATATGATTTAGATGTTGATGAATAACCAACAAAGAAACCATCATATGCTTTTTCAGCAAATTTTCCTAACTGTTCTTTTGTGTTTAATACAGATACGTGACAATCAAAAGCTTTAAGATATCCTATAAAAGGTTTTCTTTTAAACAGTAGTTCATAGGGTGTTTTATTATGTTCTTTGACAATCAAAGTTCTGTTTTGAACAGTGCATGTTGTGTTCACAGCTTCTGCCCAAAATGTTATTGGCAGCTGTGAGTCAGCTAGCATTATTCTTGCAGCTTCAATTAGAGTTCTATTTCTCCTCTCAGAAACTCCATTCTGTTATGGATTTCTTGGTGCACTGAATTGTCTGGATATGCCTTTGTCTCTACAAAAAGTATCTAAAACATAGTTAACAAATTCAGTTCCATTATCACTTCTCAGTATCTTGATTCTTAGATCAAGTAGATTTTCTATCTTAGTGATGAATTCCATTAAAGTTTCTGATGTTTCACTTTTATGTTTTAAGAAAAATACCCAAGTGAATCTAGTGAAATCATCAACAACCACCAAACAGTATTGCCTTTTGCCAATGCTTAACACATTGGTTGGACCAAAGAGGTCCATGTGTAGTAACTTCAGTGATGTTGCGTTTGTGTTAATTGTTTTTAACTTATGTGGGACTTTATGTTGGTTTCCTTTATAGCATGATAAACAGTTATTAGAACAGTAAAATTCTTTCTTTGGAACACCAATGACTAAGTTATTTTTCACCAATTTATTCATGTTTTTCAAGTTTGAATGAGCCATCCTTCTATGCCACAGTTGTGCTTCATCTTCTGATGATTTAGAAATCAGGCATGTTTCTTTGCTTGTTAGTGTTATGTTGTTCATGTCCAACACATAGGTGTTACCTTTTCATGGTGCTTTAAGAAGGATCCAGTCTTCTGGAATTTTGAAACCTGGCTTAAGAATATAACAATCAGAGTTATCAAAGAAAGCAGTATAGTGTTGGTCACAGATTTAAGATACACTTAGTATATTAAACTGTAAGTTTTCACAAAAATTAACTTTATCAAACTTTAAAACTCCATTTGTTACCATTCCTTCACCAGTGATTTTACCTCCCTTCTTATCCCCATCAAATACTACATATGAAGCATTTTTATGTTTGAAATCCTGCAGAAGGGTACAGTTTCCTGTCATATGTCTGGAACAACCACTGTCAACATACCATTTGTTGTTAGCCCTCCTTGGATGTTCCTGCAAACAGAATAAACTTAGTTAGACTTAGGAGCCCAAGTCTTGATGGTTTTGGGCTTGCCATTGTTATCTAATATAGTGACTTTCTCGTGAATGATTCTTGAAGTTTCTAACTTAGTTTTGATGTCATTTAATTCATTATGTGTTGCTTTGGGTGAGGATGTTTTTGGTGATAATGATGAGGTGTTTTCATCTTGTTTACTACTGTCTTTGTCAAAATCATCAAAGATGTCATCATCTTCTTCAAGAGCTACCTTTTTATGTGGTGCATTCCTTTGCACTTGTTTTTCTTTCTTAATTTTTAATTGCACCTCAGCAGCTGTTTTCTTTATCTTAGTAATTTTCTATTTTTGTTGATGTTTCTTTTGTTTTGCACCTCTAGGATTATCATCCATAGAAGATTTTGACTCTGACTCATTGGAATCTGCATACTTCTTCTTGAGGATCTTTGTTTTGTTCTTCTTGTTGAAAAGCATTCCTTGGTAGAATGGTTGTTTTTGTTGCATACTGCATAATATTTGTTGAAGGAACAATCTGAAGTCATGTGATTGTTCATATTACATATTGAGCAATAGCTGCTGAAGAAGCAATCTTCTGTACTGTGATTGTGCATGTCACACCATTTATAGTACTTTTCTTTAGCATCACTGTCTGATGCAGCCTTAGCCTTTTTCTTAGTTGAAACCTTATGGTTCTTCAGTTCTTTGTCCGACTTTGCTGCTGATGATATCTTACCTCTTCCTGACATGATGTCAAAGGGTTCTTGTTTAGCCTGCAAGTATTTCTTCTGAGCTTTGTCTTTGCTTACTGATTGAGCAATTTCTTGCTTATTTCGTATTTCTGTGGATCTCACAGACTTCTTCCGCAGATGATCTGCTGAAGTCACGGACTTTTCTTCTGAGGCTCTATTTGCTGGCTTTTTCTTGTTAAGTTTATTGAATGCTTGTATGCCTTTATTTAGTTGCTCAATCCTTGTGTGGATTGTCTTCAGCAGGTTTATTTGTTTTGGTGGATAGGGTAGTTTAAGTTCATTCAGTATCTTTGGGACTGAGTATTTAGTTAAAACAGTTTTACCCTTATACAAACCAGCATTATCAGACTTATCATCATCATGCAAGTCATCACAGTTATCATAATCAAATTTTGATTTACTTTGATTTGAGTGTTCTGATTCTGATGAATCAGATTCATATAATTCAGTGTCATTAGTTATATTACTATTATTTTTATCTGTTGACTCACACATGTTACTAGACACAAAGTGATTAGATAAACTGTTGGCATGGACTCGGGCAAAGAAGTATAGTTATCATTCACGGGTGGTGGAACTGCATGAAATCCCAATATGAGAGGTTAATATTTTCTTATACTGTTGTGATGACAATTGGAATTTTTGCAATTTCACCTCAGTAGATGCATGATCTGACATAAACTTGGTTAAAGATGTAGTCAGATGCTCAACTTGTGCTTTTAGGTTGTAATTTCCAGATACAATTTTATCTAAATCCTTTTGTAAAGAATTAATTTTGACTTGATAAAGTTTGTGTTCTCTAACATAAGATTCATTTATAAGCAGTGTTTCTTTTACTTTATCAGCCAATTGTTGAGCATGTGTTCTATATCTTTCTACTTCATCAATGCAAGTAGGAGAACACAACCTTTCTCTTACCTCAGCTACCATTGCAGGAACTTTGTTTTCCATGTTCACCATTAAAGCTTGATTCTCTGCAAGTACTTCCTTTTCATACATGCTCTAGTCACAAGTACCATCCTGCAAAATAATTAGGCCAGTTTCTTTAGCATTAGTGATACCTGTTTTATTGTTTGTTGTTGGTGGGGATGCATTGGTTAATTGAGGTTGTGTAAAGTTCTTTTGACTAGGTTGTCTTGAGTCAGTTGACTGTTGTTGATTGTTGTTGCATTCCCTCGAAAAGTGTCCATATAAGTTGCATTTAAAGCATCTTAATTTGGTCTTGTCCACACCGACTTTTGTTGATCTTCCTCCCACAGACAGTCCTTTGTTTCTTTTCATGTACATCTTTGCTCTATAGGCTATCATTGCCATTTGCCATTGCAGATCCATCTCTTCTACCTCATCAGGATGAAGTTCTTCTAGATCTTGTTGACAAAAGTGAGCAGGATTCAAAGTACTTCCTAGATAAGCCTGAAAGCTTGAACTGAAGGCTGCAAAGGCAGCTTTCTGTTCTTCAGACTCCAGAACCACAGTAATTGGTTCTGTTTGATTATTATTCTTCTTGGTTTTGGACTCATCAGCTTTTACTTTAGTCTTTTTGTTCTGATTGCTGTGATTGCTTGATTTTGAAGACTTTGCAGCATAGAAACTTGTCTCTTCTTCATGTTCACTCTCATCACAAGAGTTGTCTTCATCTTCATTGGAGATGAATGCACTTCCAGTACTTTTCAATTCTTTGAATTGATAAGGAGCTATAGGTGCTTTCACACTTTTGTTTCTTGTCTTTTTATCCAGCTCCAATGCTTCTACCTTTGCCACTAGAGTGTCTAGTCCTATTGCTTTTAAGTCAATAGTGTTCTTAAACATAAACACAGTTTGTATCCAGTTCTCAGGCAATGAATGAAGCATCTTTTTGTTCAGCTCTTCATTGTTGTACTCAAGCTCAAGTATGTTCATCTCTGTAACAAGTTGCATGAATCTATGCAATTGTTGAGGAACTGACTCACCCGGAATATGATGGAATGTTTCATATTGTGCACGAAGAGTATTCTTTTTGATACTTCTAATCTCGTCACTTCCTTCACACAAAGTGTGTAGGATTTTTCATAACGAATTAGTTGTTTTATATGATTCACACCTGATCAAGAGTTCTTCAGGCAAAGCCATAGTAAGCATACTATAGGCTTTGATGTCAATCTTGACTTTCTTAGCATCATCAGGTGATAAATTCTTTAGACTTATGGGTTGATTTTTATCCTTATAGTCCGCACCTAAAGCAGATGGAATATAAAGTTCTTCGGTAATTGAAGCCTATAGGTCTGAATCTGTATAATTAACATGATTCCTGAACCTGATTTTCCATGTTTTAAAATCAGATTTTTTTTCTAGTTTAGGAGGTTGATAAGCACCAACAACTGAATTACTCATGATAATTAATTTTTGTTTAGAAAGCAACAATTTTGTTTTAGCAGTAATCGATTAAACAAATCAAAGCTGATAGATCAATTGATCTGGATCAATGAGCACCAAGCTTTGATACCACTTGTGAATCCAAGGATCGTTCAGGAATTATCAGGTTTGATTTGAACAAGTATTGATCGCGGAATTATCAACACTTGCTGTTTAAGAGATTACCAAACTAGAAATCAATCAAACAATAGAACAAACAGAATATAAGAATAATCAAACCACGAGTGTTAACGAATGATGATCGTAATGCTTTCTTGTTGCTATTGATGTTTTGATATAAATGTTGCTTATGTTGCTTGATCGTATGTTGATCGTCTATCTACATCTGATCTTGATCTCATGTTATATAGAGATCTTATTCTATTCTGTTTCTAATCCATTGCTAATCTTTCGCTAACTTGTTGCTATAATTCAGCTAACTATAGTTATCTGAATCTTCGACATATTTATCGGCATAGGAGTTCGAGATTTACAATGAAATAAATACATATAATGTTGTTGATGTGACGTGGAATATTCGCTTGAAATATATGTCTTCCATCGCCATTAATGTTGTTGTTTTGCCACGTTGACTTGTTGACTTTCTGTCAGTTGACTACTTGATGATGTGAAATCATACAAGTGTTAAACAGTCTTCCGTAGGAATTTCTTCTTCCGCAGGAACTTAGTCTTTCGCAGCAACACTTGATCTTCATTGCTTGTTCTTCTGTGATTGTGCTTCCGTAGGAGTTCTTGAACTTGTTCTTCCATGACAATTTCTCCTTCAGTAGCTTCACTTCTTTGACTTGTTCAGCTGAAATTGTTCTTCCGCAGGAGATCTACGAATATTCACTTCAGTTGTATTCCCGAGAACATCTACGGAAGAACACTTTATTCATCCGCAGTTGTTCTAACACTTGGTCAATTTTCCAAATTGACACAGTTTGATGTTCACTGCACATATTCACACATACATTATGAAATGCGTTATATCATATATTTATAACATATATAATGAGATGTAACATTATATTGTTCAATTCATAAACACAAATGTAATCAAAATCATTCATATCATATCATTCAAATAATAATTACAAAGTATGATTACAAGAGTTGATTGATCATCTAAACCTATACATGAGTTCTAGACGTAACAGAAACAATCGTGTTTCACGTAAATTTGGTCTAATAAAAACATATCAAACACGAGTCTCATCTAATTATATCGTTTTAATGTTCTAGTTTGATTTACATTACCTTTTTAATAGAAAAAATTAAGAGTAAATTGCATAAATGGTCCCAATGGTTTGACCAAATTGCACGATTGATCCCCAAAATTTGAAAATTGCATAGTTAATCCATACTTTTGTGTATTTATTGTAAGTTTGGTCCTTTAATTTTAAAAATTGCAAAGTTAGTCCAAACTTTTAAGTAGGTGTTGAACTGTTGGTCCCTAAAATTAAATTTAAAGGTTAGTTCAAAACTTATAAAATGCATAAAAACCAAATGAATTTAATATCAGGACCGAACATGCAACGAGTACATAAAAATTTGAACTAACTTTGTAATTTTTAAACTTTGGGGACGAAACATGTAATCTAGTTAAACCACAGGGACTATTTATGTAAATTTTTTTATAATTAACTAGAAAGTTTCCACCAGCACTATGCCGTTGGAAACGTATCAACAAATTAAATTTAAAACTAAAGAAAAGAAAAATACAATATATTTGAGCCATCGTAGTTTAGAATATAATAACGCATAGCTTAATTCCTATTTATTGTAATAAACCTCAACTACATTTTAATAAAATGATTTTATGTAGTTTAGTAAATGGAAAAAAAAGGTAATGCTTAATGCGAGTGAGAATGAAACTCATTTACTTTCATGTAAATTTCATATCATTACTCTCACTCAGTCACTTAGAACAAAAGTAATGGACATTAAGGGGGCATTAAAGGGCTTTAATAGCACCTTAAAATGTTCTTACACCACCCTGTGAACATTATAGGGGTGTTATAAGTACGGACTTTTTCATTATAACGTCATAACTTCTTATAAATCTCATAATTGGATAATGATTGAAGGGCATTATGGACATTAACCATTACACGTGTTTTAGCAAAAAAAAAAAACGATGTTGAGTTGGCGTTGAAGTGACTTAAAATGCCTTTTAAAAAGCATTAACCATTACATATGACGTTACTCATGTTTCAACCTTTATTATGGCCTAACTCACTCACCCTCCCTTAATATTTATTTTTAATAAATTAGTATTTATTATATTATAAAAATATTTAACTATTAACAAAGTAATATATAACTTGCGAGGGATCAAGTCCGCATAGGTTTGAGTCGTTCGAAAACGTGATTTTTAGAACTTCATCTATTGAATGGTGTTGGTAGGGTTTTAGAGATGATATCGAACAGGGTTTTGGAAATAATAATTTCAAGCACAAACTGTTGTGATAGTTGGGTATTGAGGGCCTTGGATCGACATTGACTCCAACATCCAAGTGACAATGGGGACAGTGAAAAAAACAACGGATGATCGAATTTTGAGTAATAGACTCGCGAGGGATCAAGTCGGAATATGCTTGAGTTGTTTGGATTTTTTTGATCCATGTCGTATAACACACTTAACTTGTTTTTAGAGAATGAGATTGGATTTTGAGTAAAAAATTATAAAGGTTATGTTAATATTTACATACTGAGTTTAAAAAAAATGTTTCAAAATAAATATATCACCGTTTGACAAAGTTATCAATACCACTCACGAACTCGAGATCTCTAACGTGTCTCATTCAGGCACAGGCGGCAGGATGTAACATTCAATAAAAAAAGCTGTATATTTTGTCTTGACATCGAATTAACCTATGGTTTCTTATACACTTTCAAACAATATCATCTGCATACATATATGTTTTTTCTCATGTAACTTTTCTTGGACCATTTTGAAAAAACAATTTTGAAACCGGGGTGATACGTAGAATATTGAAAGACATTGGAATGAGGGACGCCATTAAAAGAGATTTGAATTTGTGCCCCACTTTTTTATATTATTTTCTCATCGGTCCTTGAAAGACTGCAATTGTTTCCACGGCCCTAGGTATTTTATCGACTGAATTACTTATTCAATTATCGTGAATGTTGATCCAATGTTGTTAACTGGACTACATTGATGTTAAAGTTTTTACAGTGGGTGTGTGATAATGATAAAATATGTTGTCTATCAGACTCTATTATCAAATTAGGGTGAATCGTGATATTTATATATATTGTAATTTAATTATTCAATGATATTTGTTTTAATGTTATCATTTTATAAAGTATTAGAGTTTTAGGGTTCTGGATCTTGTTGTCCTCGCTTATTGTTGCTATGTTGCAACTTACGAGTCCTTTGTAATATTATGAAATCGTTGGCATGAAGATTGTTGATGAAATGACCATATCAAGCAAAGCATAAATTTGTTGGCAGAAGTTTGGAATTCTAAATTGAAGTTTGTTTTTCTTATTCTTGTTTTTATGTTTTTTTCTAGTCTGTGATTCTAGTTTCCTTTCGTTCTGACTATGGGTGTTTATTGGACCCTATCACAAAACTAAGGTTTATTAGTATTAGTATGAGTCTACGAGTTATAGTTAGGTTTTAGATTTTCTTGTGATCTCTATATATTATAACATTGTTTAATAATATTCATTAAGTATATTACTATCTTACAACGAAGACTTCATATAGATTGTAGTGTGATCTCTATACAAGTATGTAATAGTGTTTGTATGAATGTAAGGTTTAATTTAAAGAGAGAAGATGAGACGTGATATCATAGTTACTTAGAGAAATAGAAATAATAAAAAAAAAATCTCTCTTTGCATCCCGTTGATGATAGTAATCACAATTAAAGCCTATCACTTTTAAGGAGGCAGTGTTTTTGTTGGGTCTAAAAAAAATAGTCTATATTATCAACACAGTCAAAGTCAACAAATGTCAACGTCACTGTCAAAGTCATCGGAAAAGTCAAACAGACGCGTTCGAGATGAAGAACCGAGACGAGTCTTTGAATATATAAATGACTAGGAGTTTATTGTTAATAAATATATTTTGTGTCAACAAAATATATTTATTTATGTTTAAGTCATTTTTATGTTTTAATGATAGTCTAGGGGGCTAATTGTCATTAAGTTTTGTCATTAGACTATATATAGCTAGAGTCATTAGTGTGTTTAGCAAGCTTGAATGAGTTAGATTTGAGGGTTTCCATGTAAACAATATCTTATGCAAATCAATATATATCAAACAAGGTTATATATTTTCGATCTGATCTGAATGTTTTTGAGGTGTTCATCTTGTTCATCCTTATTTTATAGTATTTGATTTATTTTGTACACAAATATCATTGATATTTATGTTATCAGTGGGATTTGTTTGTGTTTGTCAATCAAGTGAACTGTATCAACGATCAAGTGGACCAATAATTTGGTATCAGAGCCATTGTGCTCTTGATTATTTGAGTTTTGTTTGGTTTTCTAGTTCTAAGTCACTGTTCCATTAATTTTCGATCTGATCTGGGTGTTTTTGATATGGAAATTGATTGAGGATTACTCGATTTTGGTGTGGGAAGCTATAGGAATCATCAGATCTCAAATCCATTGAGATTTGGATGAGTTTGAGCTGATTTCGTGCTGAAAAAGGCTGTCCAGATACGTCTGGCGAATTTACAGCTCGTCCAGCGAAACTACAGCATCTTCCAGCGAAACTACATAGTTTCGCCTGGCGAAACTAGGGATCCGTCAGCGAAACTAAGCCGTTCTTGGTTTTGGATCTGGTTTCCTTGATCCAGCAAAAGTACATGTGTTGAACGAAAGTTCATAGTGTTTGTGTGCCAATCCCAGCGAAATTGATGCCAAATTGTTCTCTGAACGAAAGTTCAACTAGTTTCGGGAGAAACTACCCTGCGAAACCAGCATCAGCTTGCCACTGCTGGGCGAAACTGCTGTCGAAATTACTAGCGAAACTACTAGCGAACTTGCCAGCGAAATTAGTGAAAATTCAGCGAATTTAGTAAAATTTCAGCGAAATTAGCTTCTGATCATTTCTAAAAAAAAAAAAAAAAAAAAAACAAGCTGACCTGGAAAAATAATTTTAGTTTTGGGTGTTAAAGTGAATTTTTATATTTTAAAAGAAAATGTCGTTTTCTGTCGATTTCGAATCAGACAACGCCAAAATGGCACAAAGTCGGTTTGATTCTTTTGCAACCATGAAAGATGAAAAGATATCTGATGTTGTTGATTGATTTCTGATGGTGGCAAACAGCCTTAAGAAGTATGATGACCAGCTGGGAAACCATGAACAAGTCACAAAACTTTTGGACTCTCTTCCTCCACAGTGGAGTCCACAAGTTAGGTTGTTAAAACACGAAAGAAATTTTGCTGACTACAAACTCATGGAAGTTATCAACAAGTTGAAGTCATTTGATTTGGATATCAAAAGAAAAGAGTACAGTCAATTCATGTATGGTGGTGTATCTTCAAGTGTTGAGATCAAAGAAACTAAAGAAGAAGTCAACCATGTATTGATGACTGAGGTGGTAAACAGTGATGAGAATTATGTTAAGGATTTTGATCATTTCAAAGAATTCAGTTGTGATACTCAAGGTGAGAGTGTTGGTGATATTGATGCCTGTGCAAGCTGATGTAAAATTCAGAAGCTACAGGATAGTGAAACAGATGAAGTGAAGCAGGAGGTTCAGGATGAAGGAAATCCAGAGGGAGATGAAGCTGAGGAAGCTAAGAAGAGAGCTGCTAAGGAGGAAGAGTACAAAAAGAACACTCCCTTATGTCAATGTGAAAAAGCCCTAGCTGCTGAAAAGATAGTTATGGGACTCCCCTATGAGATAGTTCAAGACATGTGTTCTCCTCCCTGCAAAATTCGTTTATTCGGGGTTTATAAAGCTAACAGATTATTGCTAGAAAATGAAAAAGAATTAAAACGAATAAACAAAGAACTTAAAATCAATGAGTCCAAATATTTTATTAAACTAAGAGAAGCTTTAAAAGAAAATGATCTTTTAAAAAGAAATCTTTTAGAAAAGAAAGTCGAGATTAATGTTTTGAGCGAACGAGTCATATTAGCAGAATTTGAGACTAGCAAGCTTAAAACTAAACTTGATAAATGGACGATATCAGGGATGAAACAGGAAGAACTATTCTCTAAGCAAAGGGGAGCTAGAATCAAAACGGGTGTGGGATGTGGTGAAACTTCATATGTTTATCCTCCTCCTAGCACTTACTGTTACTCTCCTATGCCTCAACCTCATCCATCTAATGATTTAATTGAAGCTGCAGATACTAATAGTTTACAGGCAGGTTTAAGCAGCGTTACTCACAAAAAGGTTCAAGATGAATATGATAATTCCTGCAGGTTTAGGGCTCATCAAGCAAGGATCTGATCTGCAAAATGATAATTCCACCTCTGATGCTTCAAAACCAGTATCAGTTGTTTCCAGTAACTTCTTTAATAAATTCATGACAGGTAACATCCCTTCATTTGTTCCTGTCAAGTTTGTCAAAGAAGGAACAACTGTGGAATCATCAAGCAATCAGAACTCAACAACACAAACCGACACAACAAGAGTCATCAATCAAGATCCATTGGAAGCTGACTTGTGTATACAGGACTGGACAAGTTCTGATAATGAACCATAGATCATCAAGTCACCTGAAGTTATCAAGTGTCAAAAGCTTCCAACAGTTGAATCAAGACTTATACGGATCTCATCTCCAACTGCTAAGCAAATCAGCAGTTCCTCCAAAGCTCAGCAGAAGCACTAAGGCTGGCAATTTCTGACACGGATCTGTTAACACGACACGAAACGACGCAAAATTAACAGGTTTCGTGTTTGCCTTAACAAGTTTCGTGTCGTAAACAGATCAACACGTTAAGAGATGATAAAATTCGTGTCTTAACAGGTTAAATGCCTGTTAACTTGTTAAGACCTGTTAATAACCTGTTTATAATATAAATATATATATATATATATATATATATATATATATATATATATATATATTATTCAAAAGTTCCAAACAAAACCCTAGTTCAACACTTCAAGTCTTCAAGACTTCACCCAGTTACCACTAACAGCCGTCCAGCCGCTCGCCCGCTCCCCTCCCGGCCTCCCACCCTCCCGGTCTCCCCACCCTCCTGGCTACCCTCCCCACGGTCAGACGGTCCCTCCCGTGCGCCACTACCCTCCCCACGGCCCCATCAACGGAATCCTTCCTGAGTTCCAGGCTTCAACGTCTCCACTATCGTGATTCAAGACCGCCTGTCATCTGTCGACCAGCCACCATCGAGACCACCTGTCGACCGGCCAAGATCGATACCGCCGGCCACCAATTGACCATCATCCATCGAGACCCTGTCGTGACAACGGACGCAACCATCTCGGTGGCTCCGTACCACAACTACACAGGTAGCAGGTTTCGTAATCTAAGTCTCTAACACAACCATTTCAATTTTGTTTTTAGTTAATCTTGCATACACACATCTATTACTGTTATTATTTACCTCTATTGTTGTTATCATTTACATTTATTGTTAAATGTTCTAAGCAACCTGTTATATGATGTAGATGGATTCTGATTGTATTAAAGTTGACCTAGAAAAGTTTTTGTGTGTTCCTAAACAGGTTTCTAAACCGGTCAATTCGTGTAACTTGTTTCTTAACAGGTTCGTGTTCGTGTTTTAAAAAAAATGACATGATAAGTTTTCGTGTCGTGTTCATGTCTGACATGTCAGATCATCGTGTCTTATCGTGTCGTGTCTGACCTGTTATGCCAGCCCTAAGAAGCCCTCACCATCTTCATCTGCTATCCATCAAGCTCACCACAAATCTACCTCCAATTCTACCAAATCACCAGTCATACAAAAGTGTACTCAGAAGAATGTTCAGATCTCAGCTCCCGGAACATCACAAATCAAATCACAGCCCAGTTCGAAATCCATATTGACAAAGCGTCAAAAGGTTCAATTTCCATATATCCAAATGAAGAAGCATCAAGGTTGTCAACAAGCTGCATCAACCTCAAATCAGGCTCCACCCTCTCCTGCTATCCACGAGACTACAAAGAACCAAAAGCCTTTCAAGGCTTGCTTTAGATGTGGAAAAGAAGGTCATGTGCTAAAGAAGTGCCCTCAGGTTCAAAGGCAAGCTTCGGGAGGTAAAGATAACACAGGTTGCTTCTCGGGTTCAAAAGGTAAAAAGCACATATCTTTGAATGGTTTGATAAAGAACAATCTATCCAAACCTTCTCATGTCAAGCCGGTTTCACATGATTCAAAGATGAAAAGGACCAATGTTTCAAAATCAAAATCTCAACCTACGGGTCTTAAAAAGTAAATGATTTCCAAATTCAGTTCTTTTAAATCTAAAGTAATTGAACAGAAACAAATTTGGAAAGTAAAACAAAAGGTTAAAGAGATAAATGATTTTTCAAAAGAGTTTACGCTAAAGCAGGTTATGTACACTGATGAAAAAGGAACTCCCAGGACCACGATGGCCTGGGTCCCCCTCTCTAACTAATCTGTTAATAAGTGCAGAAACATTTCAGGAGGACTGTTAGTAATCCGTTTTTACCGACAGAGAATGTTCCTCAGTCAAATTTGAAGCGGAACAATCAGGTTATGGTTTTGGTATCTCATCCATTTTTTTGGATACTTATCTGCACTATTACAGTTCACACTTCACAATCACTGCATTTTTCTTGATACTTCATTTCTTATCTTTTTACTAGTATAATTTGGAAGACTTTCTTTGCTAGTATAATTGAAACGGGAACTAAGAACTTGATTTGGGATGATTGAGAAATGATAGTATGTCTTCTTGGTATGCTTATTTGCATGACTTGTACTTTGTGAGAAATGATAGTAACTGATGTAGATGTCTGTATCACTTAATATTCTAAAATCTGAAAAAGACAGTTTCATTATATGATATGCTTAGTAGGCTCAGCCTGAAAACGAAGTAAACAGTGATTCTGTAGCCTAACTAAAGCTTTAGAACTCGGTGATAAGGATTATTCTCCTGACATTTTGTCTTGCACAAAGTTCTAAGTCTCATCAAAAATGGGTTGAGAATATCTGACTTCTGCCTTAATTACTTCTATTCTCAAATTCCCTCATCCTTGCTTCTGAATTGATGCTTCTTGTAAGCTCTTCAGAATCCTTTTTGTGCTTATCTCCTCTGTTATGCGGAAGCATTGATCTGGAGTGATGATCTTCTCTGTTATACGTGAGTATAGACCTGAAGCTCTCATCAGCACGCTCAGATGATCATCTCCTCTGTTATACGTAAGTATAGACCTGGAGCTCTCATCATCTGTTCCCCAAATAAAGGCACAGTGATTCTTAAATTAAGATCATTGTTGAAAGCTTAAAAGAAAATCAAGCAGAGTTAATCATATTACTCAATAAGCCCTGATGATAGGATAAGTTCTTTGCCGGATGTCTATGGGAACCAAATCACCTGAGCTTCTCTAATTAAATCTAAAACATGATAAAATCAGTTGCAGATCACTTGCTGAAAAGGATAAGGCATGGGTTTAAATTGAACAAATATACCAACAATCATTTTTAAACTGTTTTTGGCTTTCAAAAAATTTAAAATTGTGACCAGACTCTGTATTAGTGTGATCTCACTAATTTGTCGATGTTCAAATACATGTGTGTGCTTTCGTATATCTTGAGGATGTGATCTCATGATCAAATTAGTTCTTGGTGCAATATGATAAAAAAAATAAAATAAAATATTCATTTCAAATCATTTTTCAAGTCTTTCATATTATGCTATTAATATGTTATCATTTTCACATGCATTTCACGGGAAATTGCACATTCAGATAAACACGGGTTTATTTGTATTGTTGAAATGATCTAACGAGAATTGTGTAGAATGTGTTTGTAATTGTGTTACAGATTCTTGCTGCAATTGATGGCCGATCATCAACTGAGCAAAGTACCATACCAGAAAACCGGTTCCTCAAGTTTGCAGAGGATACCGAGCTAGGATTTCTTCTCCTATATCTTCTGAAGCACTCAAGAATAAAGAGTTGGAGATGTTGTTCCTGATCATTCTCATGATGCCCACAAAAGGAGGGAGCATTCAAAAATGGGGAGCCTATAAGATGAAAGATTTTCGGTACCAGATCATCAATCTAGGGGGAGATTGAAGATCAATATATAGTTGACTTATCGGTGCTGATCACGATGAAAGACGTTGATAATAATAGACTAAGGTGGAGTATTGTTGGGTCTAAAAAGGATAGTCTATATTATCAACACAGTCAAAGTCAACAAATGTCAACGTCACTGTCAAAGTCATTGGAAAAGTCAAACAGACGCGTTCGAGATGAAGAACCGAGACGAGATGTTGAAGATATAAATGACTAGGAGTTTATTGTTAATAAATATATTTTGTGTCAACAAAATATATTTATTTATGTTTAAGTCATTTTTATGTTTTAATGATAGTCTAGGGGGATAATTATCATTAGACTATATATAGCTAGAGTCATTAGTATGTTTAGCAAGCTTGAATGAGCTAGATTTGAGGATTTCTATGTAAACAATATCTTATGCAAATCAATATATATCAAATAAGGGTTTTATTGAATGTTCTTGAGGTGTTCATCTTGTTCATTCTTATTTTATAGTGTTTGATCTATTTTGTACACAAATATCATTGATATTTGTGTTATCAGTGGGATTTGTTTATGTTTGTCAATCAAGTGCACTGTTTCAACGATCAAATGAACCAACAGTTTTTGATGTGATATGTCTAGATGGCACCCTCGTAACCACCATTGTGGATGGTCTTAAATTAAACCAGATAAAGAATAATATATCAAGAAACATACTAGCAATTGTTTTAGTTTACCGACTTTACAAAATAAAATGAAGAATGTAAAGGAGTTAAACAGTTTGTTAGTTTTTCTACGAATTGACAGCGTGTTAAAAATATTTGAATCAAGTCAAGATTAAAGGTATTGAATCCTATGTTATGGGATTTTTAATAAATGAATTCAATCTCAAACTTCAAGCCTTAAATTTTGTCTCGCTCGTGAATTTAGATAAGTTTATATAAATATAATATTATTGAATATAATAAAATATTTAGTTGTCTAATAAACCCAAGTTGTTTTAATAAACAGATTATAAACGTGTCGTGTTAACATATCAACCTATTTAACATGATAAGTTAAGCGTGTTATACGTGCCAGAAACATGTGAAGTGAGTTGAATGTTTAGACAAATTTTTAAGCATGCCATTAATATTTCAACTCTTATGACCCACTCTCATTTACTTCAATGTTTGACCTCATGTTGAGTCATATGGTGTTAGTAGATTGTGTTATAAATATTATCCCTTGTGTTATACATAAGCCAAACTTTTACAAGTTCAAAAGGCCAATCTCAAGCTTAGCCTAGTATAAGATTGACTTGTTTAAACCCACAACTCAAACAATGTTACCAGAAACGATGAAATCCATACTAAATATTTCTTACCGCAAATATATTTTTTAACAGCAATTCCTATTATTAGGATAGTCACCAAACCTCCACAACGTATGATTTAAATCCACAACCATTTGATTGGGAAACACATCTTTTACCACCAAACTATTTATTCTGTATTTTTCTTTTCATCTCTTAATTATAGAAAAAATAACTAAAACACCTCTACATCCAATTCTCTATTTTAATCTATATCTCTAAATTGTATAGTAGAGAGTAATAGTAACTCTCTATATTTGATATCTTACTATTCATACTCTAAACTATATAAGAAAAAGAAAAATTAATAATAAAATAAATGTATGTATTTAAAATGAGATAGAGATGAAGAATAGAATGTTAAAAGTTTTTAAAATATAACCAAAATTTAGAGAAAATGTCTTTTACTTAAATTAAAGTGATAGAGATTAATATTGAGATGTGAATAACATCTTCTTCTCCATTTATATAATTTAACTAAATATCATATATTTCTTAGTTTATCTTTAAATTTTATTTAACATCCCACATCTCATTCATCATTTATATTTTTATCTCTTTCATAAACATTTGTTTTATTATTGTTTTCCTTTCCTAGACATTCACAAAGAAAAAATAGATTTATGATTAGTGGATCTTTATCTTTAGAGCATTAATAGTGAATTTTAAATTTTTATCCATGTTATTAAATTAACGATCACTATTTTTTCTTTATTATTTTCAATTAAATTATACTTTTATATACTTTTATCATTATATTTTATTTCTCCTTCACTCAAAACCACTTTAAAAAATATTAAAAATTTATAAGGACTCAACAATGATTTCCTAAATATATAGATAAATAGTAAAATTTCTCTCTAATCCACTCACAAACATTTACAATCACTCCTTATAATATAAGAAACACATTTACACATTTAGAAGGAATTCTCTTTAAACGCTAATAACTACTATTCATAAAACTTTAAAGTTTAAAGATAGAGATGAAGTTTTAAATAAAAATATAAAATACAAAAAATCTTTAAACAACATAAATAAAAATGAAAATAAAGATTCCATTATGAATGTTCTTAGACGTAACAAAATATGTGTTTTTGGTACTTGATATTAACTTCTTAACATCCCATTATATTTTAAGAATATGCTATTTGTTTAACATAAATCATTTTAATAATAGTTACAACAATAATTCTCTCATCCAGTATGTCTCGGAACTGCTAACGAAGTATTAGTTAATGTTAAAATTGACACTAATCAAGAAAATGGTACATGGAATGGAATCCATTCAATTGCTTCGAGGCTCTTCTCTTTTACCTTTTTTTTAAATCTTTACACGTAAAAATAACAAATTTAAAAAATACATGAATATTAAATTTACAACTCAATAACGAATTCTAATGGAACAAAAACACAAATCTATATATACCAAACAAAATAGTGACGTGCTTACATGTAGTTTCTAAAATCAGTATTCACAAAACTCTTGTGATGTATATACTTCACAAAATTATAACCATAATAATAACCTTTAAAAAGATGTGTATCAGATCTACATGAAAGAAAAAGACATAGTCCAGTAAACATTCGAAAAAAAATGTAAGATAAGATGAACAGGACTTTAAATGAGCCGAGTCGAGCTGAGTCAGGGAGGCTCGGGCTCGGCTTTTTTAATAACTCAGTCAAGCTGAGTTCCCTCGTTGTCTTAACATGATAAAATTGTGCGCTCGTGCCCGACCCATTTAAAAACGAGTCAAGTCTAGCCTAGCCGAGCCGGCTTGCGAGTCAACTTGTTTCTTATTTTAAAAAAATTAATTTGTTATTTTTCAAACATATTTTGATATATAAAAAATAATATAATATTTTTTATATTTGTTTATCTTAGTTCATTGAAACAATGATATGATATTATTATTTCAAGGACTATAATTGTCTTCTATATTCTTATAGTTAGTTTTTTTCATTAGAAAATATTAAAATGACCGTATATCTATAATCTATTTAAATAATATGTCATAGTTTTCGTCTATTATATATATAAATTATCATTTAAGCTTTCATTTAAATGATACAACGAGTGAGCCATGAGCCGAGTTGACATTAACTCAGGCTCAGCTTGTTTATAAACAAGTCGATTTTAAGCGAACTAATTCTGACCTATTTTTCGAGCGAGCTTCAAGCAAGGCACGAGCTTTTCTACAATCCTAAACACGACTATATTGTATATTCCAAAAGAAAAAATATGATCAATCTGATTTTATGATCCTGTCAATAGCCAGTGATATGATGTTGGTTTTCGAGGTGACGATTAGGTTTCCCATTACAAACTGTTTTGTCTGAATATACAATATTATGTGTTATGTCTTTAAGAGCATATGCTAGTAGTAAGTTGTGTACTCACTGTTTAAAAGGTTGTAGATTCTAGACTAGTTAGTGTTACATGATCAAGAATAATGATTTTATTCTAGAAAATTTAGAATTTAGATGTTAAAAAAATTATGGCATGTTTTATGTTAAATCACAAAGTGGTATTCTAGTTGTACATTAGATTTTGATTGCTAACGTTAAAGCCTAAATTTTGTGGTCATTTGTTCACTTGGTGTTTAATTTAATTAAAAAGTTCCTAGATGAAAATCAGGTACCAATGATCATTAGTTCAATTGTTTACGGTGAGATACTTATTACATATAAATATGAAAAGGTCATGCGTTCAAGTTTTTAATCTGAGCAAAATGCTTAAAATTAAGACAGTGGGTTTTTTATGGTCTCACATTTGCCGTTAAAGAAAAAATGAAAATAAAGTATTTATTACCGCGTCACTTTTTGAAGGTTTAAATACTTTTGACCAAATTAATTCGTAAGTCGTGAAATTAGGCTTTTTAGTTTAATTTTATTTTATTCTAACAGGCCATGAAGTCCTGTTAGAAGGCTTATTGTTTGGGCTAATATATAGGTTCATAAACACAGGCCCAACCCATTTCATATCTACATAGAAAGATTTTGATTTGCCATTTTCTGATTTACAAAATATCAATGAAAGGAACAGAGTTGTTAAAATTAGTTAAAAGGGAAATTAAATAAAATTATATTTATTTTTTATGTTACCTTTTTTTTTTCAGAGTAGACACAGTCTTTACCGAAACCTACTATACTTTTAAATTAGCACCCTCTATGATTTAAACCTACAGACTTTAATCGGAAGCGCATCATTTTACCACCAACATATCATCTTAGGGTCTCATTGCATGTACTTGGTCTTTTTTTAATAATAACGATAGAATCAAATTAAAATTTATGGTTTCTTGAAGGCGATGGACAATCATTTATTTTATTTCTTCTCAATGTTTTTTTAAGCCGATGAATATATATATATATATATATATATGTATGTATGTATGTATGTATGTATGTATGTATGTATGTATGTATGTATGTATGTATGTATGTATGTATGTATGTATGTATGTATGTATATATGTATGTATGTATGTATGTATGTATGTACGTACGTACGTACGTACGTACGTACGTACGTACGTACGTACGTACATTTTTATGTACGTATGTACGTATGTATGCATGTATGTATGTATGTATTCCATATGGTCCTTTTTTAAGGCAATGAATAAGTATGTTTCATATTTCTTTGGGCCCCTGTGATGATGGTCGATGTATAATGAATAAGCGGCCGTTTTTAGTTTCTTAATGATCATTAAGAGGTTACATCTTAATGGTTTATAGTCTTTTAATGGTTAACAGATAACCCTAATATTGAATGGTTATGAGATTAAATCTTAATGGTACCTCTTAACCATTTAGCATTAGAGTTATCTTTTAACCATTAAGAGACTATGTACCATTAAGAGACCATTAAGAGGTAGCCTCTTAATGACCATTAAGAGGCTATCAAACATCCTCTAAGTACGTTTAGGGTTGTGTCTCTTTCTTTTAGATATTTTATCATTATAACATGTAGTAGTTAAAGAGTCTACGACTTGGTGGTACCAATACGAGTAAAAAAGGGTGTCATTCTAGTGTCATTAACGGTTCAAGTCCTATTAGAGACAAAATTTATAGATTTAAAAGTAGTATTAGAGGTGTAAGAGTTCACAGTTATATAAAAAAATATATTACTTTGATTTCTACTTTTCCCTTCATTTTTCTTCTCTTTCCCTCTGACTTGTGTGTTGTCTCAATTGATTGTATCAATCTCTATTGGTGAATTTTACATGGAGATGGTCATTTTACTAATGACGCCATGAAGTTTAGGGTTTGCTCTCATTCCTTTAGGATATAATTAAAATGGATATCGGTTCAGCTCATACTATTTTTTATTTTGTTTCAATCGGTTGTATCTTAGGTGTTTTCCTCTTTCTCTTTCGCTCGTGTGTTGGTATTCTACTCTTTGAAACTTCAGGTGATGATTGACATGCTATTACAATTATTGTGGTGAGTTCTACTAGGTTTTTGGAGTTCAAACACAAAACCAAATAGAATTTCCCTTATAGGAAACTATTCAATATTTCAATGTTTAGACACTTAAGGGCCAAGGACCTAACACGCAAGAGTCCACTTCAAGCACATATCCACAAACTCGAAGCATATGAAAATACCTAATCAGGATTTGAAAATCATAGAGCGAAAGGATACTAATCGACATACTCACACACCAAAATCCAAGTCGCGAAATCAAAGATTTCAATAAGATTTGTTTCAATCATGACTTGTATGTTCGTATAATGATAGAAAATTATGATTTTATTTTTGGTTTGTGGTCTATGAAATTGCTAGGGCGGAGAAAGCATCATGGCAGACGGCAATCTTTAATTGTAAAAGATTGCAGTAGGATTTTTATTTTTCATTATTTATTTATTTAATTTTGGTAGAATTCATCTTAGTTTTTTTTATTTATTAATTGTTAATTGTTAATGTCTTTTGTTAATCTTAGTTTTATTTTAAAATTGTCAGTAGGCAATCAGTCATTCAATTTTCAAATCAAATTTTGTTTGGCACTTTGGGAGACGGCAGTAGGTCCTATGGATTTGGAATTGTATATGTGCTAGTTTTCATTTTAGTTTTGTTTTGCTTAATTGCTTATTGTCTTATTTGTTTTGTTAATCGGAAATAGCTAAGTTTGATATCTCATATTAAATAGTCTATTTGTTGGTTATTAGGTACCATGCAAAAATATTTCAAACCAAAAACACCCTCTTTAGGATCTAGTTTTGTTGATTTGAATCATCTTCTTTGGATTCCGTAGATTATAAAATATTTTTTGATTATCCCTTGATCAAAGAGATGAGATGAGGAAAAAGTATTGAGTTAATGGAACTTGCCAACCATATAGTCATGACTCCCTAAAAAAGGATAGGGATAAAACTATGACGTTTCAGCCCGACTTGGTATGACGAATAAGGTAGTTGACTAGATTATAATGTGAAAGCTGATTAAGTATTTTGCTTGTGTTGTTAATTGTTGGAATCAACTAGGTAGATTTACTACACATGTTGGTGATGTTGATAGTGCTCTTAATAAAACACTTAAAAGATGTGAAATCTAATAAACTAAAATCAATCTACTGCCACCACTTTTCGTAAGCAAGATGATCTCATGAAGAGAGAGCTTCGAATTAGACTGAATGCTACCATAAAAAATTATAGACATCATTTGAAGAATGCACTATCTTTTGTAGTCATGATGAGAGCAAAAATTCTTTTTGCAAAAGAAAATTCTTGAAACTGATGGACTTAATTCTACTTTATGATAAGAAAGTTCGAGAATTCCCAAAGTTACTTGTAATAATCAATATTTATCTCTAACCGTTTGAATTGTTTTAAGTAAGAACATTTAAATTAATTTTCAAAGACATTAGTGATAATGTGTTTGCTTTGTTAGTTATGAACATAAGATTTGTCAAAAAGGAACAAATGGAAATTGTTGTACGATACGTTGATGCACGTGGAATTGTTAAGGAAATATATGTTGGTCTTGTTCATGAATTAAGTTTTAATATGCTAAGAGCTCAAGGATATGTTGGAGCAAACAATATGTGTGGTGAAGTCTGTGGTTTAAAAGAAAAGATCTAAGAAGAAAATATATCGGCATTTTGTGTATTATTTTGCTCACCAGATTTAGTTAGTAGTTGTAACGATTGCAGGATAATATTTAGGTATTGAACTGTAACACCCGGAAAATTCAGCATGAAGAAAAGAAAAAAAAAGCAAGAGAGAAAAAGAGAATTATTATAAAACAAGGGGTTAAAAGCGGGCAAGGGCCAAACTTACCCATAATGGGTTCAAAAAGGTGTTAAGGCTGCCCATGCTTCTCTCTCTCATGCAAGAAATCTCGGCTGAAGCAAGAAGAAGAAGTCACCCGGTTTTAGAGAGAGAAAGTCTTCAAAAGGTAAGATTATATGGTGTTCTTCTCGGTTTCAGTTGAGTTTTCAGCTTCTGGACCGATTCTTAAGTGTTTCTATATGTTTGGTTGTGTGTTTTCGTGTGTTTAGGTGTTAGAACTCCAGGTTGCTCTTGGGTTTGGAGGAGTTTTACTCGAAAGCAGTAGAGGTGAGTTCTAGATCCCCTCTTTTAAATGTTCTCTACTTATTTGGGGCTGGTATGCATACTTAACTGATGTTTTCGAAGCAAATTATGATTTTTCATGTATGGTACGGTTGTTTATGATGATATAGTTATGTTATGTGATTTTCATGATGATTGTATAACGTTTATGATGTTCTAAGTGTTAGACGGATAGATCTAAGCTAAGTTCATGTTAAGATGATGTTTGGGACTGGAAAATTTCATAAGTTGCATCACAGGTACTGGAAATGTTCATCCACATTTGTTAAGTGTTCATCCGCATTTGTTAAGTGTTCATCCTCATTTGCTACAGTTTCATTCGCATTTGTTAAGTGTTCATCCGCATTTCCTACAGTTCATCCGCATTTGCTACAGTCCATCCGCATTTGTTTATGCTCATCCGCATTTGTTCTACCAGCATTTCTTTGGACACTTAGAATATTTTCTGAAGATTTTAATCCGCATTTGCTACATTTCATCCGCATTTGTTTATGATCATCCACATTTGTTTATGCTCATCCGTATTTGTTCTACCAGCATTTCATTAGACACTTAGAATATTTTCTTAAGACTTTCATCCGCATTTGCTACAGTTTCATCCACATTTGCTACAGTTCATCCGCATTTGTTCATCCGCATTTCTTTGGGGACTTAGAATTATTCTGAAATTTGGGAATAGAATTTAAGTGTTAAGTACTGATGAATAAGGAAAGATTATGCTTGTTTAATGTTTCTAATGTTTATTTCTCTTCTTATGGCCTGCTGTTATGGATGATATTTATTATGTTTCATGTTATGTGATTGTAAGGCGATGAATATTTTAAAAGTATTATTCCTAACTAAGTGGACACAAAGAAATAAAAGAAGACAGTAGAACTTAATGAATGCTACCCCAGGCCCTTATAATCAATGGAAAGCCTTGCAAGCACAATGGAATGAGATGCACGACCTTGTTGTCGTTAGCTCAACTGATGTGTGACTGATTCAGGATGCACATCTGGGGTCTAATCCTGGGGATTGACCAAAACAATAGAACCCGTATTCATGAGCAGGCTTCGTGCCTAGTAGTGTGGGTCAACTGTCGAATGGGTTAGCTAGCAATAAATAGTTTGCCGACAGGGGTTCGGCATTTGTTGCCAACCAACAATATAGGCTCTTACTTTGTGCAAACCTAGACAATAAAAGTGAAAGATAATGAAAGAAAGAAAGATAAATAATCTCTTAATGATTGATTATGCATAATGATAAATGATCACCAAGTAAAGTTTGCAAAAGTATATTTGTTCTATATTATTAAACTAGAACTCACTCAGCAACGCTGATTTTTTATATGCATATTAGTTGGCAGGTAATGGTGTTGCTGGGGATGGCACAAAATTGAAACTACCTGGCAAATAAAGACTGGCATCCATGACACGCTGAAAAGTTATTTTTATTTTGAAATGCAACTAGATGTTTTTTTTGTAACTAGCAACAACAATGTATTTCTTGGCAAAAGTAATGGATAATAAATGCTATGGTTTTTATTAAATTATTCCGCTGCAAAGTTCTCTTGTTTTGATGAATCTGAATGTGTTTTATTATGAAAAGTGCTATGAATAACCAACTGTGGGTTTTCGGGAACGGGGCCTTACAGAACTTCTTTGAAAATCTAAGCATGCATCTTGATGAATGTGGTTTGTTACTCTTGTTAAGGAACACATATTCTTCGATAAAAAGAGAAAAGAGGGTGGAAAAAGAAATTGTTATCTTGAAACACAAGTAGATTAAACTAAGAACTTTCTTTTATATGATATGATGATATAAGATGGAACTATTGTTACAAAGTACTTGTACATTTGGTTGATATGTTTCCATCCATCAGTAGCGTACTTGAGTATGTTAAAGATGAGTGCTTTAACCTTTTGACCCAAAATCAAGAAATTTGTATGTTAGATCTTTTGACCTAATTTGAGTTTGCTTTTTCTTTGCGTTTAATGTTACATATTTTAGGGCTCACATAAGCATTATCATGAGCTCTTCAATGAAAAGATCAAGATATATTAAAAGTTGTTTTATTAGTGGAAATAACTGTAGGAATGTTGCAAGTGTTTAGAGAAAGTGAATGTGATTCAATTTTGAAGAAAATCTATTCGTTTTGTGGAAAACAAGATATTCAAAGATAGAAAATTATATCTGTAAAAAAGAAAAATATATAATATCACAAATCAATATTATTATAAATTTGATTGTTTTAACACTGTTGTTGATATATAATTGCAAGATGTCAATGACTATTTTAATGATGTTAAACATGAAATTACTTTAAAACGTGATGACTTACAACCATTATGATTCATTTTTCTAAGTTTTGATGTATCAAAATTATTGATATCGTATGAGTTCTATCTGGGATATTGGAGAGAAAATTATTATTGCACATCAACTTGACTTGTAAGTTGATAGTCTGCAAATAAATGAGAGATCTACTAATTTAAATAAGATTTTCGATCTTGCTTGAATTATGATGGAAACAAAAAAACATATTTCATATCATTAGATTTATTGATTATTAAATGTAACATTAGTTTTGCCCGTTACAAGCCCATCAATTGAGAGATATCTTTCTATAATGAAAAATGTTAAGTGAAAATTGTACAATCGAATCGCGAAGTTTTAGTTTCCAAAAAGTAGCATTTCAAAGTGTTACATATGTATTTGTAATGGATCGTTTTCAAAATTGAGGACGATTGTAATATGTATTTTGTTTTGTTATATATAATGAGGCTTATCTTTTACATTTCTTTATGTAGTTTATTTTATCAATTTTTGGATACCAATTGAATAATTTTTTCAGGATCACCTACGAGACATTGACTGCTGTTGCCAACCTCACACGTTGTTGCTAAAACTGTGAACCGCTGCTACACGTGTTGCATCCATTGTTATCATCTCGAGACATTGTGGTTGTCAAAGGCCACCACGCAGTCTTTTGGTTCACTTCTACACTTCATGAAATATACTCTAAACTTTAGGGGTTATAGTAACAAGCACAATTTACAAATTAACGTTGGAGCCTTAGGGTGCATTTGTTTTACTGGAATTCAATAGAATGTAATAAAATTGGAATCTAAATTTCATTTCCTAATGTGTTTGGTTCATATAGTTGGATGAAAGTAGAATTCAAATTTCATTTGTAGTGTGTTTTTTTTGAGAAAGGTGTTAAAGTCAGAATTTGAATTAATTCCATCAAATTCCTTCAAGTAATAAAGGATTTCACATTTGTTCAAATTTGTACCTCTTGCTTATTGCACTGACGTCACTGATACCAATGTCACTCTCACTACCCGCTTATTGCACCGCCCCCACCATGTTATAAATTTTTTTATAAATAAATTGGTAGACACTCGTTCATGATGAACTTTGGCTTTCTGCAACCATTGTAGCCTTGTTTTTCTACCGCTAACTAAACTGACATGAGAAGGGTTCCAATCCCATTTTCCATTCGATTGTACATGTCGTCAATCTTAATCATGATGCAATGCATGGCTTCAAGAACAAGCACGTTGATCTTTTGACTCAATTTCGGTTGGATAGTGAGCAAAGCATTTAGCAGCCCTTGAAGTTTTTTTAACCAAATTAAATCTTGTATTACTAACTAAGCTTTCTATTCGCCATTTGTATTATGTTGTGAAAAACGACCCGGAGTTTATCATATTCTCGTGAATAGAGCAGAGATCGGTTGTGGGTGATGATGGCTGTGACAATCAGCGACAAATGGCAATAGCAATGTTGACGGGTAGCTTATGAGGAGGGTGATGGATTTCATTTTCTTTATGACTGGTTGTCTCTTTAATGCATTACAAAAAACATTCTAATTCCATAATATTCCAAATCATTTTGACTATTTAAAATGTCATTCATTTCATTAAATTCCAATTCATTTGATAAAATTCCAATTGGGTTAATATCTAGTTCTTTTAAATTCTAATTTTAATTCAAATTCCATTTTCAATTCTAACGAACTCCACAAATCAAACGCCCTTTTATATTTCTTGATCCATTAAAAGTTTTACAACTCGTTACTTATGAAATTACAATGACGTAGTATTTTTATTTTATAACCCAAACCAAACCGAAAATATTACAAGTTAAAGTTGACAGAAATAAAGTTATTGATTATGGTGAAAAAGATTTTAGAGTGTAACACTCAAATAGCACCCACTTTTAGTATGAATGGTCTACGGTCCAGCAGTTGCCACTTGTTGGAGCTGTAACACCTGCACTTTCTCATCACAGAAAACAATAACTCCTAACCTACCAATCCTTGACTCAAATCAAGTGTTCAAAATTCATTGAATGCAAGTGCGTTAATGCATGTTATGAGGTGGCTGGCTACTTTCAGGTATGGCTGTTCAAACTATTTGTCACTCGAGCTTCGTTCGAAGTTTACCGGAAAAATGATCGTTTGAATTTTTGTTCGGTTGTAAACGAGCCGATCGGTTCGGATCGGTTTGTAAACGAGCCAATCACAAGCAAATGTCCACTTGGTTCGGTTCTGTTCGTTTCGGTTCGGTTCGGCACGAACTAATATGTATATATAGTTTTTACATAGCACTCTAGTAGATTTGACCCGCTATTTACATATATATATATATAATTATATTTATGCATACTTTATCAATCAACCCAATAAAATTTTTTACACTAAGGATAAAAGTAAAATCCTAAGCCGCCAAGAGACAATTTTTGTCGGTCATCCCCCGCTCTCACAGTCATCATTCTCTGCAATATGCTCTCCGTTGCTTCGGCTACAGTCTTAGTCTCATCGTCAGCCACAACGTATTGTCAGTCATGAAAATGTTATGTAATGAAATGTGGTTGTTTTTTAAGTAATTAAACCTTATTCACCACAATATAAATCGTATGACACACAAGATAGTTGGGTTGTATAAATTGTCCGCCGCTTGTTTACGCTCGCTCGAAAAATTAACGCTCGAAAAATGCTCGTTCGATTTTCTGCTCGGTTGTAAACGAGCCGATAGGCTCGGTTCGGTTTGAAAATGAGTCAAGCACGAGCAAAGGTCCGCTCGGTTCGGCTCAGCTCGTGAACAACCCTACTTTGAGGGAAACTCACTTTCACCACCGTTAATATGCAAAAATGGCCATCACATAGTACTACAAGTAGACATGGGCAAAAAAACCGATTCGGCAACCGGTTCGGCCAAAAAAACCGGAATTGGTTTCAAAGAAAAACCGGTTTGGCCCAAACTGGTCCCGAGCCAACCCAAACCGCCGGTTTGTATACCGATTTGGTAGCCCCACACTCAAAACCGGTTTATAAATCGGTTTAAAAGTTAAAAACCGGTAAGAAAAACTGGTTTGTTAAAAAAATCGGTTTTAAACCGGTTCGAATCGGCTTGACAGGTTCGAGTGTTCGGTGAGCCAAACCGGTTTGTAACCCAAACCGGTTTGGAAAATAACCGATTTGATCCCATCACGAAAAACAGGTTTGGTTTTGAACCCGAACCGGTTTGGGTAAAAAACCGGTTTGTACACCACTAACTACAAGTTTGTTATAATACAAGCATGCTTATATAAGCACTTGTCCATATTGTTCGGCAATTACCCATCTCAGAGACGATAAGGAGCTAGACCGTTTAATGATATGATTTACGTAATTTTATCCTGCACTTTATACACTAAGCTATTTATCAAAGCTTAAACTCATAACTTTAAACAACAACCTTACCATCTTAGACTATCTACTATGATTACTCAAACTCAATCTAACATTTCGTTAAAACTTAATTTCTCTTTTTCTCCTAAACAATCCAACATAACTTTATTTCTCACACACGTTTATATTCAATCCAACCCAACCTTTTAATAAATAAATATTGTTTATGATTATATTTAGAATATTAAAAAATAAAATATTTTAAAGAGATAAGTTACTTATTTTAAATATAAAAATAAATATCATGTAATTTTGTATATTTATTTTATATTGAAAAAAGGTTTTTTTAACAGCTTTATTTTAAATAAAATTTATATGGGGATGTTCACGAAAAGAAAATTAAACAAAACTGTGTCTTATTTTTAAAAAAGTTAATATTACAATTTATTTAAAGAAAAATCAAATTTGGGGTGAAATTAATTATTACGAAAAAGAAAGAAAAATAAAAGAAAGAGTCATTAGTAAGTTGTCATGTGGAATTAAGATGGTCACAACTTTGGGTTGTTTCAACGACTACGTTGGATGACGTTGGGATAAAAATTTGTTCTTTTTTTCCAGCTCACAACCCACCTAAAAAATAATCATAGTGGAGTCTCAAAGCATTTACATCACTTTCTTTGTTATCATAGTAGGATCACGAGTTTAATTCTTTAGGATCACCACTTTAAGTCTTCATCTAACTAAATTTTTCAGAGTTAAGTCAGAGGTTCTTTTAATAATGGGTTTCCTCTTAGGAGGGTTGAGGGTGCGGTCTCAAATAAATAAAAAAATAGTTGGACTCGATTAAAATAACACATATCCTTCGATGCAAAGTCGCACGTTTGTCGTTCAAAAATAATTTCTTTATTCATAACTTTATAATTACATTAAAAATCACTATTTTTTTCTCCCATTTTTAATTAAGTAATATATTTTTATACATCTATCATTATATTTTCTCTCTACTCCACTCACAACTAATTTAAAAAATATTAAAAAATTATCTGGATGAACAATGTCTTATTAAATATATAAATACACAATAATATTTTCTATTTTATGCACTTACAACCACTAACAACCGACCGTTTCATATAATACAACGAACACACTCACAAATATAAATAACCTATTAGGAATGCTCTGAGAACACAGACCAATTTTATAAAACACCTCAAAACTCACCCTCTTCACCCTCACATAGGCTGGTTTTATATGTTTTTACACCAAAACGTTCATGTTTCCTCTCTTCTTCATATCATCTCCACTCTCCTTCACAACATTAAATAAAACCAAAACCGGCTAACCTATAGATTTGTTGTTGTAAAAATCAGACATAAATACCCAAAGATGTTAGTACAAGCTTTTTACATTATACAGATGAACTACTGTTTGAAATGATGTTTTGCAGCAATCTCTGACTTTAGTTGCCAGCAAAATTTGCTACTTCATTGTCCACATATTAATGTGCTGTAAATGGTATTCATACACTTGACAATAATTCATTTCAGTGAACGAACTATATGTATGTTACTCCCTCGTCAATTATTGAAATGAAAAATATTAATAAACTAAACTTCAATATATTTGATTTTTGTTAGTCATTCTTTTTGGAAAGTGACATGTATCATTACAAAATATATAATATTGTTTAAAAGATTTTTTAATATACAACTTAATAAATTAGTTAGTTGATACATTATTTACACTCGTTATAAAACTAATATAGATTGTTGATAAAATAGTAAAGATAAAAGTAAGATAGCCTAGCCATCTAAGCAGTAAATGGTGCAACTTACCTACTGGAATAGTAGTAAATGTTCGAGATTTATTCCAACAGTTGAGCTCGTGGCCGGTCTCCAGGGGACAAAAATTTGATTCACGTCATTTTCCTAACATCACTTGATGCATTTGGAAAGCTCGAAATGAGAATGCTTTTAACGTGATAGATTATAAAGTTAAGTTACTCAAAGTTAACTCTTCTAAGCAAGCCAGGTAAATCCAATAATATTTCTTTTCGTGTGATTTTGCATTCTGGTAATTGACGGGATGATTTACTCTAACGACCACCCAACATGCTAATAGTTAAGAGCACTCACATCCTATTATTTATTTTTATCCTTATAATTACACTAAAAATTACTATTTTTTCTCTCTCATTTCAGTTAAATAATAAATTTTTATACATTTATCATTATTTCATCTCTCTGCTCCACTCACGACCACTTTTAAAAATATTAAAAAATTTATAAGTGTTGAACAATGAATCATTAAATTTACAGATAAACAATAACATTTTCTTTCTCATTCACTCACAACCACTCAAAATAATTTCATATAATATAAGGACTTTCACTCACATATTTTTAAGGAACAGGCTATGAATGCTCTAAGACCGTAAACGAACCAAATATTCAACGAACCGTTCGTGAAATGTTTAACGGAAAGCTCGTTTATGTTTATTTTTTAATAAATGAACGAACACAAAATAAGAAATTTTATATGTTTAGTTAAATAAATAAACATGAACAGAGGTCGTGTTCGTTTATTTGTGTTCGTGAGCATTCGGTAAGGTGTTTATTTACATTCTTTCGTGTCCAATCGTTTATGTTTGTTTATGTTCATTCACCGTAACACCAGTGACACATCACCGTCAGTGTCCACTAACATCGAAAAAGCTCGTATTAAAAAAAAGAGTTAATTTTAGTTTTATTCCTCAACGTTTGACGAAAATAATAATTTTCCTTCAAAAGATTAAAAATATCAACTTCCCTTCAAAAGTTTTATAAGTTGTTTCACTTTCAATCCGAAAGTTTCATTATACTGGATCAAATTGTAACAACTAACAAATTTTTGGATTGAAATTGAAACAACTTAAAAACTTTTGGAGGTAAATTAATGTTTAAATCTTTTGGAGACAAATTATTATTTTTGTCAAACCCTAGGGAGCAAAACCGAACTTAACTCTAAAAAAAATAAAAGTCAGAAAAAATAAACCGAAACGAAAAAGTCTATTTTCCCCCCGTGCTACGCGGTGAGAATTTTGTTGTTTTTCTTCGTACTATGTAGCGTTAGTGTGTTCACTATCGTCATGGCTTGTCGAAAACCATACAATCGAATACCGAAATATTTAAATCGTCCCATTAGTGTTAAACCACACCAATACAAAAACCACCCACAAAATACAAATAAAACCGAAAAATACCAAAACCACCCAAAAAAATAAAAAAAACCAACCAACCGTCCTAAAAATAGAAATCCGCTCAAAAGAATGCAAAAAAAAAAAAAAAAAAAAAAACTGCCCAAAAAGATGCAAAAAAGCCCAAAAACATAAGTAAAACCAAATTATGCACAATGTACAACTCATATGCATAACAAAGTTGGTAATTAGTATTATTTAAATTAGTCGTCCCATCTATACCTTATAAATGTTTATGTTTGTGACCGTTCAGTAATATTCATAATCATGTTTCATGTATGTAACCTTTCGTGTTTTCGTTAATTAATAGTTAAACCTGTTATGTTCTTGTAAGGATCATTTATGTCATTTAAGAAACTATATGGGTTGTTTATGAATGTTTCTTTTATTGTGCATTAATTCATTAATTTAAGAGTTAATAATTTGTTTTTAATATAATAAACATAATAATAATAGTTAAAATAAAATAAAAATAAAAATAATAATAATAGAAATCATAAGTTATAAAAGTTAAATAATTAATAAGTTATAAAAGTTAAATAATAATTAATAAGTTATAAAATAGTTATAACTTAAAGTTTAATTAAGTTCAGGGGGCTTTATTGTCAATTTAGAAACTTTAAAAATAAAGTTGTACTTAATATATTAATTTGAAAACTGCAGGGACTAAAGCTGTAAATATTCAAAACCCAAACCCCCTCCCCTCTTTTCCCCCGTGATTCCGGCGGCCAACCACCGGCCACCCTCCGGCCGACTCCGGCAAGGGTTAAAACCCTAGAATTCTTCGGATTTCAACCCAAAAACCGTTCCAAATCGATTCGTGAACACGTTTCGAACTTAAACACGCACCTTAATTGCGTTTAAACGCCGGTTACGAACCCAATCGGGTTGAATAACCGAAGCCTTTAATCATAGAACCGTTTGATCACTGAAACCTAATAATAATCTAATTAATTGCACCAAAATTGATCGTTAAACTATTCCTAAACTTTCAATAAACATAATTCTATCTGAAACACACGAAATCATCTCATTCGATCCCTTCTTCATCGCGAACCTGCAACCCAATCAAAACCCATTTTCCGAGCAACTTAAACTAAAATTGACAAAGGGCTTAGAGTCGTGAACATTCCCTAAAACTTCACACGAATTTAATTCGATTATCATCGCCAATTGCACCTCAATCGGATTCACCACAGTCGCGATTGTTCTTCATCTCGTTCTCATCGATTTAAACTTCCACACAGGTAATTAGATATGCAGATACACTCGAATCCACTTGGGGATTAAAAGCCCCAACGTTGATTTCATTATCTTAAATGAATGGATGTTCAATTTGATCAAAATTTGGTTCTAGGGTTTATGTGATTTGGGGGTTTCATCTGAGTTACGTCTTTTAAAATAGGGGAACCGGATTCCAGCAGGCATAGGCTACCCAGCCTACTGGTTAAGCGCGTGTTACCCCATCCTTGAGGTCCCGGGTTCGAACCCGGGCACCCTCAACCTATTTTTTTAAAGGGTTTTCTGTAATTATTTTAATTACAGAAAATTTTAATTATTATAAAAATCATTTTTGTAAACTTTAATTAATTTAAAAGTGACCAGATTATTTTCTGCAATTTTTTTTTTAAATTAAATACTTATATAATCTCTTAATAAAATAATATAACAAAAAATTTTTAGTTATTTCTTATAAAATGGATTTAAAATGATAGTTTAAATTAATAAATTATTATTGGCACAAACGTTACTTTTAGTTTAACCGTGTTATTTTAAATAATTATAAAAATTATTTACACTTTATATTTAATTTTTTTTCCGTTATTATAAATGCTTTAATTTCGTTAAATTATCTAAATGGTATAATACTTTTCATTGAAATAAAATATAAGTGATTCCATTGTTAAATTTTATCTATATCAAAAACCCCAAACCTCACTTGAAACCCTAGTTCACGTTTAATCGTTAATCTTGTTGTTAAACTTAATTTTGGAATATATACATTTAGGTATCTTATAAAAGAAATCGTTGGAGCATCATTTACATTACTTGATATTACCTTTAACATCAACTTATATCATGTGAGTTTTTCCATGCCCCTCTTTTACTTTATTTCACACCTTTTGGGGTGAAACATGTTAACTTTATAAACTTGCACTTGTAAACATCTTGATACTTGTAAACGCACATGCAATTCATCTTTACTTTTGTCATGGTTATTTGTAATATTGTGAGCCTTATATGATGAACATTATATGTTGACAATCATTAACTATTGCTAGCCTGGCGACGTCATAGATCTATGGGCCTGACAAGCCTATTTGGTGCTAAAGCCGAGGTTATTGCCGGCTCCTGATGACGTATGCTTGTTCATCATGGGAACCAAGTACACTTAGCTAATCGTTAAACTTGTAAATGATATTTTTGGTCAAGGTTTGATTGTAGCTATATGTTATCTATAAACTTGCTTTATTCGTAACCATTGACATGAATTGCTACTTGTAAACTTTTATATATATATATATGTATGCTTAACCCATGGAAACTCACCAACTTTTAAAGTTGACCCTTTATTTTTAACATGTTTCAGGAAATGCACAAGGTTGATGATTATCTTTTGAAGCATGCTTACACCTAGGATTTGGACCTAGGAAAAATAAATAAAATATCTTGAAACTTGAAAGTTGAACTTTGTTTATTTTTTTTTCTTTTGTTGAGACATTTGGTTGTAATGTTTATTTCAACTTATGAATTTTTATATTTACAATTTATGGTAGTGTTATGTGGCTATGAACAATCTTAACCCTCACATCTCGACGTTTCCGCCGTTAAGGTTGGGGTGTGACAGATTGGTATCAGAGGCCATAACTATAGGGATTTAGATTATTAGAAATGGTGACCTAGACTATAGTTGATGCATGAACCTCATAAGAAAAATCTTTATGATCTTGTAATATATTTTGTTGCATGCTACATAATGCTACTTGTTAAGGAGGGCCTCTTAATGTGCAACTTGATGCCTTTAGTTAGGATTGCCTTATAATTGAGAAACTTGGTTGCCTTGTCTCCTCTAAAACTTATTCTTAATCCTTTATTCTCTCGACGATGAAATATCTTAAACTTATTCTCGACGACACGTGGGAACGTAAGCTTTATATCAAAAGGTTCAAATCTTTAGACTTTATGTCTAATCTATGAAAATCTCATCAAGGTTTTAATTCCATGAACCTAAAGAAATATTGTGTGACACATAGACACCTGTATTCTGGATTTCCTGGCAAAAAGCCTTCGGGCTAAGGTAAGCATTTCGCATAAATCCCGTGGGACTAGTTATGCTTACCTGGGGATTTCTGGGATGAGTGATAAACTATGGTCAATATACACAAGTTTCTAAGGCAATTGGAGTTAACTCACCTTGACGTGTCAACGTTTCCAAATGGTAATGCGTACCAAATGGAATCATTCCTTGTGTGTTTTGCAAGTCTTGAAAAATCTTTGTTTGATTTATTATTTTCTACCTCCAAATTTCTGTGACTAACTTATTTTGTATCCAGCATGTCTCGTCATCATGGAAAGCGTGGTAGCTCCGACCGCAAATTAGCCGCCATGATTGCCCGTCAAATGGCTGCAGTCATTCCGACCATGGTTGCCGAACTGAGTAGCACCTTGATGACCAACGCTAGTAACAACACTAATGGCAATGGGCAAGGAGAGAATAGTGCAAATCAAGGAAGAAACAACCAAACCACGTTTAAGCACTTCAACTCGTGCAAACCCACTAGCTTTTATGGGAAGGAAGGAGCCACTGGACTTCTCGAGTGGTTTGAAAGCATGGAGAACACCTTATCAACTGTGAGTGTCCCGAGGCACTCAAAGTCCGTTATGCCACAAGTGTTCTTCAACAAAGAGCACTTACGTGGTGGAATAGTGAGAAGAGGAATCGTGGTGCTGATGCTGTGTTGGCACTAACTTGGGAAGAATTCAAGAACATTGCCATTCAAAAATTCTGCCCGAGAAGTGAGCTGCAAAAGCTGGAGGAGGAGTTTTGGAATCTCAAGCAAGATGGTGGAGATCATTTGGCCTATTCAACTAGGCATCACGAGTTGAGCATCCTGTTGCCTCACATGGTTGACACTGTTCCTAGGAACATTGAGAAGTTCATCAAGGGGGTGCCACCTCAAATCCAAGATGTCGTGGTGGGAAGTAAACCCACAACTTTGGAAGATGCCATTACCATCACCGCTCAACTTACTGAAAACCATATTCGAGCGGGCACCTTGTCTGTCAAAGGGGCTAAAAAGACTGAAAAGGCGGTCCCTGAAGCAACTAAGGAGAGTAAGAATGAACCGTCTTACAACAACAAGAAACGCAAGATCACACAGGCGCGAAATTTCGCTGTGGCTACACCCAAGGTACCTCAAAGACAACCCGCCCCTGTTACACAAGCACCTGCTGCTAGAGCCTATGCTGGTCCTCTACCATTGTGCAATGTTTGTAAGTATCATCATGCGGGTAATACCCCGTGCCGTATCTATACACTGTGCGGTAAGTATGGACACTTGGTGGCTACTTGTCACCGTGCACCAAACAATGCCGCGTTAGTTGCTAATCGTGCTTGCTACAACTGTGGGGAACCTGGTCATTTTCGCCCACAATGCCCTCGTCTTGCGGGTAACGTACCACAAGCCCGGGGACGTGCCTTCAACATCAATGCAAACCAAGCACAAGCAAACAACGATGTGGTGAACGGTATGTTTCTTATTAATAATTCTTATGCCTACGTTCTATTTGACTCTGGAGCCGATAAGAGTTTTGTCTCGATAGAATTTGAGCCTATACTTGCTAAGCCACATACGAAACTAGAAAGACCTCTTACTGTCGAAGTCGCCGATGGAGAACCCATCACCGTTGATGTCGTTATTCGTGATTGCATTTTGAGCCTAAACGAGCATGAGTTCTTTATCGATCTTATTCCTATGAAACTTGGAAGCTTTGACGTTATCATTGGCATGGATTGGCTAGCCAAACATCATGCGGAAATTATTTGTTTCGAGAAGTGCATTCGAATTCCTTTACATTAGGGGGATACATTGAAAGTGTTCGATGAAAAATCCTCCAAAAGACTCAAACTCATATCGTGTACTCATGCCCGAAAATGTCTAAGCAAGAATTACATGGCTTTCTTGGCTTACGTGGTCAACACGAAAGTCAAAGGGAATGATCTTAAGGATGTCCCGATTGTACGAGACTTTCCTGAAGTGTTTCCCGATGACCTTAGCGGTTTACCTCCCGTGCGTGAAGTCGAGTTTAAGATCGATTTAATTCCGGGAGCGAACCCTGTGGCTAAATCACCATATCGACTTGCACCGTCAGAAATGCAAGAGCTGGCTAGTCAACTTCAAGAACTGTCCGACAAGGGCTTTATCCATCCTAGCTCATCGCCTTGGGGTGCACCTGTTCTGTTCGTGAAGAAGAAAGATGGATCATTTCGTATGTGCATCGATTATCGTGAGCTTAACAAACTTACCATCAAGAACCGCTATCCTCTTCCTCGCATCGATGATCTTTTTGACCAACTTCAAGGAGCTGCTATTTTCTCAAAGATTGACTTACGTTCTGGCTATCATCAATTACGAGTTCATGATGATGATATCCCAAAAACTGCGTTCCGTACCGATATGGACACTATGAGTTCATGGTTATGCCCTTTGGTTAAATGAATGCTCCTGCTGTCTTTATGGATCTCATGAATCGAGTATGCAAGCCGTATCTAGACAAGTTCGTGATTGTCTTTATTGACAACATACTTATCTACTCCAAGTCCAAAACTGATCACGAACATCACCTGCGATAAGTTCTTGAGCTATTGAAGAAAGAACAACTATACGCAAAGTTCTCAAAGTGCGAATTTTGGCTTAAGGAGGTCCAATTTCTGGGACACGTGGTGAATAGTCAAGGAATTCACGTTGACCCTGCAAAGGTGGAAGCTGTGAAAATTTGGTGTGTTCCCACAACTCCAACCGAGGTTCGTTCTTTCCTTGGTCTTGCTGGGTATTATCGACGTTTCATTGCCAACTTCTCTCGAATCGCGAAACCGCTTACTTCCTTGACCCAAAAGAATAAACCATTCGAATGGGGGTCTGAACAAGAGGAAGCCTTTGAATCCTTAAAGCACAAGTTGTGTAATGCTCCTATCTTGACCCTTCCCGATGGAAACGATGATTTCACCGTATATTGTGATGCATCTAAACAAGGCCTTGGTTGTGTTCTCATGCAACGAGGAAAGGTCATAGCATATGCATCGAGACAATTGAAGGTCCATGAGGTGAATTATACGACACATGATCTTGAACTTGGTGCTGTGGTTTTTGCCTTAAAGATTTGGAGGCATTACCTTTATGGGACGCAATGTATAGTTTACACCGATCACAAAAGCCTACAACACGTCTTCAATCAAAAGGATCTCAACATGAGACAACGACGTTGGGTTGAGTTGATTAGTGATTATGATTGTGACATTCGTTACCATCCTGGAAAGGCAAATGTCGTAGCCGATGCACTAAGTCGTAAGATTCATAATAAGACGGTCTCGTTTCAAGAAATTCGCGATCGACGATAATGGTTTGATACCTTGGGAGAATTTGATACTGAGATTCGTCTGGATGTTAACGAGACTACGGTGCTGCTACAAAATTTGAGGATTGATAATGACATCGAGACTTGTATCATGGAGGCTCAACAAGCGGTTCAAGAAGGAGGAAAAATGGGAGAGGAATTGGAGTACAACCTTCGAGCTCAACTAGAAATGAAAGCCAATGGGTTGATGTATTTCTTGAATCGAATTTGGGTTCCAAACCGTGATAATCTTCATACCTTTATCATGAATGAAGCTCATCAAACTCGTTACTCAATTCATCCTGGTTTCGATAAGATGTATATGGATCTGCGTGGTCAATACTGGTGGCCTGGAATGAAGAAAGACATAGCAACTTACGTAGCTAAGTGTCTTACGTGTACGAAGGTTTAAGCTGAACATCAACGTCCTAGTGGATTGCTTGAACAACCCGAGATTCCCATGTGGAAATGGGAACACATATCCATGGACTTCATAACCAAACTACCTCGCACCTCTTGTGGTCATGATAGCATATGGGTGATCGTTGACCGATTGACCAAGTCGGCACATTTCATACCCATACGTGACACTTACAAAACGTCAAGGTTAGCTCGTATATACATTGATGAGTTTGTGAGTCGTCATGGCGTACCTTTGCATATCATATCCGACCGAGACGCTCGTTTCACTTTGCACTTTTGGTCGTCTATGCAAGAACTTTTGGGTACTCAACTGGATTTAAGCACGGCTTACCATCCTCAAACGGATGGTCAAACCGAGTGAACCATTCAAACCCTAGAGGATTTGCTACGTCTTTGCGTCCTTGACTTTAGTGGTGACTGGGATACGCATTTACCTCTCGCGGAATTTTTGTATAATAATAGTTACCACTCGAGTATCAAAATGGCACCTTTTGAAGCGCTTTATGGTCGTAAATGTCGTTCCTCGATCTGCTGGACTGACATTGGTGAAAATTTCATCACTGGTCCTGAGCTCATACAAGAAACAACCGATAAATTTTCCATGATTCGCAAGAACCTTGAAGTGGCTAGAAGTCGACAAAAAAGTTATGCCGATAAACGACGCAAGCCGTTGGAATTCCAAGTTGGGGATATGGTTCTTCTTAAAGTCTCACCATGGAAGGGAGTCGTTCGCTTTGGGAAGAAGGGTAAATTAGCTCCATGATTTGTAGGACCTTTCAAGATCCTGAAAAGGATTGGGAAAGTGGCTTATAAACTGGAACTACCTTCCGATCTTAGCGGGGTTCATCCTGTTTTCCATGTCTCAAATTTGAGAAAATGTTTGGCTGATGGAAGTCTGTATGTCCATTAGATGACATCCAGATCGACGAGTCATTACATTTTGTTGAGAAACCCGTTGAAGTCATGGACCGCATTATGAAGAAGACTAGGACCACTACTACCCCAATCGTCAAGGTTCGTTGGGAGAATAAGCGTGGACCTGAGTTTACTTGGGAGCGTGAGGAGCATATGAAGAAGAAATACCCGTATCTGTTGTTTAGTTCATTCTTAATTTCGGGACGAAATTCTTAAAAGTTGGGGAGACTGTAACCTTTCGTGTTTTCGTTAATTAATAGTTAAACCTGTTATGTTCTTGTAAGGACCATTTATGTCATTTAAGAAACTATATGGGTTGTTTATGAATGTTTCTTTTATTGTGCATTAATTCATTAATTTAAGAGTTAATAATTTGTTTTTAATATAATAAACATAATAATAATAGTTAAAATAAAATAAAAATAATAATAATAATAGAAATCATAAGTTATAAAAGTTAAATAATTAATAAGTTATAAAAGTTAAATAATAATTAATAAGTTATAAAATAGTTAAAACTTAAAGTTTAATTAAGTTCAGGGGGCTTTATTGTCAATTTAGAAACTTTAAAAATAAAGTTGTACTTAATATATTAATTTGAAAACTGCAGGGACTAAAGCTGTAAATATTCAAAACCCAAACCCCCTCCCCTCTTTTCCCCCGTGATTCCGGCGGCCAACCACTGGCCACCCTCCGACCGACTCCGGCAAGGGTTAAAACCCATAATTCTTCGGATTTCAACCCAAAAACCGTTCCAAATCGATTCGTGAACACGTTTCGAACTTGAACACGCACCTTAATTGCGTTTAAACGCCGGTTACGAACCCAATCTGGTTGAATAACCGAAGCCTTTAATCATAGAACCGTTTGATCATTGAAACCTAATAATAATCTAATTAATTGCGCCAAAATTGATCGTTAAACTATTCCTAAACTTTCAATAAACATAATTCTATCTGAAACACACGAAATCGTCTCATTCGATCCCTTTTTCATCGCGAACCTGCAACCCAATCAAAACCCATCTTCCGAGCAACTTAAACTAAAATTGACAAAGGGCTTAGAGTCGTGAACATTCCCTGAAACTTCACACGAATTTAATTCGATTATCATCGCCAATTGCACCTCAATCGGATTCACCACAGTCGCGATTGTTCTTCATCTCGTTCTCATCGATTTAAACTTCCACCCAGGTAATTAGATATGCAGATACACTCGAAACCACTTGGGGATTAAAAGCCCCAACGTTGATTTCATTATCTTAAACGAATGGATGTTCAATTTGATCAAAATTTGGTTCTAGGGTTTATGTGATTTGGGGGTTTCATCTGAGTTACGTCTTTTAAAATAGGGGAACCGGATTCCAGCAGGCATAGGCTACCAGCCTACTGGTTAAGCGCGTGTTACCCCATCCTTGAGGTCCCGGGTTCGAACCCAGACACCCTCAACCTATTTTTTAAAGGGTTTTCTGTAATTATTTTAATTACAGAAATTTTTAATTATTATAAAATTATTTTTGTAAACTTTAATTAATTTAAAAGTGACCAGATTATTTTCTGTAATTTTTTTAAATTAAATACTTATATAATCTCTTAATAAAATAATATAACAAAAAATATTTTAGTTATTTCTTATAAAATGGATTTAAAATGATAGTTTAAATTAATAAATTATTATTGGCACAAACGTTACTTTTAGTTTAACCGTGTTATTTTAAATAATTATAAAAATTATTTACACTTTATATTTAATTTTTTTTCCGTTATTATAAATGCTTTAATTTCGTTAAATTATCTAAATGGTATAATACTTTTCATTGAAATAAAATATAAGTGATTCCATTGTTAAATTTTATCTATATCAAAAACCCCAAACCTCACTTGAAACCCTAGTTCACGTTTAATCGTTAATCTTGTTGTTAAACTTAATTTTGGAATATATACATTTAGGTATCTTATAAAAGAAATCATTGGAGCATCATTTACATTACTTGATATTACCTTTAACACCAACTTATATCATGTGAGTTTTTCCATGCCCCTTTTACTTTATTTCACACCTTTTGGGGTGAAACATGTTAACTTTATAAACTTGCACTTGTAAACATCTTGATACTTGTAAACGCACATGCAATTCATCTTTACTTTTGTCATGGTTATTTGTAATATTGTGAGCCTTATATGATGAACATTATATGTTGACAATCATTAACTATTGCTAGCCTGGCGACGTCATAGATCTATGGGCCTGACAAGCCTATTTGGTGCTAAAGCCGAGGTTATTGCCGGCTCCTGATGACGTATGCTTGTTCATCATGGGAACCAAGTACACTTAGCTAATCGTTAAACTTGTAAATGATATTCTTGGTCAAGGTTTGATTGTAGCTATATGTTATCTATAAACTTGCTTTATTCGTAACCATTGACATGAATTGCTACTTGTAAACTTTTATATATATATATGTATGCTTAACCCATGGAAACTCACCAACTTTTAAAGTTGACCCTTTATTTTTAACATGTTTCAGAAAATGCACAAGGTTGATGATTATCTTTTGAAGCATGCTTACACCTAGGATTTGGACCTAGAAAAAATAAATAAAATATCTTGAAACTTGAAAGTTGAACTTTGTTTATTTTTTTTTATTTTGTTGAGACATTTGGTTGTAATGTTTATTTCAACTTATGAATTTTTATATTTACAATTTATAGTAGTGTTATGTGGCTGTGAACAATCTTAACCCTCACATCTCGACGTTTCCGCCGTTAAGGTTGGGGTGTGACAATGTATATATATGATTATTATGTCAAGTGCTTAACTTTAACTAGTGTATGTTCGTTTTGTTGGTGAATTGTTATGCTATGCGTTTATGAACCATTTGGTTATCTATTCGTGAATTGTTTGTGATCAAGTTCAATTCCTTGATTAACAAACATGAACAAGGATTTTCATCTGGTTATGCTTTCGTGAACTATTCATGACACATTCAATTCTTAATGACTGAACATGAACAAAGTTTTGTCCGATTCGTTTGCAGCTCTAATTATAATTATCTTATTCATTTGCTCTTTTCAACTTCAAATAAAACACGCTAAACAAACAAATCTCTCAAATGTATCACAAAATATGGTATGGGAAGACAACAATGTGTCACATAGGCCAAATTTAGTTGAATATCGTAAAAATGGCTTAACTTTTAGAAAGTAGATGTCAGTGTCGCAAAACAAAGAAAAGTCTCAAATTCACCACAAAGAATTTAATATTTAAACGGGTTTGTATGATATTTGAAGGCGATTATCGTGAGGACAAACATTATCTCGATTAAATCCATCGCTCCTAAATCATGTTGTGATAAAGCTTAACAGTAGTACTTGAGTGATAAATCTTTGGTTTTTGATTTCTAAAAGTATTGAACACTGTAACATTGTAGCTAAGCTTTATCGCAACATATTCATAACTAACAAATAGCAATAAATGAGTGATTTTCTTTTTGAATAGTGGTATTTTATAAAACCACGACTAGTAGGTAACAAGCTGTACAAAAACCAAATTAAAAGTACATCATAGGATTTTGAATCACTCTCTCCATTTGAGCTTACATTTTTTATTCCTATTAGAATACCACAAAAAAAATAATAATAATAATGAACAACATTATCAAACAAAAGCTCATTTTTAAGCAGAATTTAAGAAATACCGTATCGTTTTAAAGTCTTCAAATCCCACCACCAAAAAAAAAGACACCGACCCAACACATTCTTCTTGGACATCGAAGTATTGTAGCTGTCGAACCAATCCATAAGCTCGGCCGGATTCAGAAGCAATGGACAAACAATCCCTAGCCACACAAAAACGAAATTTCAAACACTTTTGAGGCTATCACAATTACCAAGAATATGCCGCTTGATTCCACAAAAATGAAGTTTTTTCCTAATATGGTGTTGCTGGAGAAAACATCTATTAAATTAGAAATTAGACTGAACATCTTTAGAAGTAAGACTCACATAATTAGGCACTTTATCTAATGAGATTCTCTAGATACATATATTAACCTTTCTAGAAACATATTTGAAGCAAGTAAGATGCCTTGACCCGTCGCCCGTCGGTAACAATACTCCTCAATTAACCTTCTCACATTTTTTACAAAAAAAAACATCAATACCATTAATCTTCTGTACCCATTTATCTGAGACTGACCGAGTACAACTTAAGATAATAAAGTGGACAAGGCGAAGAATTGCAATGCCTCAAGCCGGAACCTGGTGTAGAAATATTCATCAATAAATGATTGTGTCAATTCTAGGTCGTATTTGGGTATAAAATTAAGTATATTGTAAGTAATTTTGCAATATACAGAACTCTACTTCTATAGGGGTGCATCATTAGAGTCTAAAGGTTAATGTACAATAATATGTAAAAATCGTTATGCAATAGAAGATAAACAACTGCTTAGTAATGTGGTGGATCCCATGTTTTCTCACTAAAGATTCATCTAATAATAGTTTTTTTTTCCTAACCTTAATGTTTTGTTTTTTACTTTTAAGTCTCATAGTATACGTAAGAACACAAAGGACTTTGACATAGTGTTATTGTGACTAGATATGTTTGACTAACGACCCAACTAGTTTATATTACTAAAACGATGCCTCAATTAATATTGATAATTTAGGAAACACTAAAAAAATAAAATTACTTTAGTGAAAAGTAGCTTTTTTTAGGTATATTTATACGCGAGTAAACAAGTCAAATAAGTTTATACTTTTGTGGTTTATTATGGGGATAACATTCTAAAATAATAATCAAGTTTCATGATTTTTCTAAGAGTTTGGATAATTACACACCCCAAAATTTAAATTAACAACCCAAAATTCTGTAAGAGTTATATAGCATCATACGCGTCGTATAGGTGGGTTGTATAGCCCCATACGAGTTGTATGACCCCTTTGACAGCCCTCTGAATTTTTCCTCGTAGTCAGAGTCAAAATATGCTATATGCGCCATATAGCCTACATGTGTCGTACAGGGGGTCGTATATGGCTATATGGGGCGTATAGCCTTTTAACAGCCCCCCTGAATTTTCTTTGTTTTCAGTGTCTTCGACCCTATACACCGTCTTCGTATAGGGGGTGTGTATTTGTGAAGTGGGGTGTCTGTATATTAGGATCTTTTTTCTTAATTACGTTACTCATAATTTTTTTTTTGTCCTAGTCAGACCATTAAAATTTATTTTGATATTTCAGTTTTATATATTTAACCTAAATAGTAAGCCTGTCGTCCCTTTAGGTTATTCTCATAAATTGCATAATATTTTTAAAAGATTGAAATATTTAAAAATTTATAATATTTATATAAAAGCAAATTATTTAAAAAAACATTGTGAATTATATTAAAAAATTTACAAAAAAAAAATATTATTGAGCTAATTTGACACTCTTAAAACTTTAGTAACATGATTGGAATAAATAAAAATATTAATGACCTGATTGAAATAACTAAAAGTATGAGTAACTTAATTAAAACATTCTTAAAACTTGATTATGATTCTGTGAAGTTTTTTTTTTAATATACGTGAAATTATTTTCCATATATAATTTGTTTTTCATATTGTAATGTCTTTTGAAACATGTGATACGTATATGTGTTTGTTGGGTTGGGGGTGTGTGTGTGGGGTGGGGGGGGGGGGGGGGGGTTGTTTTGACAAAGTATACAAAGTTATCACACAAAATGAAATACACACATATGGAATTATCAGATAACGATGATATTCTCATACAATGGTGGAATTATCACGCGTGAGGTTTTATTGTGTGATAATTCTATGTATGCGTGATAATTTAACTCTAGTGTATTACGTAATAATTTCACCATCATTTTGTATGGAAAATGTAATTTGTATTTTAATCTTTCTCTCTCTCTCTCTCTTTCTATATATATATATATATATATATATATATATCTATATATATAGTTTTTATCAGGATCATTACTGGGTTATTTCTTATTTTCAGAATAAAAAAAAACCATTAATTTATATAAATGTAAATTAACTCTGGTGATACATGAATTGTTTTATATATGTGTATATCAGACATAAATAATAAACCACATAAAATAACTAAATATTATCAGCCTTAACTTATATTTATGTAAATCAATAGTTTGTAATTTACATTTATTTAAATTAATGGTACTTTTGGTTATGTAATTAAAAGGATTCTGCAAAAATCCTAACCATATATATAAATGAAAACTAGACCATATGTTATATTTGATAGAGGCTTTGCCTCTTAAAAGTGAGATCGTGGGTTTAAATCCATACATGATATATATTAGTTTGCGTGAGCTATAAATAGAAGTCCGATAGATTTGCCTTTTATAAAAAAAGAAGGTAAGAAATCTCATGATAGACGAAAATAAAATAAATTGAAATATTTTTATAACCATAAAGAATAAAATTACTTTAGCATACGATTAGTTTTCTTGCATAATACCATAATCATCGATATTGCATACTGGTGGCTCGAGTGTGACTATGCTAGTGTTGACGGATCACAAACGACCTTCTCTCATCTCCAAGCACGCCTCACCTTCAATGATCTATCTCCTCACATTGCGCAAACCCACCCTCTTCTTGAATTCAACGGGCACATTTTTTTGCACGGACGTCATCCGTCTCTTGTTTATCTCAACTCATCATGCTTGTCAACATGACTCCTCTCTTTTTCACCTTACAATACGGATGCCTTACGTGACATGTTGGATATAATTTAGAAGTTAATTATTTACATAATTTTCTTGTAATATAATTTTGTTTCTCTTTATTTTTCCTTTAACTCTATTTCGACAAGTTTTTAAAATATTAATGGCAGTAGACTGGATATCTATCTATCTACCCACATAGTGGTCGATAGGTGGTGTTAATCCAATATGGCTCTCTTTTAAATCCTATCAAATATTAGTGGATTTTCTTTCTTTTTGTTTATCTTCTAATAACTTTAAAATTTTGTATTATGCATTAACCAAATATTAAATGTTATCAATGTAAAAGATTAATAATAATCAATTAAGCACTCATTGATAAGAGCATGTAATACACCCCCACAAATTGTTTATAGTTAAAACGATTGAGGTTTATTTAATTAGTATTATTATATCTAGATTATTTTTACCAATAACTTTTAGCTCAGGTGGTTGGAGTTAGGTACCTTATAACCTTATTAAAATAGAAAAAAAAAGGTTTTGAGTTTAAGTTTTACATATGATAAATAAAAAGGGAGTTTCATATTGAGCTAGGGGGTTTTCTTATCTAAGGTGAGTTCCTCGTGAGGGTAGTCTCATGTTCGGTGTTCGGGGACATGTTAGCCTAGTGTCCAAATGTTACATATTTGAGTAGTGAAAATAATCGGGTGGGTCAGTAGCACGTTAGTGATCCAATTAGCCGTTAAAAAAAAAACTTTATATGATTTGTGAATGATAAGGAATAATGCATTTTGATGTTTTAGGACTTTGACCACCATAGTTTTCTTTTTTGCTGTTTTGGCTATAATCCATCTCCCTTTAAATGTGATTTTGTCTTTTAATGATTTATTAAGAGGCGAAACAAATGCTTTATAGAGAGAGAAGGAAGAGATCACTACTTACAATGCGAGGAGGGAGGGGGTGCGAGCCCCGCTGCTGCTGGGGCCCTTATCGCGTGGAAGCCCTTGGAGGCATCCACGATTCGCTCCCCTATGTTTTGTTTTGATTCATGCTTTCTTCTCTAATTTGGTCATTGAAGACTTTGGGATTTTCAGTTCTTTCCAACTTCATGATAATAAGATTATGCTCATTTGAGAAAAAGAAGGGTTCGTTAGTTGAAAGAGGCCACCGTTTCTATTTTAATTACCCATCAAAGGGTTCGTTATGGTAAGAAGTGTTCACTTGTTCTAAAAAATTGTTCTCCCTTAAACTTTTGTCTATATTTTATTATACTAAAACCTAATCCAACTCAAAAATCTACGATCTTGTGTGTCTTGGAAATTTTTTACAACACTTGTATCATCATATTACAAAAAATCCCCGATTTTAAAATCCAATATGGGTATCCAAAAAGATTGAGTTGTCAATTATGAATTTATGGAAACTCCATTTGGATTATAAATTTTTAGAGACACGTATTTATTGTGAGATCAATGTTACTTGTTCCTTTATCTTAATAATAATTAGAGAAATGTTCAAATACAAAATATACTAAAACTAAAAAATGTAAGAAGGATTAAGATGTTGACGTGTGTCATTTTAATCAAAATTTGGTTATGGCCAAAATTGTTAATGTTCTCCCTTCTCAAGTTTCACCTTTCTTTTTAAACATTTATAAATTTTCAATACGACATTAATTTTAAAAAAAAATTACACTATAAAAACGAGTATTATTTAATCTTTAAAACGTATATAGTGTTGATATAAAAAAAACAAAGTTTCATTGTGTAATTTCGGCAGGTCATTGTGTAATCTTCTGAATTGATGAGGATTACAAAATTATCTTATTAATAATACACAACGAACTTGAAACATAAAATATTTACATTTCTCATTATCGTGTTAAAATTATCATTTTAAAAAACACAAAGCATAACACAATTGTCAACATTAAACAAATGGGTAACACAATGACCAACACTAGACTCGATGATTAGTAATAAACACAATGAGCTGCTTGACGAGGATTATACAATGACATGATCAGGATTACATAATGAACTGAAAAACGTAAAAAAATTACATTTTCAGCATTATGTTATTTGAAAATTATCATTTTAGAAAGCACAATGCATAACACAATAGTTAACACTAGACATAATGGGTAACACAATGACCAACACTATACTCGATAATTAGTAATAGACACAATGAGCTGCTTGACGAGGATTACACAATGATCTGATCAAGATTACATAATGTACTAAAAAAACATAAAAAAATTACATTTTCAGGATTGTGTTATTTGAAAATTACCATTTTAAAAAACAGAATGGTTAACATTAGACACAATGGGTAACATAATGACTAGCACTTGACTCGATGATTAGCAATAGATAAGATGAGCTGCTTGATGGGGATTACACAATTAACTTATTAGGATTACATAATAAACTGAGAAATGTAAACAATTATATTTTTAGCATTGTGTTATTTGAAATCATCATTTTTTAAAAAACACAATGCATAACAAAATGATTAACAACCACAATGATCTGATAAATATTACACAATGAATTGATATTACACAATGAGCTGAAATAACTTAAAAGACTTTATTTTTTATGTATAAAAATTATAGGTATTTTAAAGATTAAAAACGCTTATTTTAATAGTGTAATTTTTTTTAAAAAAATAATGTTGTATGTAAAAGTTACGAATGTTTAAAAATAAAGGTGGAACTTGAAAAAATGGTTAAGACTAAAATACCATTGGCCCTTGGATCTAAGGTTTCAATTATTTATCATTATGCCATCGAATAGATTTAATAGATAATAATCATTCTTACCGTTTGTAGTTTTTCCTCCCTTTTTACAATAACCACACCCTAATAATTATATAGATAAACTTAATTTGGATAAATTAATTAGTAACTTAGTATAAAATGCTATTAATTCTCATTCTCATAGGTGTATAAATAAGTTTGTTTGGCTTATACGCTAGATTCTTTTAAGAAATATCAAATCAAAATTAAAAAAAAAAATTAATTACAATGTAAAAAGGTCATAGTTTTTTACTTCGCTTAGGTCACCTAAATTGACTGAGCCTCCCTGCAATCCACTAATTATCAAAGTTAACGTTCTAACATCTGCCATTATAGTCATGACTGGGCTATTTTGACACGAAGAAATGTGTTCATATTTATTACATTAGACAAGAAAGAGAGTGTTTTACATGTAACATCTTATATGAAAGTCGGTCATTAATATATGGGAATGCACCCAAAATGTCTTTGTTTCAGTGTACAAACCGGTTTTTGTTGCCAAACCGGTTTGGTTTCAAACCGGTTCGTTTTGAACCGGTTTATTTTCAACCGGTTTGAACCCCAAACCGGTTCGGTTCCTAAACCGGTTTTAGGGCTAGTAAATTCAAACCTATCGAACCGGTCCGGTCCGGTTTGAAAATCGGTTCGAGCTCAAACCGGTTCGGGTTTGCATTTTTTTTTAAATCCAATGAAGAAACACGCAAACAGATACGTTTGAATAGTGATGATCCGCCCAAACAGTGATGATGCGCCCACAGTGGTGATGATCCGCCCAAACAGTGATGATGCGCCCAAACAGTCTCCAAACGCCTAGCTGATGCGCCCAAACAGTCTCCAAAAGCCCAAACACTTAGCAAAATTTCAGAAGTTTTTCACACTTATCAAATTCTTCAAAACTTGTTCAATTGATCTAAAACATTATTTTGTTAAATAAACATAAAATATTTGATTATTTATTTTTATCAAAGATTACACATTTATATAAATTACTTATAAATATTAAAACATAAAACATTACAAAAGGCTTAAAAATCAAAGATTACATAAAATGTAAAATTTAAATAAAAATATAATTATTATTTATGATACATGAAAAATTAAATATGATTATTTATTTTTATCAAAGATTACATAAAATGTAAAATAAAGATACTATTTAAAACATATAAACAATTCAAATGACGTAAACTTTTAAAAACTAAAGTCGTTCTTCGTTCTTCCGTTGCATATTTGGATACTTTATTTTTCGCCACCAGAACCTGAGCTATTACGAATGTACTCATCATATGCCGCTTCATCATCGATTATTCCGGGTGTCAGTCCACCGTCTACTTCGTCTTCATATATTTCGGCTTCATATTCTAATTCTTATTCAAGTGAGCATTTGTCTTGTATTTTTTCAGCTGCATCCAAATAATCCTTCAAACAAATACACATTTCAACTACTTCGGGAGTGAGTTGGGTTCTTCGTATTGATATGATCCTGCCACTAACAGAAAAAACAGATTCCGAAGCTACCGTGGAAGCTTGGACGGTTAGTAAATCTTGGACCATGGTGGATAGGATTGGAAATTGATCTTTCTTATCTTTCCACCAAGCCAACAAGTCAAAAATTTTAAAATCTTGTGGTGTCATGGTGGATAAAAAGTTTGTTCCACTATACCTCCCGATTTCACTACTCGGAGTGTTACCACGTTGACGTTTACTACATTTATCTCTTAAAGTATTATACAAAGCAAACATTGGATCACTTGAACCTTCGTCATGTGCCGCATGCCGCATAGACTCATGTATGTTTGATGTTTCACCATATTTTGCTAAATAAACATCAAACATTTGGTCTAAATGTGTGTTAAAATTATTTTTTGCACTTTGAGCATAATAAGGGTTTTCTTCTTCTAAATCCAAATTAAAAGTAATTTTATCAAGTAAAGTTTCAACCCCCGACGTATTTAAACAAGGGTTTAAGGCAGCGGCACATGTAATAACCGGAGGCATTTCTTTAAAATATTTTTTAAGTTTTTCTTTCATTGATGGTATCATATCCAAATAAGGTCTACCCCTGAACGAAAACTCATTTAATTTTGAAGTCTTTAAGTAAATTTGGTGAAAACCTAATGGACTCGTTGGATAATAAACTCCAGAAAGACAAGTAGTTGAGGTTTTAAAAACATTAAGCATTTTGGTTATTTCTTCAATAATAGCCCAACCCGATGGATGGTAAGTCGAAGCCTTTCCACGACTCACCAAAGTATTATGAAAGACTATTAAACTTTCTTTTTGGTCAATATCCTTTTCAAACATGTTACAAGTCGAATTCCATCTTGTAGGTACGTCCCAATTCGGACTTAAACACTTGGAATTTGCGTCTTTACAAAACTTGCGATACCTACTATATGCTAAAAATGTCACGTAACATTCTTTTAAAACTATCTTTTACTGTTTCAATAGTTTTTAAACCATCTTGAACGGCTAAGTTTATGATGTGCGCAACACATCGACTATGAAAAAACATACCGTCACAAATTGGTTTATATTTTAATTTTAGATTTTCTATCGTAAGCGTATTATTTGACGCATTATCAAAAGATATTGACAAGATTTTGTTTTCCAGTTTATATGTTCTAATAACTTTGTCAATTAGATAAAAAATATTTTGACCGGTGTGAGGATAATCAAACAATTCAAACGCAATCGTACGTTTCATTATTTGCCACGAATCGGGTTCAACCCAATGGGCGATGACACAAATGTATGAGTCCGGTGAACCATGCGGAGTCGACCAAACGTCACTAGTTAAGTTAACACCGGTTTGTATATTTTCAAAATAAGATATTAATTTAATTTTAGCTTTTTCCCATATTTTTAAGCAATCTCTTCTAAGTGTAGCACGACTTGCATGTGTGTATCGTGGTTGGAGAATTCGTTGAATTAGCCGAGTCAAACGTTCATTGTCGAAATGTTTGAATGGCAAGCTTTCTTGAATTACAAAATGCGCCATTTGTTCACGAACCGCATCAACGTCATAAGCCCAAACATTCCATTCGCTTGTCATCAAAGCTCCTTTCAAAGCCTTACAATATTTATTCGCAATGTAGTTTTTCAAAGTTGTATTTGCATCTTTTTTGAAAAACTTATGACAATACTTGCAACGAGCTTTGTTTGGACCGCTAGCCATTTGACATAAATCGTAATTGCACCATATTTCGGGGTTCCTATTTGTAGGAAGGATTGATACCACCACGTTGCTTGAAGATGCATCACAACCAACGGATGATTGAGCACTTGATGAAGCCATTTTGAAATAAACGAGAGTATTGAGAGTTTTTTTTAATTGAACGAAAGTATTGAGCGTATTTGAGAGTAGAGAGCGTTTTTTAAGAGTAGAGAGCGTTTTAAGTTGTTGTGGTTCAACCAAAACATCCAGTACATAGTTATACTAGCTTAATGGGGGTATAATGGTAAAAAAACACAAAAAAAGGTCAAAAAACGGCTATATACCGTTATATAACGTCTAGTTTTTAAAACCGGTTTGAAAACCGGTTTAGGAACCGGTTTGGGACCGGTTTGGGATCGGACCGGTTTGAAACCGGTTTCATTTTTTGAAACCTCCAACCGGTGGAGGAACCTGCGGTTCGGACCGGTTCGGGACCGGTTTGGGCCAAACCGGTTTGAGCCAGAAACCGGTTTCAGTTTTTTCGGCCAAACCAGTTCCCGAACCGGTTTTTTTGGCCACATCTAGACTTTTACCTTTGTTTCTTTTAAACGTCCCCTTCAAGTAATCATCCATCAAAATGTTTCTATCGGACAAAACGTCAGCGCCTGTACAAGTAGGAGTGGACGCCTGTACAATAAAACTAGACACAAATAAACACATATCCTAAACATACTCCTCTCTGACATCATTGTCTTGGTTGTCGGCACCTATGACATTTTTAATTTTTTACATGGTCGCTCCTCTTTTTTTATATACAGACAACCCAAAGTCATCCTATGAGAGTAGGCGTTCATTTGCAGGAGAATAGATGTCCGGCTGCTTAGGCACACATGTCTATTTGTGATTGGTTCTACATTACAAGCGCCGGCCCAACGACCCCTACCTGTACAAGCTTCGGCACCTTGCCCGATAGAGACATTTGAAAATAATTGTTTGGATGGAACATTTAAAAAAATGAGAAAAATATTATTTTAAGAATTTTCACTTAAATCATTCACATCACACTCTTCATTTCCATCTTCATAATTACATTAAAATTATTATTTTTTTCTCTCTTATTTTTAATTAAATAATATTTTTTAATACCTTTATCATTACCTTTTCTTTTTCATCTACTCACAATTATTTTAAAAAAATATTAAAATATTAATAGAGATGAAAAGTGTTTTATCAAATATAAAGATGAACATTAACATATTCTTTATCTTCCACTTACAACAACTTAAAACCATTTTTTATAATATAGATAACATACTCACAAACATATAGAGGGTGGTATGTGAATGCTCTTAGTCTATTCTCCGCAAAATTCACATTAAACGAAAAATAGGAATTTACCGTTTTGTCCTTTGCTTCTAGATTGCAAGGGGATGGCCCACCACCATTATTCTTGGACGCTTGCTGGATTCGGATTTAAACTGTGATCACACATTTGGTCAACTTTTGCATCGTTGACTAACTATACTAATAACATAAACACGTTTTATTTGTTTTATCATTTACTTCTAGAGAACCACGTAATATCGGTTTTGCTTTATAAGCTTTTTTGTTTTATGTGTATTTTATACTAAAATTTTTAAATAAATAACTGAATTTATTTCTTCAAAATATTCACGAGCTAAACGTAGAACGATAAGAGTACAACACAATGTTAACTGTTTCGTACCTTATTTCACTCAATTTTTTTCTTTTTTAAATTGTATAAAACAGTGTTTTCAAAACCGTACCACACAGTGAATAGCTAGCCTTAGCGGTTTACTGGTTGAACCGGTCGAACCGAATTTGAGAATCGGGTGACGTCATATACAAATAATAATTATTATTATTTATATATCCAGTTCAAAAACAAAATATAAAAATACTATATGTTTTAAGATGGATGTAGACTTTTTAATACAATATAAAGTTATAAACACTTAAATAACTAAAATATGTATCATAAATTACTAAATTAATAAAATAATAAGAATTTAAAAGAAAAAAATAAAAACTTTAAAATCCGGTCCAAGTGTCCAACCACCCAGGCCAGTTGGAACCGTTTACTGGTCTGACTGGTAACTGACCGGTTCAACTAAAACGCTCCAAATACACAACCGGACCGATTCTATGGCCGGTTCCTGTTCGACCGGTTTGATTTGATTGTGAGAATATTGGTTTTTAATATGCTTTAAATGAAATTTAAATATAATACTATTTTATTTTATTTGACTGATTTCATCATGTTAGAAATAAAATAAAAGTCTACACAAAGACCATAGGTAGAAGTTTAAATAAGTCAAGCGGAGTTTAAATTGGTCTGTGCTAGAGTTCGTTTAAACTTGAGCACGAATTGTTTGAGTTTTATATCTATACGTCGAACTTGGGCTTGACTAGGTTATTGTTTATTAGTGATTCAATTATGTTATTTATACACATATACTTATTTTTGTGTATTCTTATAATTACATATTTATATATATTGCTTAAATAATAGTATTTGTTTTTATCATTTAATATATATATAATAATATTTATTATGTAATATATATTTATTTTATTAATAAAAGTTTTATGTTTATATAAATGATAAGTTTGTTTAGATTCACAAGCCTAGTTAAACTTGTGCTCATGTCTTGAATGAGATTTAAACTCGAACTCAAAACTCTTCTTTGAGATTTTAATAACTTACTTCTATTTTTTCTAAAAACTTAACTATCGTGAGTTTAAATCTAAACTGCAATAATTTTACTAGGTTATACCCGCTCTCGTCATTTCTTTTACTTCTCACGTAAGTAATAACTGATAAAAAAAACAACTTCGATTTCATGTTTTAATACGCTAGCAATGAAAACTTAAGGTGTACATTTAGCCAACTGTAATTTTATAATATTACTGTTAGAAAATTTAATGTTCAAAAAACAATAATAAAACCATGCCCATTTCATGTGAAACATAACAAAGATTACAAGCAACAAATCAAAGGACATGCAAATCCCTCTTTTATCCTTCCCTCAATTGTTGTAATTTGTACTTGAAAACTTTGTTTAACTTTTCCATGAGACACCTTGTCCCTGTCATCCTCCTTTATCAAACAACACTGAACCCACCTCAATAAAGAAACTCCATTATACCACATACCCCTCTGCCCCACCATTGATTTGAAACTCTAAACCACTGTTTATGTTTCTTGTTTCCATCTTTGCTAATTCAATCCTTCTTTAGGATTTTTGGCATCTAATTCCCACAACTCACAACTGTGTGTGTTTCAAGTTCCAATGTTGAGTTATTCATTAATCAATTGATAGTATTCTGTTTGTTTTTGCAAAATCCAATATCAACTTGCTAATGCCTTGAGGGTGTTTGATGAAATGCCTCAGTGAAGGTTCACACAGGTTCTTTAAGTAATCAAGCTCTTAAGTTCTTAAGTTTTTATCCTACACCCATCTCATGTTTTGACAGGCTTTCAAAGGCTGTAAAGCTCTCAACAGTCTTCTCACTATCTTTCTCTCTCTTTAAACTACTGTGAGTACTTACTTTCTCTCTCTGGATGTCACTTGTTGTTCTTGTATTGGAAAGCTACTTGATTTTCTTGAAGTGTTGTATCATATATTCATATCTATCTACTTGAATTGGTCTAGTGGTTAGTTTTCTAAATTGGGTCTCTTGTCTTCTGTTTGTAAAGTTTATTTTAAGGGGTTTGGATGCTTTTTTTGTACTTACACATTTAATTAATCATCTGCTTTCCCCCTGCTCCATGGATTGCTTCATTCATTCTGTTTTTCTTGTTTTCTTTTAGAAATTGACAGGTTGAAGATACTATGATTACTATCTAACACCCTATTTCACATGGGTGAAACATCATCAAACTTGGGATGTTCTTGATTTCAGAGATAAAATAGGAATTAAATAGGAAAAAGGAAAAAGACCCAAAAAGTGAAGGGTCAAAAGATTAAAGGAAAAGTGTTTGAAAGTGAAAGGGGATTATGGACTGGAATATGAAGATACCTTCTTGGGATTTCACAGAATTCGAACACGGAACGATTCCCAATATTGTTTCGAATAGTGGGTCAAGTGGTTATGGAGGCCCTGGGATTAAAGGGAATTTTTGTGTGGATTTAAAGCTTGGTCAAGTGATTGATTCAGGAAGTGAGTTTAGAGATGGTTTGAATTCAAAGGGTGCATCAGGTGTTTCGAAGATGGATTTATCTCCTTCAGGATCATCGAAGAGGGCTCGGCCTGTGAATAACGCGATTCAGGGGGCTGCTTGTCTTGTGGATGGGTGCAGAGCTGATCTTAGTAAATGCAAAGAGTATCATAGGCGCCATAAGGTCTGTGAAGTTCATTCCAAGACTCCAGAGGTTTCTATCAATGGTCAAAAGCAACGGTTTTGCCAGCAGTGTAGTCGGTATGGCTCTTGATTATTTCATTTTGTGTTCTGTTGTTGAACGTTTGGTTATTGGTTGTTTGGTTCTTATGATATTGTTATGGAGTGTTTGGATGTGCATTTTGGAACCGAAAATTGGTTATTTTTTGGGGTCTTAAAGGGAGAGTATATCACTCTTGTTTTCTCAGTTACTTCATTATATAATTACAATTCATTGGAAATGATTATTAGAACTTTAAGCACCAGATGCACTTCCAAACACTATATCATATTATTAAAGCTGATTATGTAATTTGATTATACACTACCTCACATAATCACTTTCGAAATGCATATAAAAGGGTGTTTGGTTTGGGATTGCTTATTAAAACAGTTTATCATATTAACACTTTTGAGTGTTAGGAAGAAGAAAAATGATTTTTCTTATCGGCTTATTTTAAGGTGAAATAATCGGTTTTAATAGTTGTTTAAGATTGCTGATTTCAAATTTAATATTCTTGGTGGATTCAAAAGTAACAACTTCACCCTTAAGCTAAATAAACTGGTTTCAGTAAGCTGATTATTTAATTTTGTTTGTTAATATGTAGAATCTAAGTATTCAAAATAGTTGAGGGAAAAACCTTTTTTTTTTCCGTCCAAAAAGGCCTCAGTACTCACTCTTTTATAGATTTGCCTTGGTTGGTTTTTCTGCTAAACGTCGAACAAATTTTTGTGAATCTTTAGCATTTGTTTGTATCACCTCGACGTTTTTTGTTTAAAGTTTCGGGGTGGAATTATGCAGCTTGTTGAGTATGGATGTGCATACTCACAAAATGTTCTATATTGAAGATGAATATAAATAAAAAGATTGTCACTGGTGATGCATACTTAGGTCAATCTTTTTGGTCCGTGAAGTATCTCAACAACCATAACTTCACAAGCACTCGAGGCTCTACATCAATCTATTAAACATTAAAGAAACCTGTACTGCCTTTCACATGGTGTTCTCAAATGTATTTCTACTTTCAGACGACAATGAACATCACAATGTCACATGTGGATTATGCTCGTGATCTTCTTTCCCCTGATAATAACCGAAAGGATTTAACTTGTCATGTGTGGATTCTGTTCTTGATCTTCATGCTCCTATAATTCAATAACAAAAATGTAACCCTTTTTCACCCGATATTTGAGTCGAGCTGTTGAGATCAATGTTTGTTAAAAACTCCTATTTTTTTTTCTTTTTCTTGATTTAAACATGTTATGGTCAAACTGTATATATTTGATTGATTTTAGCAGAAAAGGTCTCTAATTTGCCTACTGAAAATCAACTATGAAGTCTTTATTCTTCTAAAATTTGTCACTCATTGTAGATTTCACTCACTAGAAGAATTTGACGAGGGAAAAAGAAGTTGCAGAAAACGTCTTGATGGACATAATCGTAGGAGACGAAAGCCTCAGCCAGATACGTCACGTGCTCCAGGTCTTTTCTCCGCTCACCAAGGTCCGTTTGAAACCATAATTACAGGTGGCTAGATGGATGGGTCGGGTAACATGTCATTTTTATTCTTAAAGAATTTTTTTAGATAATTATCAAGTTACTTAATGATTAAAAGATCAATATTGTTATAACAATAATTCAAAATATAGATTTAGTGGGATGTTTACATTATAAATAAATTTTGGGCAATTGGGCGTCTTTCGACTTGTTTGGCTTGTTTTAAGTGAAACACTACCCAAATTGACCCGTTATTAACTGGGGTGTCGAAGAAAATTTATGTGTATTAATAGTTGATTTGCTACATTTTAGGTACCACAATGCTACAGTTCGCAAGCCCACATGTGTACCAAACCACAACTCTCACGAACCCTCTATGGACCGGAGTGGTCAAGAGCCAAGAAGAACCCACATACTCGACCCGAGCCCACAAACAAAACCCATATCCAGAATCATCTTCAGGCACCAAAAAGGTAACCGGAAAGCAGCAGTTCAGCCTGTTTGATAACTGTTCGGGTTCAAACCTTAAACTCAACCACCAAACATCACCACCAAAAGTCTGTGAGCAGCAACTTCTTAACTTTGAGACTAATAACAATAGCAGCAGCTATGACAAGCTGTTCTGTGACGGGTACCCGCCACCGGCTAGGGCGGTGCAGCCGGTGGTGCAATCGGACTGTGCTCTCTCTCTTCTGTCATCATCACCGTCACAGACATCGTGTACAACCCTGAGCCATGTGATGCACCCACCTAACTCATTTACTGCAACACCTAACCTGTTGGACCAGGGTGCGGGCTATGGTGGTCTGGAGTCCATTATGGATCATAATGAGCATGACTGCAATGAAATGATTCAGATGGGCCTTCATAATCATCATCATACTCATAATCATCATCATGCATCGCGTGATAATGAAGCTCTTCAAACGCTTCCGTTCTATTGGGAATAGTGTTTATATTTGAAGAAGTGACAAGTTCCACTCGAATGAGATTTGATTCGATTAGATTCGATTCAGTTTTTGATTGTACTTGGTGTTTTATTCTTTCTTATGTTAGTTTTTCCTGTGGTAGGAAGTTAACAATTTGTTTGTTCTTGATTCTACTTTTGAAAATTTGTTGAAACTTTGATTTTAGTTGAAACTTTTGAGTCCTATGTGTGTTGGTTATTGGATATTTGGATATAGCTTGATTTAATATTTAACACTCAGATCAACCTTAACCCTTGAATCATGGTTTTGAAAACCAGATCCGCTGGTCAGACTAGTTAAATTGAAAACCAGTCGTTATGCTGGTTTGGTGTGTATCAGTTGGACCGCTTGAGGTTGAACTAGGCACTTATAGTTGATTCGTGTTGAACCATGTGATGGTAAGACCAAGCGTTAGGAACTTAGATGTAAGATCCACGACGGTAATGTCAAATCTTCACATAGTGTTTGCCACTCGCTACAAAACACTCGATTTTTAAGTCTCAACTTAAGCTCACTCAAGTAGGTATGCAAGTTTGAACTCGCAAAACCTTAAAATTGAATGGTTTTATAAAATTAACTTGTAAAGTATATGAATCTGTATATACCAACAAAATCGATCAAACCACGTATTCTTCTAATCTAGCCGATGCACTTTTTGTAGAGAAGGGGGTCATGTTCTTGAAGCAATGTCTTTACATTTTGTGTCAACTGTTGTACATTTTGGCTCCAGTGAAACTTAAGGTTTGTTTCTATGGCTTCAACTAGCATAGGGAACACTGTCTCCATATCTTCGGACACCACCCTCATGAACTGCTCGTTGTTCCAGACATACAGTGCTCGCTCAGCGACCTGTGATTTCAAATACACAAATACTGTTCATCAGTTCCACAATGCAAAAAGACAATGTCACTACTAGAAAACAGATTATCATTGACGAAACATTTAACGCTGGGCAAGCCCTTTGATGAGAAACAACAAAATACCCAAGAAATAAATAACCAGATTTTTTAAAACCAGTTGGTGGTTACAGATTACCATTGACAAAACATTCTACGCCAGGCAAGCCGTTGATGATGAAAAAACAGAAAACCAAAGAAACAGAAACTGGATTCTTAAATCCAGTAATCTGTTAGCGACTACAGATGGATCATCGACAGAAAAAATAAATAAATAAAATAACTAGATTTTTTAGTCCATCCAAGATCTATTAACCACCTATCAACATTTTCTTATTTATTCTTTTATTAAAACCAGTTATCCCTGACAGATGAATCAGTCGAAAATCCGTCAGTGATAACCGTCACAAAACCCAAAAAAGAGAGGAAAACCTAGATTCTTAGTATCCGTCAAAAATCCATCGACCATCAATGTCTATAATTTTTTTATATTTATTCTTTTATTAAAAATAGCTACCACCAACGGATAAATCCACCAATAATATGTTGGTGTAACATTCAGTAAGCCGTAGGAAATAACCCATCCGTAAGTTATCATTAGTAATTTGTCAGTAAATCGTCCATTAGTGATCCACTAATAATATAGGTCCGTACGCAAAGTTTTACCCCTCATAGAACTTCACCAAGAGAAATAAATAACTAAATAACTAAATAACTAACTAACGGATGAAGTTACTTGTGCATTGCGTATAGAATCGACCCAACGAACATACCTGCGAATTATCACTCGTAATGCACTTCGTAATCCGACTCCACAATCGAACCGCCACCGTCAAATACTCCCTCCGATCAACATTCTCCACAATCTCCTCCACCTCTCCGATCAACAACACCTCCTTCTGACAGTTGGTCACCGGCCAATACTTCAAGATCTTCGCAACCACAACGCCGCCGAGCTCCGCCTCTTTCTGAACAAACTGCGACACACAGTACACCAGCTGCCGGTAGTAAACCGCCATGTTCTTCGGCTTATGCAACGGGATCAAAACCCTAAGCAGAAACACCTTGTGTTGGTCCTTCAGTGGCACTGTGAACCCGTTGATTATGCTCCCCCAGATCTCGAGGATCTCCGCGATTCCGTTGTGGCGGTGGTCGGATTCGTAGATGAAGTGGAGGAGAATGTCGGTCATCGATTTGCGCATGAAGGAGCGGAGGGAGGTGAGTTTGGAGTAGATGCGGTGGGTGATGTTCTTCACGGCGTCGCGCTCGCGGTGGTCGTCCGAGGTGAAGAGGGTCAGGAGGTTGAGGATGAAGTTGCGGGTGACGAACCGTTCCCCAGTCTTCGGACCTGCATGCATGCATGCAAACACGTACATAATGATGACTAATCTAATCCCACACGAGCTAGGTAAAATGTAAAATGATCGTTTGCAAGCCGAACGGCCGTTTGAGCAGTCATATATATGACTGTTTGTCGGTTACGTCAAATCTCATGGTTAACTACTGTTTGAGTTTATCGTCAAAGCGTTTGAGTTTGAGGTGACGCATTTAAGTCCATGAGTAGGATAGGATAAATAACTTTGTTAATTTAGTAAACATTATAATGTTATAAATGATTACACAAAAGTGTATAAACAATGAATAACTTTATAAAATAATAATTAAGTTTTAGAATTGTTTTAATTAGGTTATTTATAATTTTTTTTGTCCCGATCAAGTCATTAATAATTTTTTTTATCTCAATCAAGTTCAGTAGAGTTTTAGAATTATTTTAATTAAGTCATTCATAAATTGTAAATATTTTTAAAAAAAATTGAATTATTTGAAAATAAGTAATGCTTATAAAAAACCGAATTATATAAAAAGTTTTAAGAAAATATAAGTGACCTAGTTGAGACACTTTTAAAACTCTAATGACTTGATTGGAACAAATAAGTATGTTACTGACCTGATTGAAACAAATATAAATATAAACGACCTAATTAAAACACCCCTAAAACTTGTTAACTATCCTATTAAGCTTTTCTTATGAACAAATAAAAAGTATACATGAACTTATTTATCCTAAGTGCAGTGATTTTGCCTTAAAAATTAATTAACATTTGCACGATCTTGTCCTAAAAATAAAATTGAAAAGGAAAAATATAAGTTCTTTTTTAACTAATAGTTATTGCAATACATAGTAATGTGTTATGTTACTACATACCTTGCTTTAAAAATCTTGATCCACCATTATTTACTCCCTGAACATATTTCACATCCATCTTGATTATCAACCGGAGGAGAATATCATAGACGATCTGCAAGTACGCCCACGCGGGCGAAGGGACGGTGATAACATCGTCATCTTCAAACGGAAGGCCCGGGCACACGGTGGAGGAAGAAGGTGGCGGGAGAGGGCGAAAGAGGTTTGAAGCCACCATCTTAAACAAAACATCTAGTGTTTGTTCAGAAACCGGAGATGTTTTGATGATCGAAAGAAGTTGTGTTAGCTTGAGTTTTTTTAAAGCGGATTCTTGATCATCATCTGATCGCGATTTAGCACAAAAATTTATTATTGAAACAAGTTCTTCGTCTCTAGAATCGGGAGAATGAATATTTTTTTGGTCGTTTTGAGTCGCGCTACTTTTTGAGTCGAGATCGAAGAGGAATTGCAAAGTTGTGGATTTTCCGACCGGCGGTTTTACGGTGGTTTTGGGGCTGTTTCTTTGAGCTAACATGTTTATGTGATGTGGGTATGTGTTAGTGATCATACACGGACTATTAGGCTTGTGATGTTTTGAGTAACGTTTGATTGTTGTTTTTTTAGATGGTTATATTGTAAGCATTGATATAATAAAACAAGGTGGCGGTTATTCTTATGTGACAAATATTGAAGAATCCGAAATAAAGTATGTTTTTCTTTAAGATTAAAAATCTATGTTGTGATGTCTAACCTTATCTAACCTGGCTAAGATGAATACAAAGACACATATTCGATGACTAACGTCACGTTCAATAGAAACTTAAACAAGAAGAAGAACATGTGTTTATTAATTTGTGTTAAATAGTTAACATATAACTTGTCAAAATGGTTAAAAAAAATACTAAATACCCAAACCAGTATATGATTATCTTATAGTAAGCTCACATCTGACGATATAACAAAGTCTGAAAGTAGACAACACACAAATAAACAAGTATAAAACTAAACACCGATCATTAACAAATAACAAGGTGATCTACAACATGACGAGCTCAAGAATCTAAAGCAAGACGAAGAAGACAACGAAACGTTAATCCTACGAACACGAGAGAGCAATAGAGTGAATCAAGCAAGAAAGAAGAAAATGAAGTAAACGGGGCTCCAGGCTCCAGCAGATCAAAGGCCCGAGGAATCTACGCATTGAGAGATAAACGGATCCATCGGATCTTGGACTGCTACTCTTCTAAGTTCTAAGCCCATTCTCAGAAAAGCCGAATACACTTGTAAAAAATAATAAAACATTAACATGTATTTAAGAATATTGGATTATAAAAATGTAAAGAATGTTATATTCTCAACACCCCCTAACAAATATTACTTTAAGTGAATCAAGATTGCACTAAAATAGGAGGAATGCTAGTGATCTTACTTTCATCAAGACTTGTTAGTTAGTTATGTTTACTTAAAAGTATAATGGGATCAAATAGACATCAATACACGATAGAAGCTGCGGCGTATAGATGTACACGTTTTTTCGAGATTATTGTGATTTTCTAACATTTAGGAACCTTAACGTTATGTCTTCAAGTTCATTTAAGAAGATGAAAAAAAGGAAAGTTAAAGTAAATAAAAAAACAGTTGTGTTTCAAAGTTTTTTTATTGAAAGAAAATGAAAAAAATTAATAAAGTTGTTTTCAAGTTTACTTAAGAAATAAAAAAAAGGGAAGTGAAAGTAAAATGAAGGACGAAATTAATCATTTCAAATTAGAAGAAAGTAAAGTGAAGAGAAAAAAAAATTAAAAGAAGAAGAAAAAAGAGAAATGAAAAGAAAAAAAAAGAAGAAATGTTGTCTTTCTCTTCTCTCGTTAAGTAAAATTGAGAACACAGCTTAACGGTTCAAGGGGGCATCACCTATAAAGAGGTCGAAGGGCCGAGTCCCTGACGGATTTGTACGATTGATGGAAAAATATGAAAAAATTGATCGTTAGTAGGAACTAATAATCACTGGACTGTTATAGTGATAATTTTTAGTCGGTATTAACTAATCTTTAGTAGTGAGTGACCTGATGTCCATTAATGAGAGTTATGTTATCAGTGGTAACTATGAGCACTAGTAAATGCAATCAACAATAAGTGTGAGTCACCAACAAGTTGGGCCACCAACTCTATATGAGTTACTGTTGACAGACGAACCATCAATATTAACTTAAGTTATTGTTAAAGGAGTTTTTGCTCAAGGTTTTTCAACTAATAGAATTACTGCTTTTGTAATCAAATAAATTCTGAAGGTTTAAATCGTCAACTGACATATTTTTTCCCGAATAGTTGTGTCCTTTCAACAAAGTATTACAGTGGTTCCTCAGTTATAAACACATTTGGTCATGTCCCTGCCATGTTTTTTAAAAACAAAAAAAAACTATATATGTGTTCTTTTTTCTTTTTGAATTATCTCATTAAAGTTTCTATGAGTACCATCAAATTTTTTCAACATGACAGTGATTCTTACACAACTCAGAGGGATATTAAGACTATCACAATAAGTTACACAAATTTACAAGGTCTTCTACCTTTTGTGCCTTGGCTGTTGGGATCTACTAGGCAAAAGTGGTGGCATCACAAGTGTGGTGGAGTGGATACGTAATCGGCAAGTTGACAATGACAAAGTACGTGGGTGTATGGAGAACTGCAGCTTGCGTTGGGTTGTTCCTAATGCATTCTACTCTTCATTGAGTTGGTTGTTAGACCATTACCTCCGTCATGACTCTTTGATAAATACATGGGTTTTAGGAACAACAAAGTGTTCTATACAAGATCAAAAAGAGTTTTTGTGCAAGCACACTCAAAGAAATAGTTTATGGTTAAAACAATCCAAAATATTCTAGAACTAACAATAAACACTTTTTTTAAAACAACAAAAAAAGAACTTTTATTTCCAACAGCTTTAGCCAATGACTAAAGCAGCCACCAGAGAAAATACAACCAACTTAAGACACATTACATTAAACAACATAGAGTTCAAAAAAGCACCAATCCTCCTAGTTTAGCTTCCCAAGTATGATCTATTTGACACCTAAAAGAATGCTAATTCCTTTATTTCCATGAAGCAGCTTGACATAGAGGTTCCTTTCTCATCAAAAACTTTATTGTTTCTTATGATCCATAAGTTCCACAAGGTCGCCATATACACCGTGTTAATTACCTTCTTTTTCTTTTACCCATAGCCGAGGTCATCAATATATTCAAGAGTACCAGTTCTCAAGTCAAAACCACTTGGAATTAGAGTCTTTAGCCATGCACATACTTGCCACCAAACTAACCTTGCATATATGCATTTTGCTAAGAATTGATCCGCATCATCCATGCACAAGCCGCAAAGGACACATCGGTGGGGTTGAATGTTTACCCCTAAAATCTGCAACATTGAAGCCTTAGCGATCCAATTCCCAATCGCCCTCCAAATAAACAGGTTTCATAGACTCCATGAGTTCCAAAAGAAAGTTTGCATCTAAATACTTGATAGAGTATACATCCTCCAGAAAATGTCTAATAAACTTTACCAAATCATTTGGGTTTGGACAGCCGGACTAAACCCAAACATCCTTCTTTGAAAAAAAATAGTAAACATTTATACTCTCGTTCAAACGGACTTTGAAGCATTAAATATTTCATTCAAGAGTTAATTACATAAAAGGCTTCTGTGTTTAGGTTTGTTTTCACTTTCGGTCTTCAAGTTTGAGAAATTACAAGGTCGGTCCAAATGTTTGCAAAAATATAACAAAAAAGGTCCTGATCATGAATGACTATTATCTTTTTTCGTTAAATGCGTGTAAAATGACAAAATTACCCCTCATTTAATATTAAGTGTGAAAAAACAAAAGAATTAAATAAAAAACACATAGTGGGTCAACACCACTAAGTCCATCTTCCCTGTCTACCACCAATCACCACCATTACTTGAACCCACCTTCCACCACCACGACCATCATCTGAACCCACCTTCCACCCCCACCACCACCACCTTGACCTACTTACGGGGAAAACCCACCGACAAAGACCATCGTCAACCTGCTAATATCTATCATCATGCCTGCTACTTCAAGGCATCAATCACACATTCAAGTTTGTTTTCCCCTTCATCTGCTGTTCTTGAGGTGTATATTCCCCCATTTTCTTTTTCTTTTATTTATTTATCAATTTTCACCCTTAATTTCATATCTCTTAAACCCATATGAAAACATTACGGATGGAGAATCCTTATCCCAAAATGAACTTCATTGAGGAGGTGGTGCTATTTGTTGGTTGCGGTGCTGTTGTGGTCATGTGGTGACCAAGCAGACACGACGATGGTGTTGTTTTCGTGGGTTGCAAGCAAGATGTAGATGGGGAAAAGGATGAAGGGGATGGGACGATGGTGTTGTTGTTATAGGATGGAAACAGGGGTGGTGGTGAGGGGGGAGGGGGAGAAAAATATGAGGGCGAGGGGGAGGTTGTGGTGCTTTGCGATGATGAGGTGGCGGTGGTGGGCGACGGTGGTGAGGGGGCGGTGGTGGCGACGGTGGTGAGTTGGAGGCCACTCAACTATTATTATTATATTAACATAAATATATTTAATTTATTTTTTGTTTACTAGTAACTTGTCCGCGCGATGCGGCGCATGCGACACTTTTTATTATGGTATTTGTCTCTGGTTAGTTTTATATTTAAAAAACTAAATTTCTTTTTTTAAACATATTGTAACAAACATGGAAAAAATTGTATATAATTAAAGATACGAGGGTCTAAATGTAAATAAGTTTAAAGTTTCACTTTTTAGTAGCGTTAGAAAGACATAATTACCCTTGTTAAATTGATTTTTTAGGTTGTACCTTATGCTTAAAATCTATAAATCTTTTAACTTTGGCCGGAATCCTTCCTTCGTGCATTATAATATAGTATAGATAATATTGTAAGTGCATAATAATTATTTTCAAAAATTTAACAGAAAAAGTTAACCGTCATTAATGACATGGATCTTTTTTGTTACGTTTTTACAAACATTTGGACCGACTTTGTAATTTTTTAAACTTAAAAAACCAAAAATAAAATCAAATCTAAATACAAAAACTTTTCGTGTAATTAACTCTTCATTCAAATAACATCAAGTCAACCAATTGCACAATAATAAAATGCGCGTGTGCGTGTCCCATAAAAGATTCGAAGTCAATTAACACATGACGGTGGACCCTAAAATTAAAACAAAAAACTCAATGAAACATAAAACGCCTCTAATTTCCATATGAAAATTGAATGAAATCATAATCAAATTCTTTCACAATTCGATCATTTAATCGTGAAATCATCTCTCGAATTCCCAAATTCTTTAACATCTGATCAACGATCCAACAGTTTCACCGATTTTCCTTTAATTTTCATCAGAATCTATCCATCTCTTCAATTTTTTTCATTTTGCCGTTGTTGATACAGGTAATGTGAATATTATAACGGCAATTCATAATCGATTATGTGGAAGATGTTGAGTGAGTGTTGTTGTGTGATGTGTTTGATGAAATTGATTGATGTTTATGCGATTCAGGTCGGAGAGGGGGATTTTGATTGATTGTTGGTGAAGATGACTTCTCGTCATGGAAGTTCTTCACGGAGAAGTACGTCGGTGTCATCTTCATCTTCGTCGTCTAGAAAGAAGAAAGTTAATGATAATGGACAACCTGATTCTGGTCGCAAAACTATGTAATTTCGATCTATTTGTGTTCTGTTACGTGATTTGTGTTCTCCGTTTATTTGTATGTATGTAGATTGATTGTGCTGATTAGCGTCATAACAACGTTGTTTGATCATCTTAACCTAGATCTCAATTGTAGTTGATGATAAATAACAAAACATTGGATCATGATTTGGATTAAACATGCAAATGTAGGTAATGTATATGCGTTGGATGTAGCAAATATTCATCAAAAGACTTAAATCTGCTGTTCAACTAACATCTAGTTAAATTATGGATTACCATCGTGTAGAGGATTTACAGATTTTTGTTGTTGTAGATTATAAACAATGAACTATTTGCAAACTTTCTTTTAAGGGAAAATCATAGATTACTATTAGAAACAATCTGAAAAGCTGTTAGCGAATTGGTTCATATTGAAGGACTAGAAATATCATTATTGGTTTCCTAGGATAATAAGGTTTACCTTCCTATGTGCAACTAAACAGGGGGATAACAGGAGAGCGAACTGTGAGGAAATTACGTCTATCCAGGGCTTTGACAGTACCTGAAACTACATCTATCTATGAAGCCTGCTGTCGGATGGCTGCTAGAAGAGTGGATGCTCTTTTGCTTACCGACTCAAATGCACTACTTAGTGGTATATTGACGGATAAGGTTGGTCTTGATTCTTTACAATCTCCAGATTTCAGTTTTGACCCACTCTTACGTATGAGTTGATGTGGGTTATCTTATATCTCTAACAGATCAATTGGGTCAAAAGGGTAATGTCACCAACATGAATTTAAAATCAACCCAACATTGCTGTGAAACAGAATGTTGATTGTACCATCATATAAGGATTAAGTTTCACTAACTAGCCTGTTTGTTGACTGAAGGACATTGCAACTAAGGTTATTGCTCTTGAGGTTGATTTTATGAACACACCTGTATCAAAGGTGATGACAAAGAACCCAATATATGTGTTGTCTGATTGTCTTGCTGTGGATGCCTTGCAAAAGATGGTGCAAGGTTTGTACAACTAGGAAAAAAATGTTGGTATTTCCTATAGGTAGCAATTTCAATCTGTTTACCAAAAAATGAGTGATTTGTGTTATATTTTATCTCTAATGGTCAGTTGGGTAAACTTTTACACACTGTTTAAGGATGAAAAAAAATTAAATGGGTCAAAAAGGTATAATATATTAGTTATATACAAAGTTTAAGAAACATGGAGAGAAACTATTAGTGGATCCTCAAACCCGGTTTATATTAAGATTACCCTTTCTAACGCGAATGATCGAAATCATTTTGACCTGTTACCCAACTTATCCCACCCACCTTGCAACCTCTAGGTCCTTTTCAAACCTTCTAATCTTGTGAATCAAATTACATGCGCAGGAAAATTTAGACACTTGCCTGTTGTAGAGAATGGTGAGGTTATTGCCTTGCTTGATATAGCAAAATGTCTATATGATGCTATTGAACGAATGGAAAGGGCAGCTGAAAAGGGAAAGGCCATTGCAGATGCTGTTGAAGGTGTTGAAAAGCATTGGGGAACTTCTTTTCCTGGTTAGAGTATATAGTACATTGTATTATCTCTACTACAATTTATGGCAAAGTTATAGCATTCTAATGATTTAATCAGATGCAATTTCCACTGGTCATCATTACATAGGCCCCAATACATTCATTGAAACACTTCGAGAACGGATGTTTAAGCCTAACTTGTCTACCATCCTCACGGAGAATTCAAAGTAGGTAATACCTTTACATATTTATTTGCTATATTGTATCACTCAAGCTATACCTTTACTTTTGTGGTCCACCATTTCCAAAAATAGTTTGTGATTTTTTACCTCTTTATCCAGGATTGTGACTGTTTCGCCATTTGACACAGTTGTGATGGCAACAAAAAAGATGCTTGAGTTTCGTAGTAGCTCCGCTATTGTAACAGTTGATAACAAGCCAAGAGGGATTCTAACGTGAGTTTCTCTTAACTGTATTTAATAGATTTGGCGATTAGACCAATTTACTTAAATAGAGTCAAGTTGATTTATGTTTTATCTGAAACAGGTCAAACGAAAAAATTAGCTAAAGATAAAATGGGTGGGACATGTCACACGGTTTTCAAAAGTTTACCTAAGTATATTTCTAATGCATACAACATCCTTCTTCACTTTATTCAAACATTTAGACTATTCTTGGAGTAATATAGCTCTTGTAACTATATTAAACACATTACATATTATTTAAGTTAATAATAAAGGTTTGTTGGTCAAGTCAACCTGACCCGACCCATTTTGACACGCCAAAGGTACCAATTACAAATCTTCCTATTTTCGACCCCTTTTCTTAACCCACTTTTCAGTTATGTATTATCATGCAATTTACAATAACACGTATAGTAACATGTGTTTTGTGCAATATTAGCTCTAAGGATATCTTAACACGGGTGATAGCACAAGATATTCCTGCTGAATCAACCTTAGTGGAGAAGGTGATTAGTTCATAAGTGGTTCCCTTTTTTGTATGCATACTACAGGTGCTAACTCACTATATCTTTTCAACTTATTTTTTTTAATTTCTGGATGATTGATTAGGTAATGACTTCAAATCCTGAATGTGCCACTATCGATACACCTATTGTTGATGCCCTGCTTACCATGCATGATGGAAAATTTTTACATCTTCCTGTTGTTGATAGAGGTGCACACTACATTATATGTTTCAGTTTGTACATTTGATATACATGTTATACATATAGGTTGTATATCTAAATGGCGTTTGGTTTTTTGCAGATGGAGTTATTGTTTCCATTGTTGATGTACTCCACATTGCTCATGCTGCAATGGCCACGGTAACTAAACCCCTTATATGAGATTAAATTTAGGAAATATAAAATCCTAAGAAAATCCATTAACTTTATGTGATTATAGATCTTTCATCATACATACTGTTGGGTTTGTGGAGTCTTGATTTGGGCCCGGGTTAAAGACAACTCAGTGGCAGATTAATTAAATTAAAGACCTGGCCTGTTTTTATTTAATTTTAGCCCATTAAGGTTTTCTTGGGGATTAAGTTGCAAACCCTAATTTTCTCTATTTATATTGTATTATTGTACTTGTAATTCCTCACGAGTGAGGCAGAAAGCAATAAAAGAATATCTTGGTTGCAGCCCGTGGACGTAGGTCACATCGACCGAACCACGTTAAATCTCGCGTGTTCATCTTTGTTATTATTTTCTCTCACGTGTTTCTGCTTGTGTGTTTGTGTGCCGTTTGATCCTAACACATACAGTGTAATTTCATGTATATTAAGTGTATGAGTGAATTTGTGGTGGCAATTGTGACCCATTTGTCCATGTGGGTTGTGTATCATCTCAAATGGTGGAAATGTGGAGTGGGTCAAATTAAAAAGATTAGCTAAAAGGGGAACATGTCAAATGGGTTGAAAGTATCTGAAATTCTATTTTATCGATTATCACTAATAGTAATGTTTTGTAATAATACATAGCATACTAATTAGCTATAAATAAATTTAAGAAAATGCTTGTTGGTCAACCTAACCTATCCTGACCAGTTCCATCCTGTACTAAAGATGACCTGTTTGGGCATGAACCCGTTTGGCCAAACTCACCCGTCCTGCTCATCTTGCCAACCTATATACCGAATGTATAACACTAGTACATTTGCTTCTCAAATTTATGCAATACTTTGGCTATGCAAGAGAGATAATTTTGATAAGTCTTGCAAATTAGGTGGGAAATGCTACAGGTGTTAATAATGAGGGAGGAAATTCAATGATGCAGAAGTTTTGGAACTCTGCAATGGCATTATCTCCTGTAGATGATAATGATGAAACAAGAAGGTTATGGCCCACATTGTTTAAATGATAATATGTTTTTAATAACTTTTAGTAGGTTTGCCTAAATATGGCTTGTGAACCGCAGTGAGAGTTCTGTGAAATTAGCTTCTGAAAGTGGAGAAACTGGAAAATCTCTTGCTTATCCTTCATCCAATCATCCTAGTGCATTTGCTTTCAAAATCCAAGATAAGAGGGGTCGGATGCATAGATTTATTTGTGGTATGTTTTTATTTAGTCTCTAAATTTTGCTATCCGTTGTCAGACCTCATTCTAACATGATCCATTCTTTTGTTGCCTAGAGGTGTTTTTAAGTTTATTATAGAGGTGGCTAGATAGGTGCGGCAGAAAACACAGATCAAAACAGGTCATGAGTCGGGTTGTGTTGACCTACAAACACTTTTTTCAAAATTCTTATACATAGTTAATGTGTTAGTTAAGATTACCATATGTATACCGTTAGAATAGTAATCAAAATCTTTGTATAAAACAATTTTGAGGTTGTATGCTATAAAATAAACTATAGATGATTTTTAATGTGTTTGACCGACCTACTTGACACATTTCGGTTTTAGCTTGACCCATTTGACTTGTTTCCATTTTAGCTAGATTTCTTTTGATTTGCCACATTTTCATTTTAACTAACGTTTTAAATTTGACTCATTTGAAAGACCATAACAGACGTATCCATAAGTAGGTGGTCAGTCATGCGACCTCTAATTAATTTAAATAATGACCATTTTAGACTTTTGAAAACCTACAACTTGTGCCAGATGCTCGAAGTTTAACAGATCTTATAACTGCAATACTTCAAAGATTAGGGAGTGAAATTGACGTCAACAACCTCCCACAGATTCTGGTACGTCCGACCACAATGTCATATGTTATTAACACATCTCCTTCATGATTATGGTAACTACTTATATTGTATCTTAGTATGAAGACGAAGACCAGGACAAAGTTGTAATTTCATCCGACAACGATCTTACTGCGGCTGTGGAACATGCACAATTAGCTGGTTGGAAGGTATGTTTGATCTTTTTCTTAATACACAACATATAACAAGCCACACAGTTTAAATGGGTTTGACCTTTTGACAAATAGTCAAATATCTGAACTTCCCTCGATAGAGACAATGTAGGAATTTTGTGGGCATCCTGAAACTTTTCCGTAAGAAAATGGTGCATTATAGTAATAATCAAAATCTTTAAATAAAATGATTTTGGGTGATTTTCAACCTGTTTGGCCCATCTGAAATAAACACAACCCAAATCGACCCATTTTGTGCTGAAATGACCACCTCTAGTATAACCATATCTATAAATTGAAGACAACATACATCTGCAAAAATCAAAACTGTAAGGAACAATTAGAAATAAAGATTGACAGACTTTCCACAAAGCAATATTTTTTGGGTTCATTTCAAAAGTTAGAGGTTTAGAATGTAACTCAGTGTGATGGACTTGATGCTGAATATTATCAGGGATTGAAGTTGCATTTAGATTATTCTGGAGCAAGTAATAGTAAAAGAGGGTCAAGATCAACAGCACGGGGTCTGGAGGTCGGTCAAGTTGATGCATGGGCTTCTGCATACAGTGCAGTTGCAGCGGGAGCTGCATTAGTGGCTGGATTAGGTGTATTAGCCTTCTTAAGGAGATCCAGTAATTGAGATTAGTTTTGGGTAATCACTAGTGCTTTAAAACCGTTAATGAAAATTTTTAAGAAAATGAAATGGGCCAACTTGAAGTTGAATGAAGGGGAAATTTTGTAACTTCCTCATTGTCTTGTTTGTGGATCTTATATACTTGTAAAGAAGATGGAAGGTGAAATGAAAACAAATATCTCACCTCTTTGAGCTACATGTTCTTGGGATTTTTTGATTGATTTGGGTTGCATAATGAATTCATGTTTGCTATGCAATGCCATTTTGAGGGTTCTTTTTACCAACTTTTGTTTATTTGGAGATTGTTTGGGCTCTTGAAATGTATGGTCCTAACTGAGTTGACTGATCAAAACATCTTTGTTTATTCATCTTTACAAGTATCTATAACTAATTATTGTCTCAAGTATGATTACAACACTCTATTTTAGAATAGCTAATAAATAAACATGTTCTCAATGTATATTCTGGTGGTAAGATGTCTTTCCTATATTTAAGAGGTTGAGTTTCAAATCGTGCAACATGCAAGTATAGATGGTTAATAGGAGTAGAACATACAATTTCACTCTAAAACTAGGGTCTATCTCAATTACTCGAATTAGGTTAGGATTGAATTTTTGTTTTGGGGAAATTATGTAATTTGTTCATTGTCTTGTGTGCTGACTTAATGCGACTTTTTGTAACCTAAAACAAACTCAACAACACATTACAAGACCCTTTAAGACCTATTACTACTATAATCATCAATAGACATGTATTTAAATAATGTTTTCAGAACCGGACCAGACAGTACACCGGACGCTTTACCGGTCCTTTAGTCGGACCATATATAATAACTGGATAAAATTATGATTATTTTAATGAATATATGTAAAAAAATACTAAAAAATTAAAACACATATAATAAACTGATTCAACCGGTTTTGTTCCTGGTCCGACCATCAGTTCAACGTCAAAACGGTTTTAAGCACCGAACTGGACTGGATAGGAGTCTGGTTCCCGGTTTAGTCCGGTTTTCAAAACAATGTATTTAACCAACGAATGACTTTGTTATGAATTTGTCTAATTTATAACAAATCACTATATTTTAACAATAGTGGTGTATAAGTTAACAAAAGTCGAAATCAGTTTTTTTAAACCAAGTTCCGGTTGAAACTGATTTGAGTGAGGTAAATGACCGGGTCTTGAAACTGGTTAGGTTTAGTCTTACCGGGTTAAATTTAGTTTCACAGAATAACTTATATCAAACATATAGGTTGGATCGGGTTAGATTCGGGCTTAAGTGAAACCAATTTGGTAACTAGCTCAATCCGGGTCGGGTTGTTGATTTTGGTTCCCAAACTGGTTTTTTCCCCACCTTTACATAACAAGCCTCATTTAAGGCCCATTAATGTACTGGTTATTATACACATGTAATTAGCGCCATTATGACTTATTCGACCTAATAATCACGCACTATTGAAAAGGTCCATTAATGTCTATTGGTGTAGCAATCATTTTACACGTCTTTAATACCAAAATAACTTCATATGACTTAGTATAGGGTTGTGTAACTTAAATCAAGTCAATAACACATGAAAGTGCCATTGACATTAGTGTACTAATTGTCATACACATGTATTTAACAATGAAATGACTTGTTATGTACTAATGTGAGTTTGCTTAACTTGTAACAACTTCTAGACACGACAAACTCGTACACATGTTTTTAACACCAAATGACTTGTTATGGGCTAATGTAAATTTATCTAACCCATAACAAATCACTATCACATGTCAATGCCCATTCATATATTGATTATCATACACATGTCTTTACGTAACCGGGAACAACTAACGATCACATGGAAAAGCCTCTAACCATGAAATAGTTATTATCAATGGATGTTTCATCGGGAACCTATGGGTGTTAATTTTCCAGATAGGAAATATGTAAAAAATCTAAAAGTCTTATAAAAGGAGTAGGGTTAACACAAATCCCTTTCTTCCCAAATCCTCTTATCGGTGACGAAACCTAATCCTTTAACAATGTCGCTCATTGCCATTTGATATCATTTATCATCGTCGATCATCGGTACCGCTCAGTGCGATTTATCGCTACCTTATTCTTTTCTCAATGCTAACGGTCTCAAGCTGATCATTCTTTTTGCCTTGCCCCATCTCACCCTTCCTTGACTAAACATTTAAATCAACTACAATCATTGATGACTATCACGACACCACCATATCGCAACACCACATGAAACCATGAGCCCTAAAACTAGACACCACTATGTATTCAATCTTCTTCGTGTTTTCCTTTAGCAGTGGCGAAGCTTGAGGAAATCCGTAGCGAGGCGAAAGTCACGAGACCTAAATCAGAGGGGGCGAGCTTAATACATATAAAATTTTCAGCTAAAATATATATAAATTTTCACTACTGGACGAAAAACAAACCCTCTTTGGGTCCCAACAAAGCTCCCCCCCTTCTCCTTTAGGCTAGTTTCATAGTATTTTTGTTATCTTATTCTTTACCATGAGCACCCATTAATGTAATAGTCACCACACTTACGTCACTAATATTAAATGACTATATATTGTTTTTGAATGCTAGGTTAGAGATTAGTCAATGACGATGAACCATTTCTAATTTGAGATCTGGGAACTTGTATAATTTGCAAATGCTATGAACAGTGATTTGTAATGCTTGTTACGTTTGGTACAATCTTCTAATGCCCGTACATGTTTTGTTGCGTTTTGTACAAACAATTAATGTTGCATTTGTCTTCTTCCCCTTTAAATTGGGTTATATGTGTTTTCTTTGTTGTTCGTTCGTGAAGGAAATGATGATACCGAAAAGTTTGTTCCTTGTTTCGCGTGACTTTGTATCTACTTTGCAGCCACAACGCTGGACCCACGCTGAGCCTCTGATAGTTATCGAAGTCATTTGTTTGTATCAGGCATATTTTTTACAAACGAGTTTTGTATTACCATACATAACTGTTTATCGCTGTGAGACACAACTTCCATCATTACACGTTGAAGACTTGAACAACATGCGTGTTAGAATACCACTAGTTGGATTTATCATGAGATCCTACAAGCCTTCTTAATCACTAGAGAAAATAACATGGAGATCACTTTTAAGGTGGCAGAACAATTTAAAAGGTTGATTGATTGAATTAGCTAAAACACTCATCGATAACACCACTGTCTACTGATATTACAAAGAAAAGAGGATGTGTTCAAAATATATAAATATTTATTTTAATAAAAAAATTTATTTAATTGTATTTTATTCTAATGTTTTTTTGTTACATGTCTTGCATATGTTTGAGTTAAAGTTATTAGGCTACATTGGAGTTATATGTGGGCTCTATCAAATCAATGAATTTGGATTGACCTTCTTATGTTACCATTGCAAGACTGTTAGGGTTGTTCAGCATATAAAAAAGAAGAAACATATTAAGAGGTTAACAACAACATTGTCATCTAGGGTTTAACCTCTCCATAACCATCTTGATCTGAACATCTTCATCATCTTGGCATTCTTTCCCAAATGCTCTCTCACACATCATCATTTACCCTTCTGATTATCATAGTAATCAAGATGTTTCCGTTTGTTCATAGACTATACATATATCTTTCTTTTGATCTGTCTACTCGCCAGCTCCAATTGGTTACATATAGGGCTTTGTAATAATCAACAATTGTAGTATGTTCTTGAGTAGTATTTTTGAGATCTTGTTCATCAAATTATCATATTGATAAATCTGATTCTTGTTAGTTGTTTATTTTCTTGTGTTCCTAAAATACGTGATTAGTTGTTCTTCATTGTATTTGATTCTGGAAAGGCCAATTAGATTTTAATAATCAAAACTATTATTCATTGACCGATAATAATCATACTATTGATTTGGCAGGTAATAATCTCAACTTTTATGTTTATTACCAATAACAGTCTCAGTAGTATAATTATCATACATTCACAATCGATTTGTATTTATTTTCGGCTCGATTTAGCTTGTATGTTTTCTCATTTCGTTCATATTCATTATTGTGAAGGAAATCGAGTCGAAATCAAGCGTAAATTTTTAATAATTATATTACTAAAATTGTTGTTGGTAATAAAAATGAAAGTTGAGATTGTTACCTACCAAATCAATAGTATGGATTATTATCAGCCAATGAGTAATAGTTTGGATTATTAAAATCTAATTTTCCTTCGGGAAAAATCTCTTGTGGTTTAAGATTATAAAGTTAATTTGGGTATCGTGACAGGATGGAATCTACGTTTGAGACTGTCGATAAAAGTAAATCTCTTGATAATGGCATATAACAATTACAAGTTTATAAAAAAACATAAGTAGATATCTGGACAACAACCAAGGACAACAAAAATACAAATGTATATGATTCACTATAACATCAAATTAGCATAGGAAGACTACAACCTGTTAACAATTGAGTTTAAAGGTTTTGTTACAAACCCTATCATTCGAAAGAAGATGATCATGTGAAGACCAAAAGTCGAAACTTAATATGACCCATGAAATGATATATTCATCATGACCACAACAAAGATGAATTCTCAAGATTAAGAATTGAGACAAAAATCAAGAAGGGTTTCAAATGTAAAAGATGAAGACTAGTTTGTTCTTCTTTTGGCCTTAGTGAAATGAGTAGAACAACTTTCTTTTATCACCAGCCGTTTTCCTCTTTTTATGTGTAAAACTCATACCTAGTCCAAACCCAATTGAGCTTTAAGATGATATCCAAGAGCCCACCGGTCCATAAATAGTAAGACCAATGCATGAATTCAACCCATCAACACAATTTATATATAATCAACAAAAACAATATCACACATTAGAACTAATATCAAATTAATATGTTCGTTATTAAATTAAACTATCCATATATTTTAACAGATACATACTTTAAAGAGTAAGAAGATGAAGACGACTTTGTTTTGTTATCATCATGGTGGAGATTATTAGGAAATACATCTTATGGAGTGATGGGTTAATTACTATAGACCGAGAGTTTGCGCGTACAATAGGAGATTTAATAAATTTATGAAGATATGGTAATCTTTTTTTGATATATATCTCATGTTTGTTATTTGTTAATATTTGATTATCACTTCGTTTACTTAGAGATTTATTAGCTGAGAAATGTTCAAATACAAATGTCTTTAAAACAAAAAAGTGTAAAAAGTAATATCAATCATGAATTTCTTTAATCAATAGTTGAGATCAAATTTTAGGAAAAAACTTGTTATAGGAGTATTTTATGAATAATCACTTTTGTTGACTTTTTACAAATTCCCCAATCTTTTTAACGTTTGTAACTTTTATGTACGACATCCTATTCTTATAATAATTACGCCATAAAAACAAACGTTTTTATTTTTAAAATGAGTACAATATTGTTATATAAAAATACAATAATTTTTTTAAGTTTTTAATCTAATATCTTGTCATTGTGTCTTTAGTGCAGGTTATTGTGTATTTTTGTCAGTTATTGTGTTTTAATAAAATGGTGAATTTAATAAAAATATAATGGTAGAATAACATTATTGTGTATCTATATTATGTAAAACACAATAATAAATTAACAACTTACTAATCTAATACATTAAAAATAGTTAATGACAAAATAACACAATGTCTCATTGTGTTTTTTGACCGTTATTATGTTATATTGAACATTATGAGTTTTGAAAATACATTGTTGAAATAACATCCACGTCTAATTGTAAAATATAATGATAAATAACAACAATTTTATATAATATATAAAAAAACAATGATAAAAATATTATCTTCAACACTATGAGTTTTGAAAAATATATTGCTGAAAGTATATCATTATGTACTTCTAATTGTAAAACACAAAATAAAAAATAAGTTTATATAATCTATAGAAACAATAACAAAAATAACACAAAATAATCTAAAACATAAAACACAGTGATAAATACATATTAAAAATAATATAAAATATATGGTACAATGAACGTATAAGACACAATAAACTGACGTATTTGACATAATGACCAAAATGCTCTTATTTTAAAACAATAAAAAGACACGTGTCAACTACACAATCATTCTTAAAGTTTTTAAATTAAATACCATTTTTACTATAGCCCCGCCTATATTAGCTACTATATAGCTTAGATATTGTAATCAAACAAGAGGTATATACAATTCAATGATTCGTGATCAATTATACTCTCACAATCCATGTGTCTTGATTGGTTCAATGTATTCTTGAATATTAATTGACAATCATAAATAATAGTTATAACTAAATTTTCCCTCGCGCTACACGGCAAGAATTATATCGTTTTCCTTCGTGCCGCACGGTGTGAGTGTGATGGTTATTACCTCGTCTCATCGAACCATACAATCGAATACCAAAATCGGTTCTAATAGTACTCATACCGGCAACAATGTTTTTTGCACACAATCAGTTGGTTCATCACTGTAACCGCAAGGGTAACATCATTAGTTATATCCTACGACAACCTAAAAATACTTAAATTTAAATACCAATCCTTTAAAACAACTTGAGGGGTGGTGAGTTATAATTTGGATTTCATTGGGTACATAAATTACCAAAAGAAAAGAAGGTGAGGAGTGAACTTGTTCAAATGAATAAAATAAAGAAACTGTCCAAAAAGATATTAATAATTAAAAAAATATTTACACTATACCAGCCACCAGGTTAGGGGTGTTGATCGGGTTAGTTAATCGGGTATCGGGTTGATAGGTTCGGGTTATTCGGGTTATTCAACTTTGAAAGTCTACCCGAAACCCGACCCGAATAACAATCGGTTTAATCGGTTTCGGGTTGTTCGGGTAACGGGTTGTTCGGGTCTGGTTTCGGGTATTAAACAATAGACTTAATTTAGTAGATTCTAGTGAGTTTTCATTTGAAATCTTATAAAACTAGTGGACTTAAATTAGTTTACTTCTATAATTTATAACATGTGCTTAAATATATATTTATATACAAACAATTTGATCAATTTGGACAATCTAAATAAGTGTATACATATAATTTACTTAATTATAATATGGGTTGATCGGGTTAATCGAATCGGTTCGGGTTATTCGGGTTTTTGAGGTTTGAAAGTTTATCCGAAACCCGACCCGAATAAGAGTCGGTTTAATCGGTTTTCGGGTTGTTCGGGTAACGGGTCGTTCGGGTCGGGTTTCTTCGGGTACGGGTGAGATCAGGTCGGGCGGATTAATCGGGTATGGTTAAAATCGACGGGCCTACACCAGGTAGAGCAACCACCCAATAAATGGCCCCAAAAAATGAAAGAACCGCCCCAAAAAAAGGTCTTGTGCCACGTGTTGTATGAGTTGGACACTCCCAAAATAACACTGCCTAAAAAACCAAAGAAACGTCCTAAAAAACCCAAGTCTCGTACCATACACTGAATCATACACTGAATGAGATGTAAATTTAGCTACAGTTGATGTTTAATATAATTTAAATAATAATAATTTTAATAATAATAATTTTAATAATAATAATGACAATAACATTAATGACAACGACAACTACTATGATAAGGATAATGATAGTTATATAACAACACAACAAAAATAACAACCACCACTGCAACGAAAATTAAAGTTAATAATCAATATTATTATTATAACAACAATATTTTTATTCTAATAAAAAAATTAAAGTTAATAATCAATATTATTACTATAATAACAATATTTTTATTCTAGTAAAAAAGTAAATTTAAGGGACATGTGATAAAATTTCCGACTTTTCTGTCTATTAAATAATTACATTAATTACTAATAATATTATTTAATTTTTTATATTAAAAATAGTTTTTTAATATATTAAAAAAAGAGATCTTTTTATTAGTGTTATTTCTAGATAAACAATTTTTATAATATACGAAACTTTTCTAAAATATCAAACTTTTTAAAAGTACAAAATATATAAAAATTGGTGTTTTTCAACGTAAAACTTTAATAAACCAAAAATAATCAAAATTAGGAGTTATAATATGAAAATTCTTAAAATGATATATTTTAATAATGGTTTGTTTTGAAACAAAATATTTACTTTTTTTGAAAAAAACAAATAAAAGTTCAAGTACAAAAGTTTAAAAATTGATATCATTGTTTTATTATTTATATTACTTATTGCTACGTAATTTTAATCATATTTTATATTTTATTTGTTTAGTCCGTGTAATGCATAGGTTTACTATAGCTGGTAGTAATAATAATTTTTAAAACCTAAAACTAGAAGCAATGTGAAAAGAAGAAATTAGACGTTTATATATGTCGAGTGGCTATTTGGTTAGTTGAAATACAATGTTTATATGTACCCATCAATTGACTACTTGGTAATGTTTTATGCAAAGTGTATCCCTTACCTATTACCATGCTTCTATGTTCCTGATCATAATATTCACTTGTAAACTGCAATAAAAATTGATATAAAGGACAATCATACATTTTGATATAGTTATTGATTTTGCGTTATTGATCACACTTCGAATTGAAGTTGTTGTATGCTTCAATAAAATTAAATGTATAACAAAAAGTAAGAATTAACCAAACATTTTTAGTGATATAATTTTATTGCACAATATTCATATAAAACGACCTCGTTAAGGATTCCTTAGTTAGGATGTTTCGAACAAAAGTTACACGTGTTAGTGTAATAGCTTGCATGGTAATGTAATATCAGCCACCTAGAATCCTATAAAGTTACACGTGTAGCGTTATAGCCTAAACCTTAGAGGTTGATGGCAACTTTAGCCACCTACGATTCCTATAAGGCTACACGTGTTAGTGTTATAGCCTAAGTTAGGACAGTGACCGTAAATTTAGCCACCTAGAACTCCTATAAATACCAACGTTTGAGATTAGACATTCACTCATAAGCGAAAGTTTCTCAGAACACGATACAATACATACATACCATATATGGCACAAGGTAATGAAAATTTTCTCCCCTTGCCTTTTTCAAACTTCATATGTCATTACAAGTTTTATTTGGTTTTGAAAAATGAAGTTAATTTCCAGGTTATATGACGGATCTTGATCTAAGATGTTTTTAAATTGCTTTAATTTCCATAATTGCTTCAATTCAATTGGTGATTTTAAGATAGTCTTGAATTCCTAACTAGATAATTATACCTAATTAAGATAATATTATCAGATATGCCATATGTACCTGATGATGATTTCTATATAAATTGTCTAATTAAGTAGTCGTTTACAGATCCGGTAACTCTCATAATTGTTTTAAATTCTATAAGTTGACTTGATCTTCTTTTCACTAACGATTTTTGATTGTTCCATACGTAATCCTTTTTATGGTGGATGAGTTGTGTAATGGAAATTCAATTTTATGTGATCCTTTGAATACATATGAACCAACGTGGGTAAAAAATATTCTCCCATGCATCTAAGTAAAATTAAAACCAGATCCTAATTATTTGGAAATTATTCTTTAGCAAATGGAATCCTTTAAGAAGAATGAAAATACTGCATTTATTTTGACAAATTAATCTTTTTATGGTAGAAAAAAATGAATTCTTATGACACGTCAATAATATTGCGGTATAAAGGTGAAATGCCGTGTATAATTGAATTTTATTTCTTTTGCTTTGTTTTTATTTATTTAATGTTCTTTAGCTTTGTTTTTATTTATATCACAATATGTGTATATTTGAGTGCTTAATGATATTAAATGTTCTTTTAGTAATTATTAATCTGTGTATTTTTTCAGAGAAGAAGACTAACGAGAAATCAGATTGATACGGTGTTCTTGGTCGACCCATTATTCGTAAGAATTAATAGAACTTGGCTCTACATCTTCACCCTGATAAAAGCAAATCATCATCACATAACATTGATGTATCCTCAAAGAAAAAACCTCAACACAAATCATCATGTGAACAATGAGGATGACACATCCTTAAACTCATATAGAGTTAGTCATCTTAATGTCAACAAGGGTCCATCCTTAAACACTTCACATGCCAACATTGGTGAACAATCTAGAACCCAACATGAAGCAATCGTATGTACAGTGAGATGCCAGACTTCATGTTCAAAGTTAGCTCCACATGCTTTCATGATTCGATATTACGCAGTGATTCGTAATGTCATATTAAACAAAGACGTACAATACGCAAATAAGTTGGTTGAATTCAAAAACCAACACTGAATTATGACCAATTAATTGGGTTTCGTTTCCTCTGCGGTTCCCACAAAAAATGATGATGATTTCAGATTAAGCAAACCTGAAATCAATACATAGCTTAATTCTTTCTCACATAAAGCTCAATGGACCAAAGAAAAATAAAGGGTTAGACAAATTTATTAGGATATACACAAGCACAACTACTGCTACCAAAGAGATGATCCTGCTAAGAGTTTCTATCAAATGGGAGTTGCTATTGAAGCTAACAAATGTTACTGTCAAGAAGTTCATACCGATGATAAAGATAATGAAAAAGATTGTATTTTTCTTTCAAGTATACTTATATTTATTCATTGTATTATCAGATTAAATATTATAAGGATAAGGACATGACACGTTTTAAGGTTCAAAAAATGGTTTATATCTCTCTCCACATTGTTTGCTTGAATTTATCTCCTTTCTGTAGAATATATTTCTAGAAAAAAGAGATAACTTTTTAAAAAGGTAACTAGGTTTTAGCATTGTTCTAACTAGTTCACTCATAATTTTTTTCCAATCGGGTTTTGATCACGCATACGAGATTTTGATATTGTTAAAGGTATTGATCAACTGAGTTACAGTTTTTGAAATTGTTTATTCTTTACTATTCTTGATTAAATATTTGATCAATTGCATTCGGTAAATAACAAGATTAATCTAAAGAGCATGATTTGTGACAATGACCCGTAATTAAGGATTTCACTAGATCCAGGTCTAGATTCATTCATGTTAGAAGATTGATAATTTCTGTAATGTATTTTTCTTGAACAAAAAATTCATGCAGCCTAAACTATTCCTAAGTTTACACGATATCCACATGAAGGGACTTGAACCCTGACCATTTAGGAGAACAACCACCGACACCTTGATACATACCATTGGGCTACAAGCCCTTTACTAAGGATTACCAAAATAGAGACAAAGGAGTTTAGGCGAACAACCAGTTTTTTATAAGTTTGTAATAAAAATACTTCATTTTTGACTCTCTAAACTACTAATAACCAGATTTGATACGCCTCTCAGTTATATATGATCTGAAAGTAATAGTGTATGAAACAAATATATTGTAAAAGCCTACATCATCTGTTTGTACATCAAACTTACTCCATTAAAAAGTAACAACGAATGTGACGAATAATGCTGGCGTTCCTATTTATAGTATATAATGTGAAAAGAAAGAAATTCAACGTTTATATATACATGTGGAGTAGTTGTTTGATTAGATCAAATACAATACAATAATTCATATAAGTGTATCCATGGATTATCCAAACATTGCGTAATGAAACATCCTAGTAGTAAGTATCGTACTTCTAAACCAAAAGTTGTCGGTTTAAATCTAACAGAGCACCAGTATGATGATTTTAGAACTAGAGTAAGTATAGAGTATAAGATGTGTGTGAGCGTATTCATAAAAATACTATGCTTTAGAAGTAGACCAGTCTTTCAGAAGCGCACACTCTATCGGTAGTTGACTATGTCTTTACGGTTAGACTTCTTCGGAAACTTTTTTTTCGCAGCAGTAATTTAACTTAGTCATATAATAGTCATATTTTGAGTAGCTTCAAAATCTTATACCTTAACAATAAGAACAATAACTTCTAAAACCTAAAAGCAATATGAAAAGATGAATTCGAACGTTTATATATATGTCTAAGTGGCTATTTGGTTAGATAAATACATTTTTTACGCAAATGTATCCCTTACATTTTAGCCTGTTACTATCATATTATGGTTCTAATCTTATTATTATAAGAGCTAACTTTTACTCTAGCAAACTCCTTTGAAAAAATTAGTCATATATTTTGGTATAGTTACTAATTTTGAGTTAAGGAATATCACACTTCAAATTGAAGTAATTGTACTGTTTAAAATTAAAAAAATACAAAAAGTAATTTCAACTATCAATTTTCATAAATAATGGTTGAGATGAAATTATAGAGAAAAGTTTGTTAGAGTGGTATTTTAGTAATAATCATTTTGTTGACGTTTTTACAAGTTCTCGCATATTTTTTAAACGTTTATAACTTTTGTGTAAGACATTATTTTTTTATAAATATCACACCGTAAAAACAAGTGTTTTTTATATTTTTGCAACGAGTGTTTTATTTTTAATTTTTAAAATGAGTTCAGTATTGTTATATAAAAATATAAATAATTTTTTTCCGTTTTTAATCTCAGATCTCGTGATTGTGTCTTTATGCAATTCCTTTTGTCTTTTCGTTAATTATTGTGTTTTCTAAATAATATTCTGTTTTACCGAATACTATTGTGTTTTTATGAATTTAAAAAAATATAATGGTGGAATAACACTGTTGTGTATCCTTAATATGTAAAATATAATAATAAATTAACAACTAATTAATCTAATACATTTAAAACAATGAGATGATAACATAATGTGTCATTGTGTTTTTGTGTTATCTTGAATATTATGAGTTTTCAAAAATACATTGATGAAATAACATTATTGTGTACTTGTAATTATAAAACACAAAGATAAATAACAAAAAGTTTATATAATCTATAAAAATAATAACAAAAATAGTACATTGTGTTATCTTCAACACTATGAGTTTTAAAAAGTACATTGCTGAAAGTATATTATTATGTACTTTTAATTGTAAAACAAAATGATAGAGAACAAATTTATATAATCTATGAAAACAGTGACAAAAATAACATAAAATAATCTAAACCGTAAAATATAATAATGAATACATATAACAAATGATGTAAAATATATGACATAATAAACTAATATTTGAGTATAAGATACAATGATCAAAATACCATTCTCTTTAAAACAATAGAAGAACATATGTCAAACCCATAATTATTTTTAAACTTTTTAGATTAAATAATTTTTCTTACAATAACCGTAGCCTTATTATAATAGGTAACATTTACTCTAGCAAACTCCTTTAAAAAAATTGATATCAAGGACAATCATATATTTTGATATAGTTACTAATTTTGAGTTGTTGAGTATTACACTTCAAATTGAAGTTATTGTATTGTTTAATAAAAAAATAATAAGAAAAGGTAATAATGAAGATATTTATAGTGTTACAATTTTTATGGGCTACAACATATATTCATATAAAATGATATTCTTTAGGGTTCCTGGAAGATTTAAATAAACGTTAGACGTGTTAGTGTTCTAGCTTATACCGAAGAGGATGACATAACTTTAGCCATCTAGAATTATCATAAAGTTACACGTGTTGATGTTATAGCCTAAATTTAAGAGGGTGATTGTAACTTTGGCACCTAGATTCCTACAAAAGCTACACATGTTGTTGTTATAGCCTAACTTAGGATATTATTGTAACTTTACCCATCTAGAAATCCTGTAAAGACCAATGCCTTAAGTTGGACATTCACTCGTAAGCAAAAGACTCTCTGAACCATGGGCGGACCCAAGGCAAGAAGAGGGGACAGTCGTCCACCCTAAATTTTTTTTTTCGTGTTATATATACATGAAAATCTCGTTCGCCTCCCATAAAATTTTGTAATCGCTCTCCTTAAACTTTTGAAAATGAAGAAAGAACAATATTTTGTCTCAAACATATTATCAGGTGTGAAACTATAATGGGGTTCAGTTACTCTCTAACAGTCCGACGAACAATTTTTTCTTACTTATTAGGGTCTGTAACCAAATAGGTTTTTAATATTTTTGTCCTCAAACAATAAAATAGTTATATTGAGATAAAAAAAGGGGTCGATTGCAAAATTTATATCAAAATCATTGTTTATGACAATAAAACATACTAAATTTATATTGTTTCAAACATATGAGAGATCAAATGTTATATTTAATGGATGACATTGTTTTCAAACATGTTAAACATCATCGATATTAAAACCTATTTGACACTCTTCACAATTTTGCAAAAGTTTCTATTAAGACTATTCAAATGAAAAATTCTAGTTCTGCTATTAACATTGTCATTTTCATGAGTACGATTGCTTCAAATATCACATATCATTATTTTTATAAGTATAGTTGCTTCAATACGATTATTGATATATATATATATATATATATATATATATATATATATATATATATATATATATATATATATATATATATATATATATATATATATATGTGCGTGTGTGCGCGCGCGCGCACGTAAATACAAGTTTGGGAACTGTTTTAATGAGTTTTTTTTGACAATGAACCGGATCCGACCCGATTTGATCAGAACAGGACAAAAAAAATATTATATTATAATAATAAAAACTGTTCTGAACATGGTACATATATACCATATATGTCACAAGGTAAAGAAAATTTTCTTTTTATGCCTTTTCAAACTTCATTCATCATTACAAATTGTGTATGATTTAGAAAAATGAAGTTAATTTTCGGGCTATATGTGCCCGATCTTGATCTAAGATGCATTCGTTCTAATTTCCATACTAGCTTCAATTTAATCGGTGATTTTAAGATCGACTTAAAGTCCTAACTAATTAATTATACCTAATTAAGGTAATGTTTTCAGATGTGCTATATGTATACGATGATGATTTCTGATACATATAGATCGTCTAAATTGTTATTTATGGTCACGTAACTCTTATAATCATTTAATTTTATGAGTTGACAAGTTCTTCTTTTCACTAATAATTTATGATTGTTCAATAGGTAGTCTCTTTAATGGTTGATGAATTATGTAATAGAAATGCGATTTTATGTGATACTTCGAATACATATGAACCAAGGGGGGTAAAGAATATCCTCCCATCGAAGGATAATCGAAACAGAATCCTATTTATTTAGAAATTATCGTTTAACTAGTATTAAGCCCATGCGTTGCAGTAGGAGCGTAAAACCGTGTCAATTAACAACAATGACACACCACCGCCAGTGATCACTAACACCAAAAAAACTCGTGTTAAAAAAAAATAAAAAACAAAAAAAATAAATCCAAACAAAAAGTATGCGTAAAAACGTTGAACCATTTAGGCGGAACTTAAAACATATAAAACAATAAGTAAGTCGATCTAGATCTAACGCGAACATTAAACGGGGAAAAATAAGGGTATAAACATTGAACTACATATCCATGCTCCGGTGAGTTAACTCGTAAAATTTAAACCAAAATAGTAAACAAAAAATTTATAAAATATAAAAGTATGGGACCAAAGTTGAACGTAAAAAATGTTAGGGCTAAATTGTAAAAAAATATAAAAGTATTGGATTAAAAAAAAAACTTAAAAATAAAAAAAGACAAAAATGAATACAACCCATTTAGCACATTGTACAACCCATTAAACATTACAAAGTTGATCATTAGTAATATATATAATAAATGTAATTCTTTAAGAAGAATGAAAATATTACATTTATTTTGGCATATTAATTTTTTACGGTAAATAAAATGAATTCTTATGGCACATCGAAAATATTGTGTGTAAAGGTGAAGTGCCGTGTATTATTGAATTTTTTTTTCTTCATGCTTTCATCTTAAATAAATAATTAATGTGTGCTCTCAAATATCACATGCTTTGTTTTTATTTGTTTCGTTTTATGTGTATATTAGTTTTAGTAAACCCGTGTATTACACGGTTGAGTGCATAAAATATTAAATACAACGAAAATTTATTAATTATAAAATATATTTTAAAATATGATATAACTGAAATTACGTATAAGTAAAGACTTTAAATAATAAAATAATGATATCAACTTTTTAATATTTTAATTTTTCAAAAAAAAATTTAACTTTTTTTTTTCAAAACAAATGCTTTAAAAAATATAGTTTTTGAAAAAATTTCTTATTATAACTCACCATTTAAAAAATTTTACTTTTTAAAAACACCAGTTTTAAAATTTTCGTATTTTTAAAAAAGTTTGATGTTTTATAAAATTTCTTATTTTCAATTTGTTTCTTTACAAATAATGTTAATTAAGAGATCTTTTTTTTTAATTTATTAAAAACTATTTTAATCTAAAAAGAAATTAAATAACATTATAGTAATTAATATAATTATTTAATAAGAGCAAGAAGCGAGAAAATTTTATTAAGGAGGAATATGATAATGACATGTGTCCTTTCTAGTTAATATTTTATTAGAGCAGGAAGATTTATCTTCTTAATGATATTTAATGTTCTTTTAGTAATTCTTAATATGTGTATTTCTTCGTAGAAGAAAACTAATGTGAAATCAGATTGGTATGGTGATTTTGGTCAACCCACTATTCGTAAGAATTAATAGAAGTTGGCTCTACATCTTTACCCTGATAAAAACAAACATCATTGTTCAACAATAATACATCCTTAAAGAAAAAACCTCAACACAAATCATCATGTGAACAATGATCATGACCCATCCTTAAACTCATATAGAGTTAGTCATGTTAATGTCACCAAAAGTCTATCCTTAAACACTTCACGTGCCAATATTGGTGGAAAATTTAGAAGCCAACAAGAAGCAACCGTAGGTGCAGTGAGATACCGGACTTCATGTTCCGAGTTAGGTTCCGTAGGAGGCGGTGGATATGCGAAAAGAAGAGGTTTAGCTCAACACTTGTCCATGGTTTGGGCTACCTATGATGAAAATGATGGGATTCCTCAATATCATGCAATGATTCATAATGGTATATAAAAAATATACAATACGCAAATAAGTTGCTTGAATTTCCTCTGTGGTTCCCTGTAACACCCGAAACCTCGGTCAAAATAAAAAGAAAAGAAAAGTATTTTGAAGAAAATAAAAAGAAGGCAAAGTTGAGGGGTGCTTTGTGTAAATAGTACCAGTCAAAGATGCACTTTATATGGGCATGGCCACCCATATCATCCTGCTGTTGCTGTTGTTCGACCGAAAAGAAGAAGAAAGAAGTCGAATTTTTGGTTCTCTCGGCTGTGAAGGAGAAGAAAGGCTGAAAATCTTCAGGGTAAGTGTTGTTTGTATATTTGGCTCGGTTTTTGTTGGGTTTTCAACTTTAAAACCGATTTATGTGTTCTATGTGTTTTGGTGCTTGTTTTTGCTTGTTTAGGTGCTTGAACTCGTGTGCAAGCAGGTTCGGTGGAGTTTTACTTGTTTGCTGCACTAGGTGAGTTCTAGACCCCGGTTTCTATGCATTTTAAACTATTTTGGGGCTGAAAATGCATGATTAAAATGTTTTACAACTGGTTTATGTATACCCGTATGTTGTGTATGTTAATGCTTGTTATGTGTTGTGGTTGTTTAGAATGTTAAGTTTATGCTTAGAACAGGTGCAAATGCAGATCTGGGTTAGTCTTGATTCTGAAAAATGCATAACAGGTGGTCATGCGGCCAAACAGGGCCCACGCGCCTGAGGTTTTGACTTAGAAAAGCCTAAGTACAGGCCATGCGCCCAAACAGGGTTCATGCGCCTGGAAATTGCCTTAGAAAATTTTAAGTGGGGATCCATGCGCCCCAATAGTGCCCATACGCCCAAAGTTTTGCCTGAAATTACTAAGTGTAGACTTATGCGCCTGAATAGTGTCATGCGCCCAACCCTTTGTTCAGGCGCCTAAGTGCTAGTCCATACGCCTAAACAGTTCATACGCCCAGAATGTAAGCTAAAATGCCTAAGTGTAGAGTTTATGCGCCTGAATAGTGTTAATGCGCCTAAGCAGGGCTCATGCGCCTGCATAGTGCTCATGCGCCTAAACACTTAGAAATTTTTTTGGAATTTTGGGAAATCAGAATTTTAGGGTTTGACCCTGGTTTGACTTGATGCTATTATCTGATTATTTTATTTATATTTTAGGCTGTTCATGTGTTCCTATTTATTATATTATTATGTGACTTTACGTGGTGTGATTTATCCGTATACGCAAAGTATTATCATTAAAGAAAGTGGAAAGATTAATGATAATGAGAAGTGGAACATAAAGAACGGAAGAAAGTCTTGCAAGCAAATTCATATGAGGTTCACAACCACTAGGTTGTTAGCTCAACTGTGTGCGGTTTAGCTAACCCGTGGATGCACACAGGGTCAATCTTTGAGATTGAGGGGACCCTTGTTGCTGCCCCGGTACTGGAGTCGGCTTCGTGCATCAGTACGGGGTCTATGTGTAGACCTCGACTCAGTACCAGTTTAGTGCGCAATATCGGGGGCATAGCACATTGGTCCGGATTAAGTGAAAGATTAAAATAAAGGTTCGGATGAACAATGATGTAATTGGTAAAAGAAGATAATGGATGTTATCTTAACTGTACGTATGATGTATGATCACGTACGAATGAAAAGTATATTATTTTAAAGGGTATTTTCGTATACAAACCTTTTAAGGTATTTTAACGTTTTAAACTAGAACTCACTCAGCAACGCTGACTTTTATGCATTTTCAGTTGGCAGGTAGTTTTTGCTGAGGATGGCACTCGGGGAGACTACTCGTCGGGGCTAGACTGGCATCCGTTGACGCATACTAATATTGTTGTTTTGTAATGCAATTAACATGATCTTTTGTAACTATTAACAATTAACAATGTATTGCTTAGCAGCAGTATTTTTTAATAAAGTGAATGACTTTTGATATTAATTCCGCTGCATTGGTTTATTAACTATGAAATGTTTTATGCTACGATTGACCAATTGTGAGGTCTCCGGGAACGGAGCCTTACAAGTTGGTATCAGAGCCATAGTTTAAGAGAAATAGGTAAATATTTTCAAAATCTAAACTTAAACTGAGAATGGGACGAATGGAGGGATGCCAGTCCGAGTAGCTACGTGCCATCAGGTATTTCTTTTCTTAATGTTAACCGGCATTATGTGCGTGTGCTATTTGATTTATGTGCTTTTAGTAGATTTGAGTACTGATGTAGTCAGGATAGGAAATGCTCGGGGGATGAAGAGTAAAGTAAGTGGCTAATCACAACTGGCCACTGTAATTAAGGGCTTACTATACTTAACAGAAACTGAGCTATTACCTTGAATGACCATATTGGTGTTTGAATCTTATAGTTTTTAGAGGATGGTCAAAGGTAGATCATCTAAGGCTTCTCGAGGTGGAACACGGGGTGGTCGTGCTGGTAGGCCACGGGCCGTGAAGAACAAGACGAGGACCGTAGAGACGGCTCCTGCTGAGCCTGATCTTCATCACCCGGAGGGTGGTGATGAGAGTGCCAATCTGAGGGCCTCAATGAAAGAGGTAGTAGTAGAAGAGGTCCACCAAGTCATGCAGACGATCCTACCGTCTGTCGTAACTGAAGTTATCCAGGCTGTTAGAGAAGACGAACGGAAAGAGAAGGAGGAGGAAAGGAGGACGACTGCTGGTAGGAGGGGTAACGTGAGGAATCACAATGATGATGAGGAGGAGCTGAATGCTGAAAGGGGAGCCTCCAGTGATGAAGAAGAGGTGGTGGTGCGGGAAACCGCGAGGGGATGCAGCTACGAGGCATTCCAACGGTGTAAACCCCCTACTTTTGATGGTAATGGCAATGCTGCAGCTGCCTACCGCTGGATAAGGGAGATGGAGGCAGTATTGAAGATCAGTGAGTGTCAGGAAGATCAGAAAGTGATGTTCGCAACTCACTCGTTTATCGACTCGGCACTATGTTGGTGGGACAATCTTGTCCAAGCCGAGGGTGACAGGGCCATCGAGAGAATGAGATGGGGAGAGCTGAAGAAGTTGGTGATTGAGGAATTCTGTCCTTACCGAGAACTCAACAAGATCGAAAGAGAGTTCTTACAGATTGAGGCGGGAACTATGACCCACCAGCAATATACCGCCAAGTTTAACGAAATGGCAAGGTTGGTGCCGGATCAGGTTACGCCGGTATCGAGGAAGATCAATCGGTACGTTCAGGGACTACCAGCCGACATCCGCAGACACTTAATCGCTGCCCAACCGAGCACTTTTAGGTCGGCAGTGGATTTGGCGGGAATGTTGTATGATTAAAGGGAAGTAGCGGTGGTTGAGGTGAAGAAGGCGGACGGCGGTGATAAGAACTGGAGAGGTAAGCGGTTTGGGCGTGGCGGTTACACCCCAAACAACAAGAGGAGGAGGATATATGACAGGCAGGTGGTGTTATCAGGCCCGGGGTTAAGGAAGTGCGACCGATGTGGTAAGGAGCACACTGGTGATTGTATGAGGGGAGTGACCGTGTGCTTCAAGTGTGGGAAGCCCGGTCATATAGCAAAAGATTGTGGAGTGCCGAAATGCTTCAACTGTGGCGGGACTGGCCACAGGAACTATGAGTACAAGAAGCCGAACGCTGAGAGCTTTGGGGCCAAGAAGGGGGCTGAAGAAGGAGGACAGAGGGCGAGTGCTAGAGCCTTCACGATGACCCGAGAAGAGGCCCGGGTTGACCCAGACGTCGTGTCAGGTATGTTTCTAGTAAACCAAATTTGTGCCTCTGTATTATTTGATTCTGGTGCTAGTAGGAGTTTCATATCTGCTGCTTTCTGTGCTAAGTTGCCTGTTAGTAGTAGAAGTATTGATAAGCCTTTTGATGTAGAAACTGCTATTGGTAAGTCTACCAGAATTTCTAATATGATTGAGGATTATGGCATAGAGTTAGAAGGCCATAGGTTTTCTGCTAAACTATATGTGATGCCCCTAGGAGAATTCGATGTAGTACTAGGGATGGACTGGTTAGCAACCTATGAGGCAAATATCGTGTGTCGCAAGAAGATGATTTAACTAATTGCGCCCGATGGAAGTTTCTGTGACGGTCTACAGTGAAGGTGTCGCTACGGTTCCGAGGGTGATTTCGATGGCGGTTTCAGAGAAGTGCATGAAGCGAGGATGTAGTGCCTACCTGGCTTATGTAAAGGATGTGGACGCGTTGATACCACAATTTTCTGAGGTGCCAGTGGTGTGTGACTTCCCGGACGTGTTCCCAGAAGATTTACCAGGTGTGCCACCTAACCGCGAGATCGAGTTTCAGATTGACCTGATACCCGGTGCTCAGCCCGTTGCCAAAGCACCGTATCAGTTAGCTCCGTCTGAGATGAAAGAGCTTATGGATCAGCTGCAGGAGTTGATGGACAAGGGGTTCATTCGACCAAGCATCTCTCCTTGGGGTGCTCTGGTCTTGTTTGTTAAGAAGAAAGACGGTAGTATGAGGATGTGTATAGACTACCGTGAGTTGAACAAGTTGACGATGAAGAACAGATATCCATTGCCAAGGATAGATGACTTGTTTGACCAACTTCAAGGCCAGTTGGTTCTCCAGGATAGATCTTCGATTTGGCTACCATCAGCTGAAGGTAAAAGAACAAGATATTCCTAAGACAGCGTTTTGCACGCGTTATGGACATTACGAGTTCCTCGTTATGTCTTTCGGTTTAACTAATGCGCCAGCTGCCTTTATGGATTTGATGAATCGAGTGTGCCGGCCGATGTTAGATAAATCAGTGATTGTGTTTATTGATGATATCCTGATTTATTCAAAGAGTGAAGAAGAACATGCCGGTCACATAGGCGAGGTATTGGAGACACTTAGAAGGGAGAAGCTTTATGCTAAGTTCTCTAAGTGTGCTTTCTGGTTACGTGAAGTCCAATTTTTGGGTCACGTGATGAATCCTGAAGGAATCATGGTGGACCCGGCAAAGGTTGAGGCGGTGATGCAATGAAAGTCTCCAAAGACGCCATTCGAGATTCGTAGTTTCTTGGGTTTAGCGGGCTACTACAGAAGATTTATCTAGGACTTTTCCAAGATAGCCTCACCTTTGACCAAATTGACGTGCAAGGAGGTGAAGTTTGTGTGGGGTCGAGAACAGGAAGAAGCTTTGAGGAGTTAAAGACAAGATTAACTCAAGCTCCTGTTTTGACATTACCCGAAGGGAGTGAAGACTTAGTGGTGTATTCGGATGCCTCCTATTCGGGACTGGGTTGTGTGTTAATGCAGCGTGGGAGAGTGATAGCATACGCATCCCAATAGTTGAAGACCCACGAAGCCAATTACCCCACTCATGACTTGGAGTTAGCGACGGTGGTCTTTGCGTTGAAGATTTGGAGGCACTATTTATACGGGACAAAGTGCACAATTTTCACCGACCATAAAAGCTTAAAGTATTTCTTCGAGTAGAAGGATCTCAATATGAGGCAGAGGAGGTGGTTAGAGCTGATCAAGGACTATGACTGCGAGATCCATTACCACCCGGGGAAAGCCAATGTAGTGGCCAACGCCCTTAGCCGAAAAAAGAGACCCGAGCCGATTCGGGTGAAGGCATATAAGTTGGTGATAACCTCTGACGTGTTGGCACAGGTCAAGGAATTTCAGAACGAGGCATTAAAGGAAGAACGCCTTAACGCTGAAAGGATGAGAGGTCTAGTCGAGGAATTGGGGGAGAACACCCCCGGGGTTAAGACTCGTTTTGGACGGATGTGGATTCCTCGGTATGGGGATCTACGTGGGCGAATTATGGACGAAGCTCATAAGACTCGATACTCCATTCATCCCAGTGCTACCAAGATGTATCAAGATATGAGGAAGGACCACTGGTGGCCGGGTATGAAGCGCGATGTAATGGAGTATGTGAATAAGTGCCTTACTTGCTTGCAAGTGAAGGCAGAACACCAGAAGCCATACAGGAAGGTCCAACCCTTGGATATACTCGAATGGAAGTGGGAGCACATCACCATGGACTTCATAATGAAGCTACCCCGTACTGCGAGGGGGTGCGATACCATCTGGGTGATAGTTGATCAATTGACAAAGAGTGCTCACTTCCTACTGATCCGCGAGATGTATTCCTCCGAGAGACTACGGATTTGTTCATCAAGGAGATTGTGGCTCGCCATGGTGTGCCGGTGTCTATTGTGTCAGATCGTGACATCCGGTTCACATCAAAGTTTTGGAAGAGATTCCATGATGCCATGGGGACGAGACTACACATTAGCACGACTTACCATCCTCAGACAGATAGTCAGTCTGAGCGGACGATTCAGACACTCGAGGATATGCTCCGAGCATGCGTGATCGACTTTGGAGGGAGTTGGGATGATCACCTACAGTTAGCAGAGTTCTTGTACAACAACAGTTATCATGCCAGCATAAGCATGCCACCATATGAGATGTTATACGGTAGAAGATGTAGGACGCCCGTATGTTGGGGATACATTGGGCAGAAAGAGTTAGGAAGCATGGAGGTGATCGAGGCTATGACAGAAAAGTTAGAAAAGATCAAAGCCTTTATGAAGGCGGTGAAGGATAGACAAAAGTCGTATGCCGACAAAAGGCTTAGACCGATTGAATTCAACGTGGGTGATAGAGTCATGTTGAAGGTCTCACCTTGGAATGGAATCATCCGGTTCCGGAAGAGGGGCAAGCTGAGCCCGAGATACATAGGGTCTTTCCGAATCGTTGCACGAGTAGGGGAGGTAGCCTATCGATTAGAATTGCCTGAGGAGTTAAGTGGAATTCATCCGACATTCCATGTATCTCATCTGAGGAAGTTCCTAGCCGACGAAGATATGATTGTACCACTGGAAGATATCGAAGTGGATGAACAACTTAACTATGTAGAGCAAACAGTGGCAATCGTCGATCGAAAGGAGAAGAGGTTGAGGAATAAAGTGGTTCCACTTGTGCGGGTGTAGTGGAAACACCGGAAGGGTTCTGAGTCTACGTGGGAGACTGAAGGGGGGTAGACTTGTAGCACCCGAAACCTCGATCAAAATAAAAAGAAAAGAAAAGTATTTTGAAGAAAATAAAAAGAAGACAAAGTTGAGGGGTGCTTTGTGTAAATAGTACCAAAAAGTCAAAGATGCACTTTATATGGGTATGGCCGCCCATATCATCCTGCTCTTATTTATTATTTTATTAGAGTAGAAAGATAAATATTTATTATAATTATCTGCTTAGATATTATTAGGATAAGGTCACATTTATTTTTAAATTAATATTATGTTGAGAATCACGAGAACCGAATAAACACGTATACATAGTGTTTCAATGAAAATATTAATATTAAAAAATAGTTTATATCTATCTCCACACTCTTTTATTGATTTTATCTCCTCTATATTGATTTTTTTAAGTATAACATCATGCACAAATGCACGTAGACAAAATGTTATAAATTTTATATCTTTTAAAAATAACCATCCAGCATTTTAAAATCGATATCATACAAGTGTTAAGTAGGTTCTTAAAATTCTTAATATATTATTGGTTCTGAAATAAACACTCATACACACACATATATATGTATATATATATATATATATATATATATATATATATATATATAGAGGGAAGGTAATAAATGTTAACTCCATTTTATTATGATAATCGTGTTAATTTTATCAAGATCAAGCAAAATTATATTTACACTTATGAATTTACACAGATACGTAAAAAACATAACGTTGTATATGTGTAGTGACGCTATTCCAATAAAAAAATAATGATTTTGATTGATTTTGATGAGTTAACATGTTTATCACAATAAATGAGGGTTAACATTCATTTCCCATAATATATATATATATATATATATATATATATATATATATATATATATATATATATATATATATATATATATAGTGAGACATTCTAATGAAAACTAATTTTTAGGAAAAAACCAAAGGAACCAATGGTAGCCTTAGATCTATAGATTCAATGGCTGAGATTTAAAGGACAATTCCGTAATTTACCCTTTATTAAAATAGGCGGAAGATTATATACCAAGGGCAGTAATGGTATTTCCCCTCAACCCTTTCATTAACCGCCTGCGAGATACTCTCGGGAATCAAAATTTGAAAGTAGTCCCAAACCCATCTGCTTAATTGATTCTCGCATTCAACAATCGAACCAATCTGTATGCCAAAATCAGTTACAATCTGTTGCTGCATTGAAGATTTTTAGAGTTGCGACCCAATCCGACACATAAACAACAATTTTCCTTGAAGATTAGAAGTATTTGATGCTATAAAACCCCCATTGTCAAAATCAAATCACTTCATCATCACTGAAGCCATTGAATAGTTTCTTCAACTTAGTTCGAGGTATGTAACTATATCAATTTTTGTGAATGTTCTTATGAAATCTAGCACATACATTATATTAGCCCTCCAAGAAATTGTCAAATTTGTATCTGTAATTGCTTTGGTTTTGTTGTTCTTTGTCTTAAAAATTATATGTCGTATTTCATAATAGTAGATGTATGAGTATAAATTGTCTTCCCCTTGGATTTTATAATGTTTTGTTAATGGTGTCCTAGGTATGTAGGTTTAATTTATAAATATCCATGTTTGTTTTTAGTTTATCATTTTTTGATAGCATGTACTCGTTAAACAGTCTGTAATGGTGATAATATCATTATTGTTATCTTGTCTACCTTGTCATTTATATCTATTTAGTCCTTTAATATGAAGTTAGGTCCAGTGTAATCTAATGTTTTTCTGCCCCCTTTTATAGCCTTGTTGCTTCTTTGTTCATCTATGCACAATGAAGGTTGGTTGTTCCTATTAGATTTCTTACACAGACTACTAATTTTTGTGGAAAACTTGACGATTGTATTACATAACTTCTTATTTAGTATTATATATTTAGTTTTAGGCATCTTTTGTATTTCATTCTATCCTAAACATAGTACTGATTGTTTTTTGATACACCATGATCAATATCTGTCTTCTTTGATCATTTTGTTGTTTGATGTCTCCTAATCCTCTTGTTCATTGTTAATTAGATAAATATATGCAACTTATTTTATCATATCTAAGTTTATTGATCCAGTTGAAGCAATCATATCAATATATTCTTGGAAGGAGAAGTTGTTTTAGACGGAATCATGAGCACAGGTAGTTTATTTTTTAATCCCCCCTATAATCTCTTTATGTTTGATGACTTTAACATGTCTCTTTTATTTTCTTTACGAGAGCGCAAAAGCACTAGGATCGCTTCCAAAGTAAGAGCCCTAAGTAAGACACCAAGTGGAGATCCAAATAGTCCGATAATTATCTCTGATAATTCAAAAGGTTCCACTGGGCATGTTCATGATGCTAGTCCTGCCCAAAAAAGTCATCAAGATCCTCATCCTCCATTAATATGTTATTTGTATTACTTTTTCAAAGCTTATAATGATATTTCCTATAGTTTCATTCAATAAGGATTTATTATTCCCTAATATTGTGTTATCTAACATTGTTCAAAAACAGGGTGCCCTGATCCAGCTTCGATTATTATTCCAGATTCATCTTAACCTAAACGATACACCAAAAAATGATCGGTAATTTATTCATTTTATCCGAAGAGGTAAACTGTGACATCCGGTAATTTTTTGTTACCAAACTCCGTTAGTTCCGTTAGGTCTTGCATACACGTGTCGTGAGCACACACTAGTTGTCATTGAACGTTGGTGACTTAATAACAATTATCTATGATAAACAGATAATAACTTGATTAATAATGTGATTATTAAGTTGTGCTTATGTGCCTATGTGATTTTAAATATTATTTGTGAATTTTATCTTGCAACGTGATAACGTGTTATATTATTGCATGTGTTTTGTAGCTATTGAAAATTATGTATGATTATCATTGTTAGTTTATAATATTTGTGTTTAGTAGTTAAAACCTTTTAAAAAGTGTTAAAAGAGCAAGTTTTTATAAAATGTGATCAAGGAGGGATTAATTTGTAAAAACTACAAAACTTAAATATGGAAAAAACCAACCCTAGCCCCCATAACCCCAAGTTGCGGCCGAACCTCCCTCTCCCTCTCCCCTTGCGATTTTTGAACAAGAACAAGCATCAAGCATCGATTTTGATTAGTTCCAAGTGATTACAACGTGTAGCAAGCATCAATTCTTGATCATTACGCGATTAAAGGTTAGATTTTATTGGTTTTTCATGGATTTGTGACGATGGTTGAACCCTAGTTCGTAAATCGTAGTAGATGTTGAAATTGATGTTGTTTGATGATTGTATGATGTTAGTTAGATTGTATTGATGTTAGTTTACGTGGATTATACAAGAAATTCGTGGTTTTGATGCGTTGTCATACCTTACTAATAATAGTAACTTTTGTGCATGAACTTGATGATTTGATTATGAATTGATGATGTTATGATGTTAATAATGTTGTATGAATGTTGGAATTATGATAATTATGCTAGAAATCCAAGAATTAATCATGTAGTTCATACCTTGCTAAAAGTAGAAACTTTTGGATATGAGATTTGTGAATTATGATGATTTGATGATGTTGAACATGTTTAAATGATAGTTATGAGCTTGAATAGGTATTGTGTTGATGAATTCATGATTGAATTGAGTGTTAGATTTATTTTGGGATGTTACTTTCCTGAAAGGGAAACTTTATTTGTGTGGAACATTGGATATGGTGAATTGAGTCTAATCTTGATGTTAGGGTCATGTTAGAATGTTTATTGGTGGTGTCTAATGTTGTGGAATGTGTTAATTAGGTTGTATGGATACTTGATTGGTCAATTGGGAAATTTGGACTTTTATGGATTATACACGATGATGGCTTGTGATAGGAGATCATAGAATTATGTTTGGAAATGTAATAGGTCATTGTTGGGTATGTTGGTTGGCATGAATCTTGTTGAATAATGTGATGATGATCGTCATACACGCGTGCGAATCTGAGGCCCCTACTTAGTAGGATTGGCAGGGTTTAGGGTGTGAAGGCATGAGTGGCTTCACATGGCATGTTGTGCATGATTAGACTTTATGTATGATGTACTAGTGGTGATGGAATTATAATTGTGTTAAGCATGCTGACTACTTGAGATTCGCATGAGTTGTATGATAATCTAAGTTGTATGATGATCTTGGTAGAGCAAGTGGTTGATGAAGTGATATATGTGAACAACTTGTATGATAACCATGTATGGTGAGTTGCTATGCTTGATTAAATAGGATTTCAATTAATATGTCACCAACGAGTCAAACGGGTCAACTGGGTCAAATGTGTCTTGTTTTTCCAAAACCTTGAGTCAATGTGTTTATTTGAGCACTTAGGTTTGTTAATGATTCTGTGTACACGTACTCATGTACTTGCATGTTCTAGGTAACCTCTGAAGGTTGTCTTTCCTCTCTCTCTCTCTCAAGTTAGCTTTAATATCATTCGTGTACACACCAGGTGAGTTCATGCCCCACTTTATTTACACTCTCTTTTGGGAGAGATAGCATACTGGTTCTGAAACGCTTTATTGATTATAAGTTGTGTATAGTGTAATGTAATGCGATATACTATGAAAGTCATCACACTTTCGGATCGATAATATTGGAACTAGCGGGAAATCTTGGGTAGTACTACTGGGTTTGACAAGCCCCACCTGTGAGACTTGAGGTCAAACGGGTGCAATATTGTCCTAACACAAGGTGTCACGACCTAGTAAGTCGTGACGGGAGGCAATCAAACGAAACGCTGTCAGCTTCGATCAAGAAATCACTATGATTATTATTTGTGAATTTAGACTAGCTATCTAATTTAATGCACTCTTATGTTTTATAACTGTTACTGGTATGTTTTACGCAAACTCTTGAACTCACCAACCATTGTGTTGACTCTTTTAGTATGCTATCTCAGGTCGTGGTTAATGAAAACCCTAGGAGCACTCACGAGTCAGCATTTTGGGTCAGCATTGTTAGGAAAAATTATGGTTTTTGCAACTGAAATAATTATGTATTTGTTTTGAACAACGGTTGGCGCGTGTTTGTGCATTTTACATTGTGTTGCATTACTTTGGTTTGTCTTGTTTACTGAACACTTCCGCACTGTTTTAAAGTTTTAAACTCTGATTTTGCTTGAATGTTTCATATAGAGTCGTTCTGAGCAACTAATGACTGAGATCCTGGTTTGTTCACATGCCTCGCGGTAAAACCCCGCGCGTGGATTTTGAGGGTGTGACATAAACATACAGTATAATATAGATGCATAGCTTTAAATTATATTAAACATTTATAACACAGCTGAAGAGGTGTTGGAAAAGATTAAGCAGCAAGAGGAACATCCTCCTGAGCCTGTATCTTCTCCTAAGTTAAGTAAATAGCGTTCTAAAGATATATCCAAATTAAGAAGAGGCTCGGATGCACTCTCAGGTTATTATTTCTCAGTCTAATCTCATTCAACATGGATGCCCTAGCACTTGTTTCATATATTATATTGCATTTCTATTTCGGTTATTAGATTCAGGGCTTGATCAATTCTTTCCTTTTTTGTATCAATTTTATTTTTATAATAATGTTTTGTACCCTAGTATGATATTTTAGCATAGTCTCATGATTTTACATGGTTTTGCGCCGGATGATACAATTACCAGTTGTCAATCTATTATAGAAGTAAACCATATGCTCCATATCATTTATGAGAATTAGTCTCTCCCCTTATCATTCAAGATAAACTTTTATGAGCATATACATGATTATCCAGATTTTGTTTTCACAGATATAATTTATAGGATGTCTGTTCAATTTAGTATTTAATCTTTTCTTATTATAATATTTTTCAATCACGCCCCATTCTATCATCTCCTATAATAATTTCGGATAATACTAATACAAGACGTTATACGAAGTCAATGATTGGTAATATACTTTTGATGTTGCGTCTGATTCATACAACTTATATTGTTTGTAATTATTATTTATTTTTTTACGATATCAATTTAGCCAAAGAGGTTCTAGGAAAGGGGGCTAACCATGAAGGCCAAGCTCCTGAGATCATGACACTATCTGATTCTACTAAAAAGAAGGTTGTTAATGTTAACGAGAGAAAAAGGAAGATGCCTGATAATTCAGGTAGCCAATTTTTGGGTATTTTATTATAATTGTTTACATGGTCTGATTGGTGTTAACTTCTTTGAATATATAATGTTTATTGGGTTGTATGTTTAGTTAAGTGCATGTTTAATCTATATTATTCATGGGAACGTTATAAACCTTAGCTTATGTTTTAAGTTAGCAAGTGTGTATCTTTTTTGGTACATAACTTCTTTGATCAGAAATGAGTTTTTATATGATATTAATTGTTTAGTATATTGGAGTGTCTATGTCAATGGGTTTAGTATGGTTTGGTAGAAGGTGCCAGTGCATCACTGTTTGATCTTAAATAAACTCTTTGTTTTAAGGGCATGGTTTAGCTTGGGTTCACGATATTCCTTAGTAAATGTGCATCCAAGCATATATCAAATTATAATGTTTTTCTAAGAGCATTGCATGTTTGACTATTACAGATTATGTCCATCTAATTTTCTGTCTAATTCATGTTTTGTTATGTTTCTTATTTGAGCTTAAAAAATAATGTAGTGATCCTGAACACCATGTTTGTATCATAAAATCCTTATTGTTTCTCATATTTGAATATTATGTCAATGTGGACAAAGAGGTTCTCCCAAAGAGGGCTTTTGAAGAAGGGCATTGATGTTAAAAAGAGGAAGAGAAAGGTGCCTGCTATTGCAGGTATCTATTTTTTTTTCTATTTGCTTTTGATTGTTTTGTAGATCTCCTTAGTTTTATTTTGACTGAATAAATAACGTTTATATGATTATATTGTTAGTTAAGTGCACGTGTAATCTATATACTTCATCAGCAATCTTTATATTTTCTGGTTTCGTTTAAGTTAAAGACTGTGTATATTTATCATTATTTAATTATATTGATTTCAAATGAGTATTTTATCTGATATTTATTGTTTACTATATTGGGATGTCAAAGTTGATGTCAAATATGATGACAAATTAGAAGTGTCTTTTAAGTGTTCGTTTTAGCATTTGTTCCTGGTGTTACTTAGTAAATGTGCAGTTATGCATATATTAATTTTTTCTAATTTTTTTAGAGGAATGAATGTGTTCATAACATAGATTATGTCCTGCTTCTTATCTGTTTCTACCATCTATAATTACAATTGTTACTGATGTTGTTTGAAAAACAATCCGATTATCATCAAGATCATGCTTGTATGTATAATTGTTAAATATTATCCTATTTTATTATGTTGATGTTTGATTTATTTGTAAATTTATTGCTAATAATCTCTGCTTCATTGCTTTTTGAAGATTTACCTAATTTCAAAAAAGGTAAAGGATGTTTGGGTGGTGAGGGCAGTAATAAGAGTAATGATCACTCTGTAAGGGGTAAAGGGTGAAGGGTGTTAAGATTTCTGCAATCCCGAAGAAACCAAAGGTTGGTTCCAAAAAACTGCTTTCCCTTCATGTACGTACGAGTCCACGGCCGCTTTGTCAAGCTGTTAAGAATATCATCCCTTTTCAAGAGGATAACCTATATGAGATTGGTTTTGAGCGTTTGAGGTATTTTAACATGGATGGGATTCCGGCTAGGCTTGCATATTTTGTTGTTGAAGCTTTTGATCCTGTATCGATTTCGATTCGGCTTCCTCATGGCCAAATTCCCATCACCGTCAACACCATTCATGATGTTATTGGGTTACCATTGGGAGGCAGAGACATTACTGTCGCTGAAGAACCCGAATCGTCGCATGATGTTATTGATGAATAGCTCAAAGTGTATGGCCGTAACAACCTAACCGTGAACGATATTATGGAGCATCTTTTCAGAAATGGAACCACCGACCGTCAATTCCAGCTTGATATGATTATTTTATCTTGCATAACTATGATTGAGTGCACGAAATCTGGTCTCATCAACATGAAGCTTTTAAAGAGCCTTAAGTTGGGATCTGGTCTGGGTCAACTGGATTCGTGTGGTTTCATACTAATTAAACTGAAGTCATGTAAAAAGAAATGGGACATCACAAGGGCTGTCAGTTCACTGGTCCTGTGACTGTTTTGACGGTACAATAAATCACTATTTCTTTGTAGTTGCATAAAATTTTTAAGTTAAATTATCAAATATCTAATTATGTCTATTCTTTCAGTTAATATACTTGGATGGAGTTGAGATTGAAGGATTGCAGCGAAATATTCATCTTTTTCCAAGTAGTGCCTGGACATTGGCAAATATGCGGGTTCGTGAAGAAGTTGAGATCAGCAACGGAGGGTTTGGAAGGGAGAGGTTGGTTGATGGTAGGGGAGAAGGCCATACCATATCTAAACAGGCATCAATGTCTAATGCAAGTACCATGATAATTGTATATTATCATACGAATATTTTATTAAGTCTTGGGATTTTAAGTTAAAATGTCGCCCTTATCGTATAACTAAAGTGCCATATCATATCATTATATTATTTTATTATTCAGATGTTTGATTATACATGAAGTTTCATTTTTTATTCAATTCTATGCCCTGATGTTGTACTGGTTGTAGTGTTACATGTTTTATTTTCCGTTAAGATAAATGGATAGGATACTTGGGTTTGGTGGATTGTAACGTTGAATATAGTCTTCTACTATATCTAATTTTCTAACTATTTTTTATGATGTGGTAGACTCTGTAGTTTTCATCATCTGGTAAATTGGTATCGCATTATATCCGATCTATTATCACAGGATTTTATCATATATATTGTATATCAATATGCATTTATGATCTCTTAGTATGTAGCATGTGTAAGGTAGATAGTAATGATGCATTAATGCACATATTACAAGCCACATTTCAGTTGATGTTAATTCCTATATTTTTTGATTATGCAGCAGTACAAGGACACCTTGGAACATACCATAAGATGAATGGTAGCGTATAAGTCACGATATGGTGGTACATTGAGGGATGCAATTATAGATTTCCCCGGAGACGAGGATTGGATGGAATATGAACAAAAGTTCAAAGATCTTTTCATATTTGTTACATCAGAAGGTGATCTTTTCAACCAGCTCAAGTCCCTGACCCAATGGATAACTTGTCGTCCAAAACCCCTCAAAAGGATCCTCATGAGGCGGAGAATTGTAATAAAGAACAAGCAAAAATGGTAAACGAGATCCTCAGATGAAGCTTTCTGGTCTGATCTTGTGGTTACTGCTCAAATTATTGACCAAATGGATAAAATAGAGAAAAAGAAAGAGGATAAAATAGGTAGCACCCAAATGGATTATCCATCATTCGGCTTGGGTCTAACCCAATTATTTGACGATGTTGCAGCAACACACGATGTAGATGAATTAGACATTGTTGCCCTAGCCGACCGGCTCAAGGACATGGAATCCAAATCACCTTTGGTTCGTCAGAAAAGGAAAAATCACAAAGGCAGTCGTTGTCAAATCTTCTTATGTCAATCGTATTGTTGATGTGTCACAAAGAACAACGACTTTAGAGGAGAAGATTTGGCGATTTCTGTTTGGCCCGGCCGATTCGCACAAGTAACCTAATTTCTTTTCTTTGTACTTTATGTCTTAAATATCTTAGTTTCTTATTTATTTATTTGTACCTGTTGTGTACCTTATGCATGCCAACTTAACATATATGCATTTATTCTCACAGTTTATTTCTAGTCATTACCATACCTCAATAGGTAACCGTTGAATCGAATTATAAAGTTGAAATTGTACATTCGGCCTATTAAATAAACGATTAAATTTTATTTTGAATACCAGTGTGTGTGTTTATGGTATAAGTTCCAGGTCTTGTTTAAGTCATGCGTATTCGCTAAGGGTTTGATAATTTTGTTTTCCTTTCTTTTTGTAGTAAAATCATTTTTGGTACAAAAGAAGGTTATGCAATAGATTTTGAATGTTTTGAGTCGCTGGAGCCTGATACGTGGTTGTTTAATGGTGTCATTGACTGTTGGGCTGTTGTGTTGAACCACAAGGAGTTATATAGATCTGCTGAATCCCCGTCCTGCACGACGGATGTAATAGTAAGTGTTCGTTGAATTTTTTTGTAATATTTGTATCTATTAATTCTTATATATATGAATACTAAAAATTAGTTCTGATGTAGACCCAAGGAATGCTCCAGGAGGGGAAGATGTCTGCCGAATCAAAGTTAGAAGTATTCAGACAAAACATGATACAGATTCTTGACACCAATGTTGAGAAGTTAAACTTTTTGGAATATGATTTCGTATTCTTTCCTGTCCATAATGTTAACCACTTTTACCTTATATGTTTTGATCTCTCGAGCCCATCTCTTATTGTGATTGATAACATATCTCCTAATAGTTCTAAGGCTGAATTCCCAGATGGATCTATCGCCTCTGTGGTTGAGAACCGTGATGGGAGCATTTTCACGCTTATTAAGAATGACACAGACACTACTGTTAAATATGTAAGTCTATTTCTAAACTTGGATTTTGTTTTTAATTTATTGTTTGCACCCGTTAAATTGTAAGTTTTTATATAAATATTTTAAATCTTTGTAGCGTGAAATTTTCGCAAATTTTCTGGAGTCTGTTGGACATCCATCAAGTGTTAAGATGAAAGATGCCCAGATAATTAAGCCGGTGCTTCCTTGGGGGACGAAAAAGAACTTCAATGATTGCGGGATCTTCTTGATGAGGCACATGGAATCATTCAAAGGGATTTCAAGGGAGTAGATCAATGTTTTCGAGGATGAGGGGAGGAAGCCGAAAACGCAGATTAGAAGGCTGCGACACAAGTATGCTGCTAAGATTCTTCTCTCTGAGGTTAATATATATAGGCATGAAGTGACGAAGACTGCTCATCAAATTTGGGAAGAAACTCAAGCTATGAAGGCGTCTGCTAAAAACATTAAAGATGCATCTTCCAAGTAGATTGTAACACGTAAGAAAGTAAAGGATGTAATGAATCCAAAGAAATGAAAATATTCTAACTCATGATGATTTAGGTGTTTTGTGCTTTGTCATATCCGTAGCTAGCTCAATATTGTTGACTAAACTTATGTTATCAATCGCATCCATTTGAAAATTCCAATTGTTTTTCTTTCTTTTTGCAAAAATCGATGAATGTGCTTTGGTTATTTTTCATAAACAAGTTAACGATTTGGTATACTCTCTTTCTTTAACGTATTCTAACTCATGCTATATGCCATTGGTATATAAATATTATGTTTAATCGAATTTTGGTTGGTTATGGATATATGAGTATATTATTAATTTTGTTCTTAGTCATATCATATTTGTTTGCATGGCACTTTTCTTGCAGTGATGCATAATATATGATTGTGCCCCATACCTCATAACATGTGCGGTAATACACAATATGCATAACAACTTTTTGATATCTTCTTAAGATTCCTTATTATTATCGATGATAAAAGCAGTAGTGTACAATGAATTATTATTGGGATAGAATATGTTACTTTCCTTGTTCTTTTATTCATTAAATTGCTTATGAATAATTACGATACCACTAACATGAGTTAGTGCTGCGATGATTATATAATGGAATAACAACTTATCTAACTCTTTCTTGATTGTGCAAAACTTATACTTATTCAATAATACTTTTCACAATTACAATTCATTAGTGATCATAATATCTTTATCGCCATATGAATAATCAATATTTCATCAACGCATATACGTTAATAACCCAATCAAACTGAGTAGTAATATCACATCCAACTTATCAACATTAAAATTAAACATGACATTTAGTAAGTTGTTGGTTCCCCCATCATTCACGCATTCCCTTCCCAAATTTTAGTTCATTCAATGCTTCCATAACATAAATCTTGCAATCTTTTCCCAACCATACTATGTTTTCCTACTGGGTGGTCTCCCACGTTTCTGTTTTCTGACGTCTTCTTTTTTCTTGATGTTTTTTGGATTTAAGTCACAATTCCATGTATCATGATACACATACTCGTCGCACATATTGCAATGCCTTAAGCTTTTTTTTTGTTTTGTTGACTGCTTTTTCTCCGGGCCCAATCATTCGTTTGTTTGTACCACAACCCTTATTGTGTGCGCCCTGTGGTGGTGTAACAGACACTTTGTCTGGTGTGTCTGCATCAAAAAACGTCTTGAATACTTCCTTGTTGCTGTTTTCTATTGGTTCCTCTGGAATTTTGTTTTCTATTTCCTCTTCCATCCTTTTTAGCCTATCCACAGATAACCTTATCTCAATGACATCCCCCCTTAACCTTGCAGCAGACGTCTCCACAATACTGACCGCCTTACAAAATAATTCTTCACATTCATCCTTTGCCCCTTCGTTAGATGCTTGCATCACTGCATAATATTCAGAAAGTGCATCGCATCTCCATCGCCTTAGAACATATCGATCTGGTATGTTATCAACATCCAGATACCTTAACACACAGAATACGTGTCTGCACAAGTACTCAATCCTTCCAAAATTTAGGCAGGAGAAGTCCATCTCTTAGGCCTTGCTATTTATAGTAACCTGTTCAACGTCATAAAAAATTTTTCGTTAAGTTTTTCAATGGCGGTATAATGTATCATTATATTATTGGAATAATAAATATAAGATACATTTTTATGACTACCTTAAAATCCTCCATGAAATTCAATATCTTGTCCTTATGTCTAACTGTGAATAGATCATTACCATCTTAGGTGGTGAAATTTTTAATAGCACACGACGCGTCACCCTTCCAAATTTCCTTTCTGACTTCTAAAAATACTTCACGTGTATATACCTTAGCCGCGTATCGCTCCAATTTTAGGTTTGCCTTAAAAGAAGGTGTGCTATCCTTTGTCACATGATCAAGTTTTTTCTGGTTGTATCGTTGGTCATCCATAGCAGCCTCAAAACTAACCATGAATTATAGAAAGGTGTTTTTTGGATTAGCATATCTCCTAAAAAATGTGTTCGCACTCTCTGATCTTGATGTTGTTTTCATCAAACAACACATTGGGAGATCCCTGAAAAATCCCAGAATCCACCGTTCTCTTATATCAAACATATCTTGCAACCACTTGTTGTCATGCAACTTGAAGTCATCCACTATCTTTATCCAGTCTGCCTCAAATTGAGATGGTGTGAGATTCGTGTTCCAAACTAGTTTATTGATACGCTTTCTGAGATCCGTATTTGCCAAAATATCTCTGGGAATCTGTTGATGTTTCAAAATATATTCGTATATAAATTCTTATTAAGAAAATATTAATGTGCTAAACCATATACATAAGGTAATAACAATATTAGTTACCTTAATTGGCAACTTGTCCATTATGTGCCACATGCACAAACGGTGAGATGATTCTGGTAGGACTGCCTCAGCTGCCACCTTCACTGCTGGATCTTGATCAGTAAGAACCATCTTTGGCTACTTGTCGTGTGCATATTTGAACGCTTCCAAAATCCATTGGTATGACTCAATGTTCTCCCTCTTAATCAAAGCTCCTCTAAATGTAATGCTTTTCATGTGGTGATCAACTCCTATGAATGGTACAAACACCATCTTATACCTTCATGCCCAACCAATTCAACATTTATCATTTGAGATTTTCGAAGAAATAATCTAACAATAAATGTATGAATGATAATAGTGGTACCTGTTCATACGATACATTGCATCAAATGCAAGTACATCTCCAAATGCTTCATAATTGGCTTTTTCAATTTCATCCGCCCAAAATAACATAACCAGTTCCTTTTTTTTGTTTTGAAGTCAAATGCATAGTTTGGGTGATTTTTCTTTCTCTTTGCCATTCTGTCTATCAGCATTTATGCATCTCTTGACCCAATGTAAACGTTCATATCTCTCCTAAAGTTTCTAAAATCTTCCATATTTCCATGCACCTGGCTATGACCACCACTAGACAGCGTTCTAAGTCTATAAGCAATACTTGGTCCTATATTAGAAGTTGACAATCTAAGGATATACCTTTTATCAGCATATTGCAATTTTCTTCTAGCTTTACTAAAGTACTTTTTGTCATCTTCTAATAGGTCATGATTATGTGCCTCTATAAACTTATACAAACAACATTTTGTTGTTCTAGGTATGACTTTAAACTTTACACTTGCTTGGCAATTTGTAACTTTAAAGTTACTCATCCGTTTGGGACGTCCTCCTTATTTTTACTCTAGAGTATCATATGGAACTGTCTTTGACTTTCCATATTTATTGCATACTAGGTCACGATGGGTGATCTCTTCTTTCTTTCGTTTCATTGTTTCCCTTCTAGTTGAAAAACTAGCATTATCTGAATAGCAATCATACATCTTCTTAGCTTCCTCAAAAGAAGAGTAAATAACCCCAACAACGGGCTTAAGTTCTTGTGGTACTATAGGGATCCAATATGTCGATCCATTTGGTGAGTAAATTATTTTTGTATTGCCCTCTTCATAAGCTTGCTAATCCTCTATGACAAAGAATTTAGCATTCATATCATGTTAGACGCTGCATCATCATTTTAGTATTGCTAGTAGAAAAAATATATCAGCAAACCAGAAGTAGTAAATTGTAACAATTCTACTTTTTCGTTTTTTCTGTAATTGCTATTCACTAATCCCCATTTT